>JADQAV010000023.1:66219-154937 GCA_019775845.1 Myrmaecium sp. VS I D KN 1
CCCCCCCCCCCCCCCCCCCTCTCCAAACCACTTCTTCTTCGCTCACGAGACCGCGCGGTATGTATCCGTATCTCTTTAGTACCTAGGCCTAGGGCTGTTGCTCGGTGGAACCCAGAGGACCAGAGGAACCTGTTGCTATGACGGCAGCTCGCGTGGGCAGGGAGGGGGGGGAGGGATCGTCCAGTCCCCTTTATTATGTGGAATCGGAGCGGTTCAGCTATTTACTATGGATGAATCGCTGCCCACGATGCCCACGATGCCCACGATGCCCAAAGGGGCTGGGACCCCCCTCAACCTCAACCTCTTCGGTTTGGGCGGGAAAAAAATGTGGCCTCTTCTTTTTTGCCCAAAATTTCCTTGCTTTCTCTCCTCTCTCTCGAGTACTCCGTACCTACTTACTCACCTATTGAATGCCCCCCTAAAGAGATGCACTCCTGCTGACGATATCCACGGGACATTGGACATTGGATCTTCAGGTGGTGACCGCTCCACTCGCTCTCACCAGGCTGACACAAAGGAAAAGAGCCAAAAAAAGCCCTCGATTTTCGGGAGCACCCGCGCGTGCCGAGGCTGAGGGGAGGAGATAATACGGATTTCCTGCATCCCTCCCCTCCCCTCCCCAGCATTCTGCGGCAAAACAAACGTGCCGTGCTGGGATTTTCTTATTATTCGCCATACCAGTGGTGGTGGTGGCGAGTGGGAGAAGGGGGTTGAAGTATGTATGTATGTAAATAGTAGACTACTAGGGACTAGGGATGAAACTTGCAATATGTATACGATGTTCACTTTTTTTTTTCTCCTTCCGCAGCAAGAGAGACTAGGTCCTAATATCATGAGCAGGCGGGAGCGAATACGCTGCACGACTATTCTTGGGCATGCGAGATCACACTTTTGATAGACAAACTCATGCTACTGTATGTACCTAGCAAACCGGTACGTGCATCGCTTTCGCAGGAGTTCAGCGTGTGAGTACCTATGTAGGTTGAGGTTGACGGACCGAGCGAGCGAGCGAGCGAGGTGTGGGAGGTATGAGGTACAAGGTACAGGTTACAGGTACCAAGGGCCGTTCGACCTCGCAAAAGCTGGAGAAGGGAAACGCACGAGGCGTATGTATGTATGTATACAGTACCCTCTGCTCGAAAATAGATCTATCACTTGTTGAGGCTTTTGCGATTTGGGACGACTGCATCTTGCCTAATGCGCAGCTGGTTACTGTATGCAGGCCAGAGCAGGATGGGTTGGTTTGCAAGGAGGAGGAGGGGGATGTGCGTGTGTGTGTGTGTGTCTCTCTCTCTCTCTCTCCGTCTCTTTTACTCCCTCTGTTCACGCGAGCGGTCATGGCCTGGATTGGCTTCTTCTTTTTTGGTCTCCTCTTTCGATGGACGGAACGCGGTCGACGACGATGGCTGGAAGTCTGTCTGGCTGGGACGACTGGCAAACAGCTCTCCCACAGGCTGTTTTTGGATTGTGGGGACGTTTGGGTTAGGTTAGGTTAGTTGTTGTAGGCTATTGGCGCGGGGCGGGTGACGGGCGCTGCATTGACAACACAGCACGCATGGTGCAGGCAGGCCCGCTGAGCCACTGATGGAGCGCAACGTCGAAGGGGGGTCGACGACGGTTAACGCATGTTGGTCGACGGAAAGGGGAAGGGGGCGATGGGGAGCGGTTTTCTCTTTCCTTTCTTTCTTTCGCCTCACTGCTCGTCGTTGGCAGAGAGGCAACGTCGGTTGGTGGATGAGGTTCAACGATGGGTCTCAGACCGGGTCGGTTGGGTCGCAGAAGCGGTCTGCTAGGTATCTCTCTGTCTTCCCCCTCCGGTGTGTCTCCGGGTTCTGAGCGCTCTCCCACCTCTCCCACCTCACCCACCACCCACCCCCCGACCTGTCAGCCTGGCTGGTGAGCCACACCAGCGCGATGGGGATAGGATCGCCTGGAGATTCGACCGGGCTGTGTGTTGTGTGGGATGACGAGAGGGGGAGGGGCCCGCGACTGACTCGACTCGGTCCTCCGTTGCACTGCTGGCTTTCCCGGCGAGGCTACGCGGCGATCTGGTTCAACGAAGCGAGCTAGAAGCTGCGGTCTGTCCTCGCTGCTGGGAGAAGGAGGGCATTTGCTGGAAAAGTGTGCCCGCGAGCGCTGAGCTATGTAAAGACGCCGAATTGCACACCCGGATTGGCAAAGGGAACCGTCTACTTTACCCATAAATCTTCGCCCGCCAACAGCCACAGCGCCGATGAGTCCTGCCCTGCCCCCCTCCCCCTTGCTGTGAAGTCGTTTGGTGAGCTGCACGCGGCTGAAAACGGGGCTGGGCCAACCGCCAAACCGGCCTCTCACGGCTGGCGCTGCCCTGTGGAAGCGCGCAGCCGGACCTGATGCTTGCCCGGCCGTTGGGCCCTGATTCGCTGCGATGGCTGGCGCGGATGGATGAGGTGTCTGCTGCGCCTGCAAGTCATCGGTGTTTTGGGAGGAGGAAGAGGGGGATCAAGGGGACGACTGAGTGGATTGGTTGCTGGTTGCTGGTTGCCGGTTGTTGATGAGCTGCCTCACGCCCTCTCCTTCTCCTGCAGCGCGCCCACCCGCGACTGGACTGGATGGGACTGGGGGGCAAAGGAAGGCGTGGAGGTACTGGGTACAGTCGTCGTTGGTGACTGATGAGGAGAAACTCGCCGTAGCGGACGAAGTAGCCATGTACATACATACCTACATTCATTGATCCATCCACTCACTCATCCATCCATCCATCCATCCACCGCCAGCCGACTGTCGGTCTATCGCCACTCCTCCGCTGCGAGCAATATCTCACCCGGCCCCGTCGCCATCCTCCTCCTCCAATCCTCTGTTGCTGGCTCCATCGCCTTCACCGTACCTTGGTCCTTCCTCCCTCACAACCCACCAACCTCCTGTTGCGCGTCAGATCGGATCGCACCCGCACGGCCGACCGCACGCTGTTGTATCGACTGTATGTACTGTAACTCTGCCACCTCGACGCAACACACGGACACGGATAGACACAGACACACACACACACATCCTCTGCCCCATCCATCCCTCCCTCCATCCTCTGCTCGAACACCGTACATCGTACATCGTACATCGTACATCGTACATCACACATCGTACATCGCACATCGCACATCGCACATCGTTCACTGGCACCGACCCGTGGCTGCACTCCTCTGCGAGTTACCCGTCAGTTGCCAACCTTCAGTACCCCCTCGCCTCAGCCAACCGGTTGCCGTCGTGCTCGCCCAAAGACTCGAGGGGACGACCGTCGGTACGGGCACTCGGACCACGGCACCTCACCGAACAACACATCAGCCTTTCCCTAAAACGCATGCTGATTTTCCCCCAGTCGCCCTCCTGTTGTTCTGGCAGAGCATGCACCGCTGAACGGACATGACCTGAACGAGCTCGGGCAACGTCTCGAGTCCTATGTCGGACGTCCTGTATGGCGAAATGATGAAGAGAAACTGCTCGACACCGCCGGCGGGCCCAGCAGCCTCCTCCACTCCCCGTGAGTGCTCCCCCCGTTCCTCTCTGACTCGGCCCTATGACACCGCCCTCCCGCCACCGTGTGCGTTAATACCTCCTCTCCCTTCGCCAATAAGGCTGTGGCCATTTGACTGATGAGCTGGCAACCGCTAACTGTCCTCCCGTACCTACAGCTGTATCCCCCACCGTGACGGGCATCTCTTCAAGGAGCCACACCCCATCGCAACCCGACTTCCATGACCCTCCTCGAGAAGTCCCTCCACGGCCTTCAAGCCTGCCCAGGTCGCACTCGCCTTCCACGCTGCCTTCGACCATGTCGGGTCGACCGGGCGGCCTCAGCGACATCGACAGGTCCGCGACCACCCCGCAGCGCCCCTCGATAGCTCCTTCCGCTTCCGCGCCGGCAGGAACACTTCCGCGACTGCTTCCGCCGGACTTTTCCCAGTACACCGATCCTTACCTCCCCGCCGCCGCCGTCACAACCTCCACCACCTCTCTCGCCGAGCTCGCACATCTCATCCGACTTCAGGGTTATCAGGAACAGCGGCGGTCCCATTCCCGCGTTCGCTTGCACCGATGGCTGGTCTCGAGCGCGCTTTCCGCACGGCTCGTCCACTGCGGCGAGCTGGCCTACCGCACTTTGGTCGATTGCTTTAGATCGGATGACAAGAAAGGCTTTGCGACGCTCTACAACGCCCTCCACGACGTTCGGAACTCTTGCGACGCGACTCGACGTTATGCTTTGCTTGAACCGGACTTGGACTTTGGCAAGTCCAAAGGCGCAAAGACTGACAATGTCCAGCAGTCTTTTTCCACGTTCATGCATGAAATCCCGACGAAGATCCGCAACGATCTGCTTGATTTCCTTTCCGAGCTCAGAACTAACCCGGATTTTCTTGCCACGCGCATCACCAGTTTATCTCAGCAGGAGCTTGCCTCCTTGACTACTTTCCGCCAGGCTTTGGATCCCATTGACTCCGTGATTGGCCTTCAAGCCCGGGGAAAGATAGCTGGCCCTGCGTCCGCGCAGCGGCCTTCTCAAGCTCAGTCTGGCCCTAGCCCAGTTGAGCGTCTCCTCTCTTTTCAGCGCCATGATCCGCTTTCTGGCCTGATTTATACTATCTTTGCAAACTCCTCTGGGCCGGATTCCGCAGAGGATCTCCGCCGAACGGACGTTTGGGCCACCACCTGTGCCAGGCTGTTCATGGAAGCCAAGCCGGGCAGCGAACGGTTCATCAAGAGCGTCCTGGACGCCTGGGCCGGGATGCGTGAGTGGCCGGGTAAAGCTAATCTTGAACTTTACTTGATGCAGGTCCTTCAAGATGGCCAGTTCTTGCTCGAGAAGGCCGAAGATCAGGCCGTCCGATCAAGAACGGGGCATCCGGAAGTCCGCAGCGCAAAGGACACCATCGCTGCCGATGAGTTCTACGACAAGGCTGTCCAGAGGCTGTTTGAAGTTATTGACGATGAACCCAGCGCAGGTGGTATCCCAGAAGGAACTATCGAGATTGGTACTGCCATCGTCAGAAAGCTCGATAACAACAAGAAGCACTACAGGGTCGCCCAGACGTTCATCGTCTCACGTTGGTTTTTCTCTACTTACTTGCTCAACGCTATCATTCATCCTGAGGTGCGTATTGATCGAGATTTCCCTCGCGCGTCGGATCTAACAGTCACCAGAGCCAAGGTATCATGACACAACACCACATCAATGAACATGCTCGGCAGAAAATTCTCAAAGAAATCGCAATTAGGGCCCAGAAACATGTTTTGGATGCCACCTATAATTGGTAGGCGTTACTATGCCAGAATCGCATTTGCACGAGCTAACGTCTCGCAGGAAAGCGAATATTCCGATTCTGCCAGAGATCCGTACGCACATTGACAACATCATGAACAGGTTCAGCATCAAGCACGCAAAGTCTCACGCGAAACCCGTGCTCCTCCCCGCAAAGGCAATCACCTCTCCTCGCGAGACGGTGGAGGTTCAGCCCTTCATCGTCATCTCCCCTTCTGACATAGTTACTCTCGTCAACTCCCTGTTTCCTGAGCGTCGTCCACCTTCGAGTCACTTCGAGCGTGACTCGCATCGCTCAGGACAGGCATCCTCCGCCGCATCTAGTATCTTCCAATCCAGATCCGCCGATTCTACCTCTATCCTCAGCCAGAGCGCTTCATCCATGACCAGTGATACTACTTCCCGCGAGCCTCTCCTAGACTCGTGTGGTCAGATAATCGACGCGCAGACCGCCCTCCTCGGCATCAGCCCACCTTATCACCTTGAAGAAGAACCAAAAATAGCCCCTACCGAAGAGTACGGTCGACGCTTGCGAGCAGCGTGCTCGGAAATGTCGCGACTTTTGGGCGTTGAGGCTAGCTCTGGCTCCTGCCACCCTTGTGCAGAGAGATGGGCTGTTTTGTATGTCTCGCCCGACGGGAAAGAACTAAAAACACGCATGCGTAAGGACGCTGAAGATGAAGAAGAATCAGACGAAGATTCACCAGCAGATAGTGACAGTGACGATGAAGGACCGTCCGGAATGGATCTTGAGAGCGACTACCATCAGCTGAAAGAGTCCATCGCGAAATTGGTCGTGGAATACGAGATCCCGAAAGAACTGGCCCCGGAAAGCGATACCAAGGCTTTCAGCAACCGCACCACGACGCATAGACGGGATGCTGCGCGCGTTCGGACTCAGGGCCGTGACAAGCCAGAGATTCCAGAGATTTTGGGATCGAAAAACCCGTTCAGTAATCAAAGCAATCTCTCTAGCATGATTGCATCTCAAAGATCAGGTTTGCCGATTCGACATCGCTCACCGCAGCATCCTCGGAGCAGTAGCAATCCAAACTCGGAGTACTTGAAAGAACAGGAGAAGCCCTCCGTTCTCATTACCATGCTTGAAGCAGCCATGCATCAGTGCCAGTCCCGTTCGGATTTTGTTAACGCATACCAGTACTACAAAACGTTGCAGCAACTCAAGAAGATTTCCTCGCCAACTCTCGTTCGCAACGGGTATGGTGCCCTCCTGAACTACTTCTCGAGGGGGCCTCGAGATTCCCTTGGCAAGTCTGCAAGTGCGATCGAAGAGTTTGAGGCCTGGTTTGTCTGGCTTAAGCAGTCCCAAGAACGCCATGACTCCACCATCGAGGAGATGATGCTTGGTTTGAAGAGCCTCCGGGACAAGATGTGGTACATTACCGATGTTCGCAATTCCGCCGCGTACGAAGAAGCGAGGAACGTCGCAATCGCTTTGAAGATCATGGGACAGCCGACCAGGACGCTCGAGGGCAAGCCTATACAAACCCACAAGCCACGTCAACAGTCAAAGTCTATGTCCAACAACTTCTTGCTGAAGACCGAAGCGCAAGTCTTCGATGTTATGGCCGCATCTTCAGATCAAGGAGGGCCCAACAAGCTTGCTGACGAGCAATCAGATCTGACCGAGAGGTGGCTGTCACAGTACAGCATTTTCAATTTCTGCCAGGGTGAGGAGCGTATCCATCGTTTCTGCCTGGAGCTAGACAAGTGCGTCAACAAGCTTGTTGGCGATGGTATCCTCGATGGACCTGTGCTATGGTCCAGTGAGCTGTACCGCCGGGATAAGGAGATCCTCGACAGTGGTCGCCAGAAGGGTGATCTCTTCCTGACGGGCGTTGGCACCCTCTCTATTGCCGGTGACGAGGAGTACGAGCATGAGCCCGGTAGCCTTGGATTCCGCAGTCTTGACTTCGCGCAGCGCCCCAGTCAATCTAGTTTGCGTCAGCAACAAAGCTTCGAGTCCGGCAAGTGGACTTCAGGGCGTCCTGTTGACCTGATGGATTCTCAGGACTACTTTGGCGGCTCTAGCCCCGTGCTCACGATCGACTCGACAACCACGTTTTGGTCGCCGTTCCAGTCTACCCAGTCCCCGCTCAGCGCAAACAGCGTCCGCCCCAGGACCTCGTCCTCGTCCAAAGGAACTGTCATGCTCAAGCAATCGGCAAGTGTCAACGATGATAAACGTCGCTTCCTGTTGGATCTCAAGCAGACTCTTACTGGTCTCCTCTTGAGCGACCTTGGCAACCTTGTCTTTGGCCATGGTAGTGAGACGGACGCATGGTTCTCAAGTGAGCTAGGAGAGGAGTGCTTCCAGCGTAAAGACAATGAAGAGCGTCGCCGTAAGAAGGCTCTGGCGAGGAAAAAGTCAATGAAAAATGTCAAGGGTAGTAAATCCGAGCAAAGATCGGGGCCGTTGGACACTTTGGGCCGCAACGAGAGGAGTGGACCCGCGGCACCTGTTGCGACTCTGCAGCACGCTGCTGATTACCACTCTGCAGGCGAACACTCAGCCTCTTCCAGTGACGCTACTGCTCGCTCCTCAGGGGGAATGTCGGCCGCGAAACGCGCAGGGTTGCTCGAGTTCCCCTACAACCTTGCGTTCAGGCGTCTACTCCGCAAGTTTGCGACGCATCCTAACCCTTTCTCAAAGCTCCACGCTCTATACGAGCTGGAGCTGTTGATCGTCGCGTCTTTGAGCGCAAAAAATCGCCATTACACTGGAAATCGTCGCGACGCCCTTCCAGCTGTTCCTCCTTCCCCTACACTCGGCTCGATCCCTGAGCTTAGCTCGCGCGAACCCACGGTGCAACATGCGACGGCGCAAAACCTCGGAGAAGCCATTGCCAACTGCGAGGAGCGGCGCTCCCAGAGCCTGCAGCATGGCGGCAGCGCACCATCCTCGCCACAGATGGTACGCGCAAGCGGCACACGGTCTCCAAGCGGCCCGCCGAGCACTGATATGATCATCGATGTTCTCCAAGGTCTCTTCCGCGATGCCGATATCCGGCCTAAGAGCCTGTTCCGCGACCTTCAATACATTGCCTCCTTCGTGCCGGCTTCTATGCTTGACAAGAGCGCGCGCGGGAAAGCTTTCTGGGATGCGGGCCTCGCCGCCCTTGGTCTCAAGCAGGATGTGTGCACTGCAATGATCGGGCTTGTCTCAGACATTGTCGCGCTCAACATTCAAAATCGCTCTGCGGCGGCCCAGCAGAGCAACAATATTACGAATGGATCTGCGGACGGAGGCCCATCCGCCGGCACTCCGACCGTGACCAACTCGGGCATCCCTACCGATGACCCGCTCGCCAAGTTTACGATGGAGGATGCGGCCCGCATGCTCATCATCACGGCCAAGGAGGGTGACCCGACCGCGGAGCGCGAGCTGGCCATCTTCTACCTGACGCACCCGGATCTGGTGCAGCGCACCGTCGCCCCGCTCACGCGGCCCAGGGAGATTTTCAAGAGCGAGCTGGTCAGCAAGGACCGCAAGCGCGAGGACCCGCTTCGCAGCGATCCCATGACCATGTGCGTGGCCCACCACTGGATGGACCTGAGCAAAAAAGGCGGCGATCCTTTGGCCGCAAAATACCTCCGGCAACGGGATGAGATGGATCGGATACCCTAGATTATTATGCTTTGGGATGTGTGATTTGGATTTGGTATGTTTTTTCTTTTCTGGTGGTGAAATCGAGGCCGTGCGCGTGCAGCATCATCATCATCAATTGGGTGGTCGTTTCCACACGCCGTCCGTTCGTCCCGTTCGGTGTTCGTATACATGGAGTTTGAGAGGAGTTGGGTATATCCCGGACCGCCAATTGTCAGCTTGGTATCCGCCGTCCGTTATGTTTCGTCCCGAAGGGATTTATACCTTTACGTTCATACCTGCACAGTACAGTTCCAGTTCTTCTTCTCCTTTTCGCCACGACTAACTTGATCACATTCTTGGTCTTTATTCTTCTTCTACGCTACGATTTTCATTTTTAACTCTCTCTTCTCGTTTATTCTTTTCCTCCTCTTTATGTTGGGGAAACGAATTCATGCGCCACGACTTCAGGATCGAGCCCGACTCGTACGTTCACGCACGTTCCACGTTTTATGCTCCATGCGCGATGCCTATTTGACTTCCTCTTCTATTTTTTGGTTTCTCTTTTCAGCCATGAACTGCATGCATAGCCCGAGGTGTACCAAGCGGGAAAGACTGCTTCGACTGTTATCTTGGGAGGCTGTCTCTGCTTTTGTCATCACCACCCGAGGCCCGCTGCTTGCGACTCTGCATGCTATATATATCACTCACGCATGTTTTTTTATGGTTTCTTCGTTGCGCCTGCCACGTTCTCTTCACGTTATGAAATTATGGGATGGGAACCGGTGGACTAGATTGGGCTGAGGAACGCAGATCCTGCATGCGTTGCGTCTTTTGCATCTTTATGACTCTGAAGGGGATACGATATATATACACATGGCTTGGGTCACTTTGTTATGTAGCACATGAATGATTATGAATTTTATAGAGCGGAGATGAATAGGACGTGATGATGGGTGGTGCCGGCTTTGCTGTGATAGAATTCAAGTTCAAGAAGTTTTTGTGTTTTTTCATACTTTATAGAAACCTCAGTCCTACTCCTTGAAGCTCTCTACCAGATTTGCAAGGCTGCGAAGTGGGGACCTCGTCGTCGTTCCGGATCGTGGCACTAAGCTACATTAGGGCGATGATGGTGGACAGGGCGATGCCAAGAACGAACAATAAGGTACACCTCGATGCCAACAACCACGCGCGCAACCAACAATCTCACCATTTCCCAAGCAATGTCCGGCCGATAATCCCTCCTCAAGCCCCCGTATACCCCCATTCTCCTTCCGCGACCTCAAGAACACCCATCCACCAGCCATGGCGTCCGCCATCTTCTTCCTCGACCTGAAGGGCAAGGCAAGCACGCCCGCCGCTCCCCCCCCTCCTCCAAAACCCCTCCGGACGGCCGCCCGCAGCAGCAGCGAGAGCTAACCCGACACCGCTGCAGACCCTCCTAGCCCGTAACTATCGGGGTGATATCCCCATGTCCGCGGTGGAGAACTTCCCCGTCCTCCTCAGCGAAGCGGAAGAGGAGAGCTCGGCGGTGCCGCCGTGTTTCTCCAACGAAGGCATCAACGTAAGCAAGCCATGCCGTTTCTTCCCCTCCACCGACAATGCCCCGCGCCTCCTCCTCCTCCTCCTTCTCCTCCTCCCGGCCAGACTGGCAAGGGTCGAACGAATTGGGATTGTGATAATGGTATGCTGATGTGCAAGCCTGCCTGCCTGCCTCCTCCGCCGGGGAATTCTATAGTATCTCTACATCCGCCACAACAACCTCTACCTCCTCGCGCTGACGAAGCGGAACACGAACGCGGCCGAGATCCTGCTCTTCCTCCACAAGATCGTCGAGGTCTTCACCGAGTACTTCAAGGAGCTGGAGGAGGAGAGCATCCGGGATAACTTCGTCATCATCTACGAGCTGCTGGACGAGATGATGGATTTTGGGTACCCGCAGACGACGGAGAGCAAGATATTGCAGGAGTATGACGCACCGCTGCTTTGGGCCTCCTCGAGGGAGAGGCGGTTGCTTTGGATCATGGTGCTGACGTGTTCTTCCCGCGATCCAGGTACATCACACAAGAGTCACACAAGCTCGAGGTCCAGGCCCGACCGCCGATCGCCGTCACGAATGCCGTCAGCTGGCGAAGCGAAGGCATCCGCTACCGCAAGAACGAAGTCTTCCTGGACGTGGTCGAGTCGCTCAACCTGCTCGTCTCCGCCAACGGCAACGTGCTGCGCTCCGAGATCCTGGGCGCCATCAAGATGAAGTGCTACCTGTCCGGCATGCCGGAGCTGCGGTTGGGCTTGAACGACAAGGTCATGTTCGAGACGACGGGTCGGGCGACGCGAGGGAAGGCGGTGGAGATGGAGGATGTCAAGTTCCACCAGTGCGTGCGGCTGTCGCGGTTCGAGAATGACCGGACGATCAGCTTCATCCCGCCGGACGGCGAGTTTGAGCTCATGAGCTATCGGTTGAACACGCAGGTCAAGCCGTTGATCTGGGTAGAGTGCATCGTGGAGAGTCACTCGGGGAGTCGGATAGAGTACATGCTGAAGGTATGCTTCTGGAACACCACACGCAGAGGTTAGCTCGGTTTGATTAACCCTTGTTTTCTTCTACTCGTCCAGGCCAAAGCACAGTTCAAGCGCCGCAGCACGGCCAACAACGTGCAAATCATCATCCCGGTCCCGGACGACGCGGACTCGCCCAAGTTCCGCACGAACATCGGCACCGTCCACTACCAACCGGAGACCTCGTCGATCGTGTGGAAGATCAAGCAGTTCGGCGGGGGGAAGGAGTTCCTCATGCGCGCGGAGCTGGGTCTGCCGTCGGTCCGGGGCGACGACGAGAAGGGAGGAGGGATGATGGGCGGGTTTGGCGGGAGCATGGGTGGGGTTGGGGCTGGGAAGGGGAAGCGGCCGATCAATGTGAAGTTTGAGATCCCGTACTTTACCACGAGTGGGATTCAGGTTCGGTATTTGAAGATTATTGAGCCGAAGGTGAGTTTTTTCTTTTCCCTCATGGCTGGCTGGGTTCATACAACCCTTTGCTCGCTGCTGTGCTGGCGGAATCGCTTTGATTGAGGAGAACCGTTACTGATGAGAGTCGCTGCTAGTTGCAATACCCGTCGTTGCCGTGGGTGAGGTATATCACGCAGTCCGGAGACATCGCGGTGAGGTTGCCGGATGTGCAGTAAGGTGTAAACCGATAAGGGCGTTGGTGGGGAGGTGGAGGTGGACCGCTTCGGTGCGATGCTGTCCGATCGGTGGCAGGTTTTTGATGTTGAAAGAGAAGGGGGCTTCATGCTTGGTTGGTCATTCATGTATATGGTTCCTGTGACGAGGAAGGGCTGCGACATGCGGCGTTGTGTTGTTCGGCAAGGCAGAGAGGGATGGGATGGATCATGAGCATCATCACAGCGCAGAGAAAGAAAGGGATGGTGGGATGGTTCGAAGAAGACTTCTTCTTCTTCGTTTGTAGAAATTGTGTGTTTTATTATACTATTACCGAAGCGCTTTGAGTCTTGTTCTCCTGGGTATCTTCCTCTTCTTCTCCGTCCGGTTCCCTGCCGTCTTTTCTCGCTTCGTCTTCGCTTTCCTTTCACTTTCTATTCGGTTACGTCTTTCTTCTAGTACTTTGTTTCCTCCTTCCTTACTTTTTCCCTTCCTTTTTCTGCTCGAGGTCCGTCATGTTACTTCCTTTTTCCCCTTCCCACCGTCTCCTTCACCGATTACTTCTTGTTCGGTTCTGCCTTGCCTTTCGCTCCTGATTCCGTCCAGCTTTGCCCGAGGTACTGTATGGGAGGGATCCTCCACGGTTGCATCTGCAGGGGTGGTGCATGCGTAGGATTGGATGATCGACGGGCACGCGAAAAAGGTGGTGATGGAGGAAGAGGTGCGGCTGAAGGACGGCGTGGAGAGAGAGCGAGGGAGTTCTTTCCGGATCGATGATGTTTGGTAGGGGATGTGGGTTTGGGAGAGGGGAGGGGTATGGGCTGAGATAGGAAAGGGATGGCGAACTACGACCTCATGGGGACAAGGATATCAAGGTCGTGGTGATGGTCGTGGGGTATTCTCTTTCAGAATAGCTTACAGTAAGTATGTACATCGTGTGGGTGTTTGTGGACATGCTCGTCGGCTGGGCGAGTGTTTTTGTTGCAATGATGGGAAGAAGGAGTGGAGTGGAGGTTTGGAGGGATTTGAGTATGAACGCATGTATGTATGTATGCATGGATGATAGTGGGCTGGAGTATAGCAGGTAAAGATGCACATAGGCAAAGCCGGTCAAGTAGTTCGACCCCCAGAACCGTGCAGCGAACTGCCGAGGAACTATCGAATTAGTTGCTGCAAGTAATGCTGGTAGCGAAACCTGGCCGGTGGGTTGGGGAAGAGAGATCGGCCTCGGTGCGGTTCATGCACACGAACGGATAGAAGGGGGGGGAGGGGGCGTTTTGGACGTTTTCTGGCGGTTGAGCCTTGTTTTTCTTTCGGCTGGGAATGCCAAATGGCTTTTTTGTTTTTGTCAGCGTCCCGGGGAATCGTGGGCTGAGGCGATATGGATGCATTGTAGTATCGGATGTGAACTACGGCTAGTGGTAGGATGGGGTATAGGGAGGGGGATCTCTGAGAGGTGATGGACGTGTAGTATCAGGTATCAGTTATGTAGCTCTTACCTTCGCATCCGTAGAGCTGATGTACGTAAGGGATGTTCTGCAGGGAGTATGCAATAGGAATAGCGGTAGCAGTAGGATTTGTAGCAATGCAGGTGGGGGAGCTGAAGCTATCCGGGCACTCCAGCTACTTGTTGCTCAGCCTGGCGCAGAGAGGGGGGATGGTGTGACTCGTTTGGGAAAGGGAAAGGAAGGGGATCTGCAGGAAGTGGTGCGGCTGAGAGGAGGAGAGATGGGATGGATGAGATCATGGCGGAGGATAGCAAAGTCCGGTAAGTGGAAGAGACCCCCGGGATGGAGGAGCTGGAGGGGCACAGGCAGGTTCGCTCTTGGACTCCGAGCGTTTCATCGGGGGTTTGCAGGACTCGAGGTCGCCCGGAAGGGGGTTTGAGGGTCGGGCGGCGGGCGGGCAGGCGACGAAATACCCCGGATTCCCGTCCCGGACTCGGGATCCTTTCACGGCGGGCGCGGGCGGTCCGTCTGCGACGGCTCGAGTCGGGTAAGGTAGGCCAGGAGCTTGGGCCCACACAGAACAGGATGAGAGCCTGAAGGTCTGTGATGGAGGACGGAGGACTGGGGGCAGGCGAATCAAGATGGGAGCGATTCCAAACATCCACCACCACATACCCACCACTCAATTACCTACGAGGTGAGCCCTGGAGGTGCCTCGAGTCCCTTCTCAGACCCCTTTGCGAACCCTGACGATCGATCTGGCCGCGGGAGAGAACAAGGGAAAGAAAAAAAAAACTTCATAATAAAGTTGACTGCAATTAAACCTGTCAAACTTATATGTTCGCATGTGTCAAAACAAAGTTATAACTGGCACCGCTCCTCTTTAATCGTTTCTTCTCGAAGAAACCATTTGGACCACGTGCAAGAGGGGGGTTTGAGGATGGGTTGTGCATATGTATTTTTTTCTTTGTTGTTGTGCTACAAAGGGATGCTGTGTTTTGAACTTGTCCTCTCTCTCTCTGTGTGCTATTTACAGCAGCAGCAGCAGCAGCAGCAGCAGCAGCAGCAGCAACATCCTGCAAATCACCACAGCCCAGGGAGGGGACCATGACCGGCCGGTCTCTCTGTAGCTAGGTAGCTAGCTAGATACGTGATCGAGGGAGAGGAAGGACCCGCTGATGTGCCGCAGGCCCAGGGATCCATCCCACTATTTTATCCTGCCGGACTCTTCCTCCCTACCACCTACTGCAACCCTTCGTCACCAGCATGATGAATGATGGCATATGGCCTTGGTTTCGTTCGTTAGCGTGGTGATCCTACTGACTTATCGTGCGGAGCGGAGAAGGGGAGAGAAGGACAAAGAGATGGATCGGATGAAGGAAAATGGTTTCAAATCGTGAATACATGCTGTACATACCGAGTCCATCCCGTCGAGGGATTTTGTTGAGTGAGTGAGTGAGTGAGTGGAGGGAGAGGGGTCGCGCTTGTGTGTTTTCGGGTTCCTGGACCTGCGTACTCCGTACTCTCCTCGCTCCTCGCTCCTCGCTCAGCCTTGCGGCGTAACCAGGGCGGCGCGAGGCAAGGTTGGACGGTACCTTGCTTTGGGAGTCCCGTCGGTTCAGCTTGTCTTCTTGTCGTCGTCCACCGCCGCTCAGCTTCGGGGTTGGTCCGTCACACCTACAGTAGTATATTGCTGGGCGTTGTCGCGGCAACCGCACTCGGGGCGCATACAAACAGCCTTGGAATCCCCGGCCAACCACGCCCCGGTTGTCGTTCTCCGCTCTTGCCTTCCTGCCTTACCTTAGGTACGAATACTGCCCGGTCCGGGACTCTCTCAGTGTTCAGCGGTACCCTCGTTGTACTGTACCTTAGTACCTTCCCTACCACCTACTACGTACTTGCCGAGTACCTCCTACCTTACCTTACCATACTGGACCACAACACCTCACTCTCACCTCTGTCCACTGCTTCACGCACGCCTCAGGCCGCATTTCTGCTGCACTTCCTCTCGTTCTCCTCCGAGCTTCTTCATTCTTCAACGTCCTTCGTTTTTGCTTCTCCTCCAACGCGTCGCCAGCGCATCTCCCCTCGCTCACCGACCGATTGACTTCACCATCTCCGCTATTATCTCCGACACAGCCACGACCGAGTCCCTCGCCAAAACAACACGCATGTACACGCACTAATCGCATCCATTCGCACACACGCACACACGCGAGATCATTCTCAGAGGAGGATGGCAGCACCCCCTGGACTGCCGACACGCTTCCCATGTTGGGTCAAGGCCGTATATTCGTGGGGAGGAGAGGTATGGACTTATCGCCAAACCCCGGCACAACCGCCGTGCTCGGAGCGCACCGCGGCTACTGTACCGCCCACCTGCTGCTGCTACCGCTGACGCTGACACCGGTGTATTTGCAACCGACAGACGAAGAAGGACCTGGGATTCATCGAGGGCGACATCATCGAATGCATCAACGCCGGCGACGGCGCGTGGTGGATGGGCCGGCTGAAGAGGGACCGGCGCATGGTCGGCGTCTTCCCGTCCAACTTCGTCGAGATCCTGCCCGACCAGCTGCAACCGTGGAATCGCCATGTGAGCCCGCTGCCCATCCGCAATGGCAGCAACGCGAGCGCGACCCAGCGCGGGAGCCCGAACTCGACCCCGCCCAAGGCCACCCCGCAGAAGTCGAAGAGCATGTTCCGGAAGCCGTTCTCCGCGCACGCGGCTGCCGGTCCGCCCAACGCGGCCGCTGCGGCTCGTAAGACCGGGGCTGCGAACATGTCCCCCCACGGTAGCGTTACGAAGGCGCATAAGCCGTACTCGTCGATGAAGAAGCCCTCCCCGTACGAGATGCCTCAAACCACACCCAAGAAACCTTCGCCGCCGCCAGTCATTGCGCCGATACCCCCACGGCCCTCCAACATGTCTAACTTGCGGGCGAAGTCTCCAATGCCACCGCCGGTGCATGGCTCGCCATATCGCGCGCCTTCTCCCGCTCCTCCTCCACAGATGGAACCGCCCAGGATGCCATCACCCGCGCCGCCGATCATGGACGACGGCAGAGGCCCCTCCCCAACTCCTTCCTTCCACACTGTCCAGCCGGCAAGGATAACGTCGCCAGCGCCATCATATCACCCCCATCAGATGATCAGAGTAAGGTCACCACCAAGCCAATTCCAAGATTACAGACGGCAATCACCGTATCAAGATCCCCGAGGACCCTCTCCCGTCGCGCATCAGAACTTCAGAGCCCCTTCGCCAAATCCGTATCAGGACTTTAGAGGCCCTTCACCGAATCCTTATCAGGGACAAAGGGGTCCTTCGCCGAGTCCGTACCACGTGCAAAGAGAGCCGTCTCCGGACCCATATGCAATGGCACTCACGCTGCATCGGGGAGCATCTTCTCAACCGTATATGGATCGCGAGGATTCTCCTCCGCCGCCGCCTCCACCTCCACACCGTGTCCTCCGCCACTCCGCTGGAGTTCCATCCCCAAGGCCTCACACCCCCTTGGCGCACCCTTCAAGAACTCCATCTCCGCATCCTTACGGCGACAATGGTGTCCAGGATGGGTATCGGAGCGGTTTCCACACTCCTAACCCTCCTTCTCCCGCACCACCTTCCCCTGGACACACTGGCCATACTCCGTCTCCGCTTACGCATGCTATGAACGATGTGATGTCCTCCCTGCAAGGCATGGGCCTGCCGCCGAGTCCATCCCTGAGAAGTCATTCCCCCGGAGTCCCGCCGAGGATCCCTACGCCTGAACGGGCGGCGTCACCGTCGAACATCTGGTCACCAGACGCATTCGACGAAATCTACAAGGAATCCGCGCGGAAGATTCGACCTCTTACCTCTCACGGTTCGCATGCTGGTTCTGGACAGAGCGATGAGGAAGAGGAGTACAACTCGCAGTATGGCTCGCCCCCGCAGGTCCAGAGTTACGTGCAGCGCATGGAAAACCGGCTCTCGCACATGCAGCATGATCACCCTGCTCCATTGAGCAACTACTCTAGTTCCAACCCGTCCTCACGGGACGGTCCGCCACCTGCGCCGCCGCTGAAAGGGCAGCAATATCGACCCCAATCGTCTATGAGCCGAGCAGCGCGCGAACCCGAACAACAAACCCAAACCGTCGGCCGATCGCGAGGAGGTTCGATTCGGAAGGCCCTGAAGAAGCGAAAGTCCGCTTATGAGCTGGGTAAAGACACCTTGAGCCGTACCTTCACGACCAAGAGCAACGGCACTAGCGCCTCTTCGAATGCGTACTCCACAACCACGACGAGCACCACCAGTACAGCCATGACCGCTCGCAGTTTGATGAGTGGCTACTCTGCCGGAGGCTTTAGCGCCACGAGTGCCGGCAGCCTGGCGAAGCGCAAGTTCGGTCTGGGACAAAGACCTCACAGCGTCATCGATACGAGGGAGGCGACTCCCAGCAGGTTTGGGTTCCGGAAGGAAGATAACAGGCCGGAGACTCCATTCACCGGGGTTACGTACCATTCCAGTCAGGATGGATCGGAACAGCAACAGGAGTGGCAAGAGACCAGCGGGCCGCTAGGCGGGCTTCGATCCCCACGGAAGAAGAAGAGTGGTTTCTTCAAGAGGATGGTGGAGACGGCAAAGACGGGCGCGGCGAATGCAAGAAGCACGATTGCTGCTGGCAGCTTGAGCAGGCCGACTTCCAGGCAAAGCGTTAAAGCCATCCCAGACGGCATCAACGCGATCGCCGGCGGCCGCGCCACACCGGTTTCCCGGACGTCTAGCCCTGCCAAGGACATGAGCGCCAGCCAGATCGACTGGATGCAGGTTCGTCGGGACGTGAACCGCGCCAACTCCCTGAGCAAGAATGAGCGCATGGAGCGTGCTGAGCGCTGCGAGCTGAATGATATCGCCGTCATTAATCCGGTCGATGCTCTTTACGAAACCGCGGAAGGTGATGAAGGTATCGACGGCCTACCCATCGCTGAGCCCACGGACTTCTTCGCCTCTAATCTCACCCTGGTGGACAAGTCCGCGCGGTTCATCAACAGTCTGCCGCCGACGATCAATCCTACCTCGCTTGCTCAAGGCTATGTTTGCCGTCCCTATCGGAGCGATGTCCAACGGCTTCGTGCCATCTTTACCTGGGTTGCCGAACGCATCGTGTGGGAAGAAGACTTTGAGGGCCAAGTCGATAGCCGCCGCACCATCCAGACCCGGCGCGGTTGCAGCGAGGAGATTGCCGTTCTGGTCATGGAGATGTGCAGCGCGGTTGGTCTGCACGCCGAGGTGGTGAGGGGCTACCTCAAAGCTCCTGGCGAGATTCTGGACCTCGAAATGGTGGCCCGGCCCAACCACTGGTGGAACGCGGTGATCGTGGACGGCGAGTGGCGGATCATCGACTGCAGCCTCGCGAGCCCGACGAATCCCAAGCGCGGCCGGTACGCCAGCGCCAGCTCGCAGGCGGCCGAGACGTGGTACTTCCTCGCCCGCCCGATGGAGATCTGCTACACGCACGTCCCGCTCCTGCCGGAGCAGCAGCACATCGTGCCGCCGGTGCCGCACGAGATCCTCATGGCGCTGCCGTGCGCGTGCCCGCCGTACTTCCGCAACCGCCTCCAGATGGCCGATTTCGACACCAGCCTGCTGACCCTGGAGAACCTGGAGCTCGCGCACATCTACTTCTACGTCCCCGAGGAGGTCGAGTGCGTGGCGGAGGTGGAGGCGAAGCAGTTCGTTCAGGATGCTGACGGCGACACGTTTGAGAGTGGAGAGATGGTGAAGAAGCGCGCGTTGGCGCAGGCTGAGTGGATTGGAGGGAGGAAGCGGTACACGGTGAAGGCGTTGCTGCCGGGGGATGAAGGGCATGGTGTGCTGAAGGTGTATGCGGGGAGGAGAGGGCTGATGGTGAGTACCAGTATTGATGAAAGAGAGGAGTCGTCTCCAGAGGAAACCATGACTAACTCCCACCAACAGCACTCCATCAAATCCAACCCGCACCCGCTCGCCTTCGCCCTCCCCATCACGCACACCGGCTCCAACCCGCCCTACGACTTCCTCCGCCTCCACCCCACGCCCCACGCGACCCGCCACGACCTCTACGTCGCCCAGCCGCAGTGCTACCGCCTCCCCGCCAACAACACCTTCGTCTTCACCGTCCGCCAACACCCCTCCAGCCTGTCGGGCTCCTCCTTCAGCCCGCAAATCGGCGGCGTGGGCGGCGTGGGCGGCGTCGGGCGACCGACATCCCCCAACCCCTTCGCCCGCCCCACCTCCGCCCTCTCCACCCACAGCGTCTCCGTCTCGGGCTCGCAGTACTCGGCCTCGTCCGAAACGTCATCCGCCGCCGCTGCTGCCGGGGGCAAGGGTTCCGCCAGCGGCCCCAAACCGGCGAAGCTCGCGATCCAGTCCCCCGGCGGCAAGATCATCCGGCTGCTGCGCAAGGGCCAGGAGCAGCCGGACAGCCGCCCTCGCAGCCGGGACGAGGCGAGCGGCGAGTGCGCGGACGGGACGGTGTGGGAGACGGTGGTGAAGGTGGGCGAGCGCGGGGTCTGGCGCGGGCTCGTCCTCGCGGACCGCAGCGCGCGCTGGTGCGTGTTTGCGGAGTGGGAGTGTGTTTGATTTTTTCCCCTGTGTTCCTTTTTGTGTTTTTCTGTGTGTTGTGTGTGTGTGTTTGTGGGCGTGTATAACTCTTTTGTTCTTTCGACTTTTTTTTTCCTTTCTTCTTTCTCAGCGTTATGATATCCACTCTGCGCTTCTTTTGTCTTTTTTTTCGTTCTGTGCCTCCTCTTTTGTTCTTTTCTTCTCTTGTTTTCTTTACCGGGGCTGGAGATAAAGGAAGGAAGGCAGATAGGAAGAAGGAGGGGGAAGACGACGTTTTTTTGATTTAATGAGAGGTGTTTTTCCCTTTATTTTCCATTCTGTTTCCTCTGTCCGTCCACCGGTGGGTGTGGGTTGGTACTGTAGGTCGGTGGGTTGATTTGGGGGGGTGTTGTGGTTGTCTTGTGTAAATATACTTTTCTTTTGGAGACACTGGGATGCATTGCATACGATCGATCGAACGGATGTGGTTCAGTTAGAGTCAGTCTGGTGGAGCGGATTAGGAGAAGATGCATTGAAAATGGGAGATTGGTTGAAACAAAAACAGAAATGGACCGAAAGGTTGGTCTTCGCTTTCTATATGTTCCTTCTGTGATCCAGTCCGGCGTCGTCTGCTCCGCCGTGGTCTGCTCCTGCATCCGCCCCACTTTGTGAATTGTGGAATTGGGGGGATCGGGTTCTCGGAGACGATGGCTTGATGATAGGTATCAATCTTTCGTTATACCACGGATGAAAGATGGGGATGAGAGCGTGTGATCCTCCTCCCTTTCCTCCTTTTCCTCTTCCTCCTCCTTCATGACGGATAAGAAGCTGAGCAGGGCCGGCCGTAGCGTTCTGGCCGCGAAAGCAAGGGTGAGCTGGTAGACATGGCGGAAAGACGAGAGACAGGAGACAGAGCAGGACGACGCAGAAGGGGGCAGATACTGCTCACGCAGTCTCTCATCGAAAAGTATGACGATGGAAGTAGGGATGCCGGTTCATTGCTTCAACGTGTTAAGGAATGGAAGGAATCCGGGTTGTTCTCGATTGAGGCGAACAAAAGGATTCAATAAGTCCCATAAGCGAGGAGTATCTCTTGCTTGATGTGTTTGCGAAGAAAGAATGATCAAGATGGTGAAGAACACGAAGCAAGATGACTATGACATATAGGCGACCGTGAGAGACAAGAAATAACAAATCGATGACTTAGTAAGCAAGAATAGGTGAAAAAGAAAAAAGATGGTGAAAGGGGATGGAAACCATGTGACTCGACCAGGACAAGGTGCTTGCGCCATGCATCTCTTTCAAGTAGGTAGTAGTGCATCTTGCAGAGAAAAGGGTTAAGTTACAGGGTATCTGAGCCAAGACATGCCATTTTCCCAGTCGAATGGGATCTGTCCGTAAAAGAAGTCCGGGGCGCCCACTAGTGCAGCTCCATCATGCCCGAAGGGGTCATAGTCTGGGATCTTAGACATGCCGAAACAGTAAAGCCCATCTAAGGTAAGGAGATGGGCGAGATAGGAAGGGACAAGTCGGATTTCGATGTTCAGGAGAGTCTCCGTGCAATACACCTCGCTAGAAGATTAGCTGGCGCTCAAGCTTGGTTGTGGGTTCTGAGCTTACACATGAATCCGCTATAGGAGTTCCACGTTCTAGTGCCATCCTGGGAGGACGATCTATCACTTCGTCAATGCCTTTGCATGTCATGTACACATATGTCAGGACGTACCACTTCCTCTCCCTCAATCGGGATAGCATGCTGGAGACCAGTAGGGGTTGGTGGCGGTTGCGGAGGAGGCGAAGGAGGATCTCCACGGGAGCACTGTCTCATGATGGTCATCTGAGAAGGCTTTGGGAAAGTTTCGGTCAAAGTATGGGAGGATTTCGTCTTCTGCTCTACCAGAGCCGCATATCGATCTTCCAAATAGGACGGTTGGAACAATTCTACAGCAAACACCATTTCTGTAGATAACGAAAGTATTGAGGTTGTGTAATCGGAGTGACAGCGAGGAAATATATGATATCTTAGGCAAACAGGCTCAAACGGTGAAGAAGGGCGATGCGATGAAGGACTCATTAAAAAGTGAGAGAACCCGCACTTAAGTAGTCCGATATGAAGAAGAGTCGCCAAGGTGAATGGCAAGTACAACTCACCGAGAAGCCAAAGGAGCCGCATGCTACGCACTGAGATGGTAGCATTCAGGGCGGGCTGGTGGAAGAAGGCACGTTGTTCCGTCTCCCGTTAGACAGGGCAGGAACCCGCTCGCACTGGATTCGCAATGTTCACAGTGAGAGATCAACTGTCTCAAAAAAGGGGTTTGTCCCATCGCTCGCAAGAGGCCATACGCTACGGCAGCTCGGCGGCATCGGGCGGATTGAATGAAATGCAGAGCTCCGTAGCTAGGACGGCTCTCAACTCATTTTCGTAGTTATCGCCGCCATTCGCGAAGGAAAGGAACGGAGTGCTTCCCGGTCACTTAGAGCGGGCGGATAAGACAGCCGTCGCAACTCCAGATGGAGAGGCAGCTGTAGAACGGGGCTATGCCACGGAACGTGGGTGAGCTGTCAAACAGCCTTACTCTCCCGCCATCCAATCCTCGCTCCCGGAAGTGTTCTGACAGGCTTCCCCGTGTACGACGTTGCTCCCGGTGGACTTCGGCCCAGAGATATGGCTGCCCGTCAAGCCGATGCCTCCACGCCGACGCCCTGCCCCATACAGTCACAGACACGAGCTGTCATTTCAAGTCGGACCGAGCAAACACGGTGAATTGAAAGCTTTCGGTCGTTCCTCCGTGTCATATGCTCCTTCGCCGGCAGCCCGAGTACGTTCCGCTCAGGGAGCGGATAGCCAGACGGAGGATATATGGGGGGATGCGTTTCCGGCAAAAGCAAGGTTAGCCGCAGCAATCCGCCGCTCACGGAGAGAGACATAGCCTAGCGCGTCTGAATGAAGGCAGTCTGGGTGCTCTGGTTTGACTAGGTAGACACCTACCTTGAGGTACTCACAGTGGAGGTGGATACCTTGGGGGAACCTGGAGGTGGATGGCGGGGAGCGACTCCGGAGGAACCTTCAACCGAACGCCGAGGGACATCCTCAAGCTCCACGGGAAGCTTCAGCAACAGCACCACCCGGTTTGCGCCAACCAACAGACAATCGTTCAACGCGCCTCGCCGAGCGCGAGAAACCGCACGCCCACTCCCGCGCAGAGGCAGCCCGCGAACACCAGTGGGGTTCGTACTTGTCTAAAGCACAGCCACGCGTTGCCGATCTCCACTGCATGCGGGAAGCCGTGATGCTTACCGTGACTTCAACATAGACCCATATCCGTCACCACCCGTGATTGACAGTCGGTAGCACACGGCTGGGCAACGGCTTACTGTGTGACTTCGCACGCCTGCTTCAGACAAACACCTTCGCTGCCGGACGTTCCCCCGTATAGACCACGCGCCGAGAACAACGCGAGCTCATTCGCCCCAACCATATACCACACCAGATGTCTGTGTGGAATCCGGATAATATCCGCGATGTCGCGGAGGCTGTGGGGATAGGGTCATTGAGCGACACCGTCGCCGAGGAGCTTGCGCGCGACGTGGAGTTCCGCATAGGACTGGTGCTGGAAGAGGCGCTCAAGTTCATGAGGCATGCGAAGCGTACGCATCTGCGAACAGACGACATATCGCAAGCGCTACGGATGCTGAATGTGGAACCGCTTTATGGCTATGATTCAACAAGACCATTACGATTCGGCGAGGCTTCGCTGGGCCCTGGCCAACCCCTATACTACGTCGAAGACGAGGAGGTGGATTTCGAAAAGTTGATCAACGCGCCGCTGCCCAAGGTACCGCGAGAGATCAGCTTCACAGGTAACGCACCCCCCCATCGCTAGAAACCTTGTCATTTCATCGACTGACGTTGTTCGCAACAGCACACTGGCTAGCCGTGGAAGGCGTCCAACCTTCCATCCCGCAGAACCCCACGTCGGCGGAATCACAAAATCGCGAGCTTCTGCCGAAGGGACCGGGAGCCAACCCGTTCCTGGCTGCCGCCGCAGGCAACGACAATGTCTCCGTCAAGCCGCTGGTCAAGCAAGTTCTGAGCAAAGAATCGATCGAACTGTCCAACCGACTGTTCAGCGCGCTCGTTGACGAGACCAACGACGAATGGCGGAATGCAGCCCTTACGTCTCTCCGCACCGACCCCACCATACACCAGCTCGTGCCATATTTCATCGAGTTTGTCGCCGACAAGGTGACACACAATCTCAAAGACCTTTTCATTTTGAACAGCATGATGAGTGCCGTCGCCGCTCTCCTTGAAAATCCCACCATCATGCTCGACATGTACATCGCCTATCTCGTCGCTCCCGTGCTCACCTGTCTCGTCGGCAAGCGACTCGGCCCTGCTCCCACTACAGCCAACAACAACCACAGCACCTCCTCCGAAACCACCTCCCTCACCAACGGCACCTCAACCTCCTCCCGCGTCAGCATCCCCCACTTCGCCCTCCGGGACCTCGCCGCCAGCATCCTCGCCCGCATCGCCCGCCGCTACGCCGCCACCTCGCGCGCCCTCAAGCCCAAGCTCGCCCGCTCCTGCCTCAAGAACTTCCTCGACCCCAACAAGCCCCTCGGGACGCACTACGGTGCCATCATCGGCCTCGTCGGCATCGCCGGCGCCGAGGGCGTCCGCCAGCTCGTCTTTCCCAACCTCCGGCACTTCGACTTCATCCTCGCCGAGGCGCTGGCCTCCGGCGACGAGGTCAAGAAGGCCGAGGCCGAGGGCGTCGTCCAGGCCCTCCTCGGCGCGCTCGAGCTGCTCGTCAAAGACGGTGTCGGCCTCGGCGGCGCGGCCGTTAATGGCCCGAGCGTGGTTGATGACGCGACTAGGGAGAAGCTGAAGGAGAAGGTCGGTACCGTGCTTGGCGAGCGGGTCGCGAGGGAGAACAAGCCCCGTCTGACGGCCGCGGTTCTGGATACGCCCGTGGAGTTTTGAACGGTGTTCCGTGTGTGAGCTAGGTCTCTTCCTTTCTTGGTTCATCAGGACGATCCGGAGTATTTCGCGTTTGGGGAAAAAAAAGAAGGGAGGTGTCAGTGTCGAGGGTGACTAGGATTGACGTTTGTGTTCAGTTTCTTGGTTCATAGGCCGAAAGGTTGGCCTAGCCTGGATCGGCTGGGTGCATGCATGCATGTTTCGGCGTTGACTTTCTGCTGTTGCTCTATGCGAACTAAGATGATATCCTAGCTTTTTCCATGTATAATGAATTGTTCTGTAGAAGAAAACACTATGATGTACGAGACTGCAGGATCTTCCAAATCTTTATAGTGTTTATCGTAGGAAAATGTTTAACGAATTAATGATGAGATTTGTTTATATCGACGACTTCGGAGATTGAAGACACACACTGTGAGACAACCAAAACGCCCGCTGCCATCAAAAATAGTCTGTCGCAATCAGAGAAAAAAAGCAAACATTCCTCTCCTCATATGGTCCGGGTGCAGTCCATGAAGGAGATTACGGTCTTGCGTTCCATTTCCCTCCTGGGCTCCCGTATTTGCAGTTTCATGCAGGGAGAGGACCATATGGTATATGACAGACCAAACTATACCGCATTTTGTTCTCCCGTATCCGCAAAGTCGCTTGGGCGGTTCGAAGTACGTGCATTCTCACCTCACACGTACTGGCTCAGCCATCTGATGGCCTCTCCGTAGCCTGTCGACGTCAGTTAGCCTCGAACAACCTGGAGGAAATAATGTCCACTTGTCACATACCTTGCCTCATAACCACGGAGCACATGAAGACCTCGATGGGTCGAATGCCCTCGAGCGGCACCTTGCCCTTTCCAGTGGTCTGGTAAAGGCCGAGAGCAGCACGGAGCTGATCCTCGGAGACGGCGTCGGGGTGGTCGATCTTGTTTCCGAGAATGACGAAGGGCGTGTTCGCAAGCTCCTCCATGGAGAGGAGGGCGTCCAGCTCGGCCTTGGACTCGGGAAGACGCTCGTGGTCCTTGGCATCCACCAAGAAGACGATGCCGCTCACTTCGGGGAAGTAGTCGCGCCAGAGACGCCGCGCTTGCGCGTGACCACCCAGGTCGAAGGTTGTGAATTTGACATTGCCGATGGAAAGCTCCTCGGAAGCTGTGCGGTTCGGGTATTAGCGGGAAGGGGTCAGGATTACGATATGGGTTGAGATAGGCATACTAGGATGCAAAGCTATAATCGATGAAGGGTTAGCCAATTGGTCCTACTTTCTGGCCGCGAAAAGCTCCAGGCAGATCGCGAAGTGACACGTACTGGGTTGTAGGACCGCCACCCGGTCATTCTTCAGCATGTGCAGAAGAGTGGTCTTGCCCGCATTGTCAAGTCCGAGGAACAGCAGCTTAGCATGCTTGTTCAGCAGGCCGAGGGAGGCGAGAACATCGTAGACTGCGAAACGAGAGCGGCGCGATCAGCTATCTAGCTCGGAGGATTGTGTGTATTACGCCGGCGACGGTGAGTTGCAATCGGATGTGTACTTACACCTGGCGAAGGTCAGTAGGGTTGTAAGGGGATCAGAGGAAGCTCTGCCTGACGTACCAGTTGATAATCCACATGGTGAAAGATCTGAAAGCTGATCTGGGGAGTGATGTATGCTTGCTGCCAGGAAAGTGTACCTATCTGTAAGTGAGGTGACGGTCGCCGAGCCCATGTCCAGCGCCTTCTTGGCGCCACCTTGCCTGTTTTCGCACGGGCACAATCCTTGTCTGCCGGCATCACAGACCTCAGGCAGAAACGACATCAAAGATACGCCTTTGAGACGCCGTACATTGGCTTGATAGCCTTATAACTTCTTTGGCCTTTCATTGTGCTTATGCTTTCTTTCCAAGCCCCTCCTTTCGCTCTGTTAGTTGATCTATCTCAGGAGAGGCCAAGGGCATTTTCTGACTTGTTCATCGATGATGCTCAACTTGAGAAAGCGGTAACGACACTTACCTGTCCAACATCCCTAACACTTCGGTCATCCCCTTCTAAAAACCCTGGACGAGCATGAATTGGAAGGTTAGAAGGATTACTGGCGAGTCTTGAACTCGGGGAACTAACTTCAAAAGCATCTGATAATTCATCCTTCAGGGCTACGACAGACTTGAAAGATTAGGTTGACGAACAGAGCTCTCTGAAAAGTCCGCTGTACCCCTGAACTCAGCTAAAGGACCTGCAAATTGGTATTGCAATCTTTATCTCACCAGATTTACCGCCATCTCGAAGGACACTCGAACTTGGCTGGGAGCCTTCGCCATCTGTACGGGGATTTCCTCTCCTCTCGGGGGCCTTTCCACCCTCTATTACCATCCGACAACTTCAACACAAAATACGAGCATATCATACGCCGATCGATGAATGGTGGGAGTACTGCCAGTTGTGCTTCTTATCATTAGACTGCAGTCATATATGCAGATTAATGCTTTCATAGGAGATCTCCGTTACGGAGTCCAGGTTGCCAGCCTGGCGATATCTAGGTAAGTCATACGTAACGTTGGCAGCAGAGCCTAATATTTCAGTCTTTGGTTGGATCTGAACTCTACCAGATTATAAGCTGGATATAGGTATTTTGCTTGGTATCTCTCCCGGTGCTCCTGGTCGTGTAATATCGGTGCCTGTTTCCACTGTGGTTGGGGGCAGCCCTTGTCTTCTCAGGATTCAGGCTGCTATTCTAAGTTCAGCGTATTTGGGAGAGTGATCGTTTAAAGGCGGGCGGTTTTCACAATCCGTCTTATCTGGATACTTGCTTGAGTGCTCTGAGCTTGATCATTCTCTGGATAAATCCTCATCTTGGGATCGAAACCACTCATCAGCGGAAATTCGCACAGCAATAAGAGTAGTAAACAGCAGTCTACAGTCCGCTATGGCCAAGACCGGTTATATAATAGCTAGGTAGGCAGCTACAGTACATCCCGGTCTTCAAACACGGCACAAATGCAAAGCTATTTCTATTTTTCTCATCATAGCTCTTCTCCATTTCACCATTCAACGCCAATAGCAGGGAACTGCTCGACATTCACCTACCGCAGCACGCAATCAAGCACGAAAAAGGGCTTTGACTCAGACCAATGCCTGCTTCAGCGAATGCAATGCGTAAACTTATCGGCGAAGTGGATGTTAACCTGATAACTGGTGTTGCGGGGTGCGGGGTGTGGATGACTTGAATGGCCCAATCCGCGAGCTCGCTTACGTCTTCAGCCTTCCCTGGGCGATCCTAGGCTTCACATCAAATCATCCCGCAATGGCGCGATGGTCTGTTTGCGAATGCTATCACTTCATTCGCCAACTCAGCTTTGTCTCATCGAGACGCCGACGGTTAAATCGGCAGCAGCCGTACCATCGAAACCGAGACCGAAGATGGGGGTCCTGATACTATTCCGTGTCTCATTTTGCGGGGTTGAAGAATCGGAGTATAAAAGCTATGGACGACCCAATGACTTGGCTGATCACGCTGCAGCTCTTCTCCTCAATCAATCAGATATTCATAATCTAACAAGATGGCTACTGAAACTACCACACAGGAGGTTCCCTCTGTCAAACTTCAACAACCCACTCACCGTGAGCCGTTAAAGCTCAAAGGTGTGCTCGAGCAATACGAATACTTCGACGTCACCCCGGTCATCGGCCGTGAGTTTGTGAATGTCAACCTGAAAGACTGGCTACGAGCTCCCAATGCCGATGAGTTGATCCGCGACCTCGCGATTACCAGTAAGGCATCCAACAGTAGCGATAGCGAGCCTCTACTAACATCGAGCCAGTCTCACAGCGCGGTGTCGTCTTCTTCCGGAAGCAAGATGATGTGGACAACGAGCTGCAGAAGGAACTGGTCCAGCGTCTGGGAGAGCTCTCTGGCAAGCCTGAGTCATCCAAGCTGCATATCCATCCGATCAGCAACTCCGGGCGCAGACTGGGCGGAAAGGACGATGAAATCAGCGTCATCAGCTCGGAGCAAGCCAAGGAGATCTACAAGTCGAGAAGGGAGCGCCTGCTAGGGAAGAAGCAGAGCGCAAAGCAGGGCTGGCACTCGGACATCACTTTCGAGAAAGTTCCCAGTGACTATGCCTTGCTCCGCTTGACCCAGCTGCCGAAGACTGGTGGAGGTCAGTGGTCGTACCCTAGAAGACTGCCACGACTTCTGTTAACATAAAACACCAGACACCCTTTGGGCATCCGGCTACGAAGTTTACGACCGCATCACCCCGCCCTACCAGAAGTTCCTCGAAACCCTGACGGCGACATATTCACAGCCCGTGTTCAACGAGTCCGCCAAAGAGAACGGCTTCGAACTGTACAGCAAGCCTCGAGGCTCGCCCGAGAACGTCGGCACCGACCTGACCGCCGTCCACCCGGTGATTCGCACCAACCCGGTCACGGGCTGGAAAAGCGTGTTCGCCGTCGGCCACCATGTCCAGAAGATAAATGATCTGAGCGACGCGGAAAGCAAGCACTTGCTTGAGTGGTTCGTGAACCTCATCGTGGACAACCACGACCTGCAAGTGCGCCACCGGTGGCAGAATGTCAACGACCTGGGTAAGCAAGAGAATTCTCCACGCAGTAATGAAATATCTTGCACAAGTCTTGCAAAGCTAACCCGAGTTGATGTAGCTATTTGGGACAACCGGAGTGTCTACCACACCGCGACATATGACTACGACGGCCTTGGACCGAGGACTGGTCAGCGAGCGGTCAGCTTGGGCGAGAAACCTTACCTGGATCCTTTGAGCTCATCAAGGACGGTGGAGTTGGCGAAGGAGCTGGAGAATGCAGAGAAGAAGGTGCCGCTGGAGGTGCAATCATAGATTCGAGTTAGGAAGCAAGAGCACTGGACATGCTACAGCAGCACGTAATTTTAGCACTTGATTGTATGCAAAGTGCTTTTTTCCCGCACAAATTGATTTGATTGCTACTTATCCTTTATAGGTTACTGAAGACAGAGGGCCCTATCTTAGAGCTTCCCGTGCCCTGAGCCTTTGTTCTTGGGCCTTGACTACGCTGAATCAGGTACAAGGCAAAGAGCCCGACCATGACTGCTCAGAATTCGTCCGTATTTCGCTCTTCGTCCTTTGTGCCATCCATATCCAAGTCTTCCAACGTTTCTCCAAGGACCTCAACCTCATCAGAGTCCGTCAGCACTAATCCCGCTTCGCCCATACCGCCCTCATACTCCTCATTCTCCACGGACTGCGAGTTCACAAAGTATTTATCATCCTGCAGCCTGCCGATACGAAGGTAGTACAGGTAATCAAGGGCTCCTACCTGCATTTTGAAACCCTTCATCCACGGCTCATCCGCTTCCCCGTTACAGAAGTCATACTCAGAACTCCAAGTCGAAATGTAGCGACCCAGATCATTTATCTCCATATGCAGAGCTGTGAGGCGGCCGTTGTCCGCCCCTTCGCGGTTCTCCGCATTGGGCCACAGTGGAACAAACTGCGTGACGGTCTCCGATTGAATGATGAAAACGCGAGACTCCCGCGAGAAGTAATACTTCGTGGCAGTGGCCGGTGAAGGGAAAGGGACCACATCTGGAATGCTGCGTAGGGCGTCCGGGTCAGTGGTCGTGATAATCTGCGCGGTTGGATGAGGAACGACAAGGTGCTTTGGTAGTCGCAACCAGTACAAAGGTCCGATCTCTTTGCGCAACTGGGCGAGCTGGAAGTGGATTTCGTCCAAGTCAAAAGCGTCGAGGAGCCAATGCAGCATCTCCTCTTCGGCGACCTCGATGGGAATGAAATCGACTTCTTTGTAATGTGTCAGGTAGGCGTCCTTCAGTATCTTGGCGTGGTCATCGAAGCCGTGCTGGAACAGGTACCATGTCACCGCTTTTGCCCACTCTTGAGGAACCCACAGCCGCTCTAGGCCGTCCAGAGGGAATTGGTAGTTTGCGCTGCCAATAGTAACCTCCGGAAGCGGGAGAAACTGGTCTGTCTTAGGCGGCTTGAAGCTCGGCACGAAGGTTCCAACTCCCGGATCACGCTCGAGGACAATAGCAGTATCGCGGAGTTTACCTGCTGTTTCGAGATCGTCAGACATGAACTCCCGGAAAGCGCGCATCCGTAGGTTATCACGGTGCATTGCGGTTCTGCTATTTGCACTATTGCCAACCCCGGTGACGAGGAATGCTTCATCCGGATGTGAGACGGTGTATGAGCTGCAAGAGTCAACAGAGCTTGCGATAGAGCCGACACCGTCTCCCACGTCAGCAGCAAGAGACTTGACTGTGGAAGCCATCACCTAAACCTGTAGAGTTAGGAGTCAGCGAAAGTATATAGCAAAGGACTTTATCCAAGGAAGTTGTTGGTAGAGAAAGATTCGGTACAGAGTCGAAGTTTGATCGATCTTATATACTAGTAACCATGTCATGCACGAGAATCTGGAAAGTACCAACAACGATAGTCGGCCGTCAGCGTAACAACGAAATACCTGGTAACGTGAAGAATGATGTAAAGTAGGCCGGCACGTCCTGGATTTCACGAAAACTTGTCCAAATGAAATGGAGATTTAGCTCAGGGAATCGAATGGAATAAGTAATGGCTGGCTCCGGCCTATAGAAAGCAGTAATGCAACTGACAAAATAATTGACGGACGACAACAGGGTATGTTCAAAGAAAGAGACGGCACAGATGAAAGTCAAGTAGTCGAACACGGAGACACGGACACTAAGGTAGTCACTTGTCCTAGCTGCTAACAATAGCCCTCTATATGAAAAATGTAACCCCGGGACGCCGAAGCACACACATAAGGGCTTGTCCAAACCTGTGAAGACTATCAGTTTTCCGATCTCGCCTTTCTCGCATTGATTGTGCCTCGCTGCAGCTTTCGGATGAAGTCATTCTTGGCTCCCTTCTTCTTAAGCTGTTGATTCTTCGATTTGACGTCAACCTCTACGTACGCCATGTCCGCACCTCCGCCTAATTCTGCAAGCGAACCAGCGAATCTCCGGACACCGGACTTTTTGTTCCGGTTAAATTTGCCCTTTCCGTTGCTGAATAGATCGTCTTCAATCTTTTCGGTAGATCCCAAGTCGTCGCCTTTCTGCGATATGGTGAAGAGCACTTCGGCTAAGAGATCGTGCTGTTCCTGCTTTTCTCTGAAGGCCAGGTTGGGCATGCTTTCTAAGCCTTTAAGAGTAGTAATTACCTTGAAAGCATAACCTTGGTCAACTAAGAAAGCTTGGCGTTTGGAAGAATAGTACATCTCCATGGTGTCCTTGCTCACTAAAGAATAGAAAAAAGCGTTGAAACCCTCGTCATTACGCCTTTTGGCCCGCAGGATACGGCCGAGTCGCTGCGCTTCTTGACGACGTGAGCCGTAATGCGAAGAGATCTGAATCAGGCATGTTGCCTCGGGTAGATCAAGTGAGGTATCGCCGATTTTGGAAAGGAAGATTGTGTTAATCTCTGGGTTATGTTGGAAATTTTCGAGGATCCGAAGCCGTTCAGATTGAGGTGTGCCTCCATAGATATATGCCTTTTTGAGCTGCTTTGCATATCGCTCAAGAGCATAGACGTTGTCAGAGAAGACAATGATTTTGTCACCACGCTTCTCGTGGTAGTCGATCAGAAATTGACAATACTGAAATTTGGTTGGGTTCATTGTGAACAGGAGAGCCCGTTTGTTGACACTGTCGGCTTGCAGGTATTCTGTATAAAACTCCGTCGTCATTGGACACCAGACCTCCGCACACTGAACCCTGGCTATGTGACCTTCTGCGGAGAGCTCTTGCCAATTGGCCTCGTACAGTTTCGGTCCGATCAGAAAATTCAAGTCTTCAATTTTGTCGTCCTCTCTGAGCAGAGTGGCCGTGAGACCAAGCTTCGAGTGTGATGCGATAGAATAAGTGACTTTCTTGAACATTTCCGCAGGTACGACATGGACTTCGTCGGCGATTAACAAACCCCACTCTCTTGACTGGATGAAATCCATGATTTTCTTCGATTCGTAGGAGCGATTGCGAGACTGGGTGATCATACTGTAGGTGCTGATGATCACACCTGCGTTACCCGGAAATTTGTCCTTGGTTTCAGCCGTGAAGCTTGCGATGTCGTTTGGGTTGATGTTCGTCCATTTCAGGAATTCATTCCTCCACTGCACTACAGACATCGAACTGGTACACAAGACCATGATCGATTTCTTCACCGTACAGGCTGCAGTGATACCCACAAGCGTCTTGCCAGCACCGCAAGGGAGAACGATGATACCAGAACGCGCTCGACCGTTGCCGAACATCTTGTTCAAGGCCTGCTCTTGGTACGGTCGAATCTGTGCTTGGGGCTTCAAGTCAATGTCCAGGTTGGCATTACGCATATCCATGTGGAAATCATATTCCTCAGTAAGGGGAAGTTCGATCTCCCGAGCTCGTTTAGCAATCTTCTGCACGTCCTCCCCTCGGATCTGGAAAGAATGCACTTGGTCTACCTCCTCTTCTTCATCATCATCCTCTTGTCTGAGCTCCGCGAGATAATCTGCCTCGGTGGTTTCGTTTTCAACCAGGTTCGTAGCTTGACTGGCATTTGCGCCTGCTGCCAACTTCGTCCCCGGAATGACTAGACTTCCTTGTTTTGGTGCAGCTTCTTTCATAAGCCCCTCCGTAGTATCGACTCGACATGGCCCAATGATCGGATCCTGAAGCAGTTTCTGTAGGACATTGGGATCTGTACTCTCCACGAAATAACGTGTGTTCTTTAGAACCAAGCGGGCTTTGCCGAAGGACGACGTAGATGTGATGATGTGGTTGATAATATCCTCTGGCAATTCTACTTTAGAGATTGCGTCCAAGTCGTGGATGATATCCTCGGTCGTGAGACCAACTGATACGGCAGCGAAGAGCGAGTGTGGCGTAAGAGTATATTCATGCATTTTGGAAACGCGGGACTGGGGCTCCGCTATATTGATTAAAAAATTCTGAGCATCCCTAAATGATCTCGAGAAGCTCTCCAGAATAATATGGCCCTGCGGATCAACCCAGCAGGGCCGTTTCTTATGATCTGGCTTTAACTTCGCATCGAACTCATCGCATTTGGGGAACAAATGAGAAGCGGGATCCTGATGCTGCTTAGGCCGCGTCCGTACTGGTTGGTACTTCTGTACCAGGTGCTGTATGTCTTCCGTTTCAGTCTCGCTCATCGCAGGTGACTCGGTGTACTCTTCATCGCTATGATCTGGGGTCGGTCGCTCCGACGCTATGCGCTTCGCAGGCCTTCCTGAGGCCGCCGAAGTTGGTTTACGCTTCGGAGGCATGGTATGAGGCGACTATACGCTATCCTTTGTCAAGCTGAGTTGGGAGGGCTATCGCTTTGAAGGCGAGTATGCGATATGGACAGAGGGGGCGCAGGGATGCGTTTGCGAGATCAAGATATAATTTTGGAGGTGGAGGATATTGTAGATGATTCTCAAAACGATATGGCGCAGGTTTTCCCGGTGTCAGCTGAGGAGGTGTCTCGCTGAGGTCAATCGACCTCTCTCCTCGTCCTCCGCACCGTGCCACTTCCGCGCCTCTGGCGCTTTCCTTGAGAGGTCGGCTTCGGATCAGTATGAAGGTAGCGGACTCGACCGTCTCTCAAGCCTCGAAGGACGGTCGGAGGTAAGTAGCTAATTTGGGTTATGGTGGTGGTGAGGTGAAAGTAAAGAACTGTGGTTCAGACGGCAGGGCCGTCTTTCGTAGGGGCCGTTGACGCCAAAACACAGTCGTCATGCCCAGACTTCTGACATCCATCCGTTCGGGGCCCCGTACATCCTCCCGCTTGCTCTCCACCAAGTACCCCAATGTTTCCAGGCATTCCTGTAATGCGATCATAAACCCGCAGATCTGCCATGGGGGCTTCAGACTCAAAACTTGTCTTCAAGCAAGGCATATTCCGCCTTGCAGAGGAGAAAGATATACCGGCAGACGATCCGTACTGGACAGGTGTATGGTATCTCAGCCTGCTTGTCGCACGTAGAAGCTGACCTTGCTACCGCGATAGTTCTGGGAGCTCCCTGAATCCGTAGAAGATGTCTTTTCCCTATTCTCACCGGCAGACATTCGCCGCGCTCGCGACAGTGCTCTTGGGAATCTCGAGACCCTGGTACTGGCCGTCACATCCAGGCTGTGCGTCTTGCGAAACCACCCTTCGTTCCCTGATCCCGAACTCGCGCCCGAACGCGATGCCCTCAATTGCATTCGCGTTTTGACGAGGCTTCTCCCTTTCATATATGAGGCCGAACATCTGGAGAATTGGGAGGAGAAGTTCTTCTGGGGCGCGCGGCGGAAGCGGAGCCGAAGGGCTCAGTTGGCCAAGTCAGAAGTTCTCTTTGACGAAGCCAATCCGGACGGGAATCCTAGAGAGGACTCCCCTGGCTTCGAACCCGCTAAACCGCTGGCCGAGGAGCTTATAGATACTCTCATCGACCTACTCTTCTTCTCAGACTTTACCCTACCGAAGGTCGCACCGGGAAAGAAGAAAGTCACCTACGCAATCTGGCAAAGCGGAGTCGGCTGCAATACCCCGGTAGCCTCGACACGGGAGTATGAGAACAATAGGACAGAGATCCTCCGGCTACTTCTGACCTTATCGAGCAAGTCAATGTACATGACAGCAAGTACGTACGTTGTGAACCCCTCTGTGCCGAGCGGAGCTAACTGGGGTAGATGTACTGCCTGTCAAGGGCGTCAGAGCCATCACTTACATGGCCACATGCCCGGATAAGCAGATAGTGTTGTCTCTGCTCTGCTCTTTGCTCAACACGGTATGTGGAATCTTCCTTCCCGCGTGTTATAGAACGTCCATTAATGTTGCTCTAGACATTGAAATATAATCCGGCAGCCTGGCGGGTACCGTACGATCATGTTGTCTATAAAGACCCCAAGCAAATCCTAGTCACATATTGCTTACAATTGCTGCTCATTTTGGTTCTATACCCCATCCCTGAACCGGGTAACGGCCCTCCTCCCAAGAACTTCTTCCGCCACTTTCTAGGAAGGCTACATAGGCCTCAGGACTTCCAGTTCCTAGTCGATGGTATGACGAGAATTCTAAACCAACCGGTAAGTGGACCGGATAGAGCTACAGTGTATCAGGACTTACAAGATGCAGATGCAAGCGTCCTCGTCCTATCTACCTGGAAGCAAGAAGTCTCTCACATGGGCTCCTGAGATGATCATGCTTTTCTGGGAAACACTCCAGTGCAACAAGCGATTTTGTTCTTTCATTATTGATACAGACCGTGCCCACGACTTTGTGGTCCTTGTATTGTTTTACGCCATAGATCAGAACCATGATCTCACGCGGCAGGGCTTGGTCAGGATGTGCGTTTTCGTACTGCAGACCTTGAGTGTTCAACCGAACTTTGGCAAAAGCTTGAACAAGATATTCGAGGGACAAGAAAATCTACCCTCAAGCATAAGGATACCCAATTTCCATGGGACTTACGCAGATTACCTCATCACTGTAAGGGGCGAGCCGACAGGGCGTCAATGGAATTTCTGCTAACCTATTGTAGTCTATCTACACGCTGCTTACCTCAAATAAGGGGAAGCTAGATGCTATATACCCTGCATTACTGGCTATCCTCAACAACATCGCTGCCTATGTTGAGAACCTAGGCCGGGCCTCGAGCTCTAAGCTAATCCAGCTCTTCGCTTCCATGTCTAGCCCTGGTTTTCTCTTCGCCAACGAGACGAACCATCTGTTGCTTGAATCGCTTCTTGAGGCCCTGAACGCTATCATTGAACACAAATTTCACCGTAAGCACAATTCTGTATCCGCTAAGGGCTGCGGTCTAACTAAGCCATGATAAGAAAACGCCAATCTCGTCTATGCAATCTTACGCTCGAGACGGAGATTCGAAGCATTAAGGAACTTCACCTTGGAAAGCGGCCAAGCTGAACTGGAGCGTCAAGCTCAGCTAAGGAAGGAGCGCGGTCAAGAGAGCGGTCAGGCCAGCAGGACAAACTCGCGAGCGAACTCGATCGATAGCGTTCGAAGTCCTGTGAATGCAAGAGCCCCGAGCTTGAGCAATGTACCAGAAGAAAGCAGTGCCTTTGCAATCGGAGACGATGAAGATTCCGAAGATGAGCACGGTCCGGATCATACAACCGGGTCGCCCGGCCGCTCCACCCAGCGTGGAAGTACCTCTGGCCCAGTATCCAGAACTGCTTCGGTTTCTTCTTCGGTCGATGAAACAATTCCTTTGCAGCTCCGAGGAATGTCTGAAAAGGCGAGGGGTAAGATGCCTGCAGGTCACCCTGGGTTCTCGCGCCAGAATAGTGTTAGCAGCTTGCACAGCTTGACCGCTTCAATTGTAGGACCAAATGGCACGTTCGTGCCCACTACGGAATGGGTGAGTGTGTTCGAATTTGAAGAGTTAAGACCATGCTGACCCTCTCTCTAGCTGGAGAGCTGGCTGCCGCAGCTACCCCTACACACTATCTTGACAGTCATCTCCGAGCTGGAACCGCAACTGCCCAACTTAGCGGTGATCAAAGACCCCACGCCGGTTCTAGAGAGCATTCGCAAGGCCGAGGTTCGCGGCATTGAGCCCTCGCCTATTCGGGTCCATCTTTTCGAATGGTCTCCGCTCTCGCTTGGGTGGTACGAGTCTCTACTATGGGGCTTCATATTCGCAGGCGAGATGCAAGTCGCGAAGGGAACAGCTGGCGTGTGGAATGGCACAGCCATCCGTCTGTTCCGGGTGCAGGAGACGGCGGCCCAGACGCCTTCGCTTCTAGCGCCTCGAGGAGCTGTCGATGCCGTTGGCAGCAACTTGGTTCAACGTATCGGCAGTCTCAATCTCCGGGGGTCTTCCAATGGGCAGGCTGGGTCGGGTAACGGTGGCAACAATGGGCAGGCAACGGTAAGGGATGTGTGACCGAGAACTTCAGGTCGGTCAGGCGTTAGGGGGACAATGTCACGGCTGCAAAGGAGGGCCGAGAGCCAGTATGGGTAGGTATTCCGGATGCGATTGGCGTGCCTGGAGACATGGGTTCATGCGGGACAGGGGCATATCAATCCCGGATGGAGGATAAAGCGCTGGTGACCCCGGACTTGACGAGTGGCTGTGCTGATGTGGCGCGCAACTGTGGCAATTGCAGCAGCTAACCTATCATATTCTATCACTTCATGTTACTCTTCCTTTTATTTCCCCTTGTCGCAGGATGTGACTACGTTTTCCTAGTTTTATTCCTCGATCATGTCGTTCCTATTTCTTTCTGTGTCTGCCCCTTATTTGAGATTTTCGACCTGGGTCGTTAGAAATATAGTCTTGCTCACCCCCTACTTCGGTTATACATAGCGTCTCTCATTTCCTGTATGATGGCTACTGACGCCTTCGACGTTGGAGCGGCTCAGCTAGAGGCTGTCCAGCCGTACAGCATGCATGTTGGTTTGAGCTACATGATTTCTGTAAAGAGGTTCCGCTGACTTTCAACCAGGTCTCCGCCCGCTATCTCGAACTCACCAGGAAAAAACTCCAGTTAACGCGGCTGCCACGAGAGATCCCACTACCAGAACATCGGCGCTGGGAATATGGAACTCCCAAGACGGTCCTGGAGCCTCTGATCGACCACTGGTATCTACAATTTCTTCAGCGCTCGAGTCACAGAACGATCGACGAGGAGCAGGTAAATCGCTGACACGATCCACAAGGCTAGGAAAGTACGACTGGCGCGCCCAAGAAGCCGCGCTCAACGCTCGTCTCCCCCAATGGCGAGCGACGATCACGCTCGAACCCACGAACGAGGCTCTCCGGATCCACTTTGTCCACAAGCGATCGACGCACGCGAATGCGCTCCCGCTCCTGATATGTCACGGATGGCCGGAGACATTCGCGGGCGTCGCCAAAATCATCGAGCCGCTTACGGACCCGGCGTCGGTGCCGGCGGTCGGAGAGCCTCAGGCGTTCCATGTGGTGGTGCCGAGCATACCGGGCTTTGGCTTCAGCGATGCGAGCATGCGTGAGGACTTTGGCCTGCGCGATACGGCGGATGTTTTTGATACGCTTATGCAGCGGCTGGGGTATACGCGGTACTTGGCGCATGGGTCGGGATGGTAAGTTATGGTTCATCCGATCACCAGTCTGAAGCATCCACAACCCCTGATGCCTCTGCAAACCTTCAACATGCTAACTACCAACCGTCCAAAGGGGTTTCAACCTACTCCGCACCCTCTCCATCCGGCACCCAACAAGCTGCGTAGCCATCCACACCACCACCCCGGACTTCCCTGGCCCCACCTTCCGACGCAACCCAGCCACCTGGCTCAAATACCACATCGCCCGCCTCACCCGCGCGCGGCTCCCCTTCCTCAACTTCGGGTACCTCCCAAGCGACTTTTCTGCCCCTACCACCACCATACCAGACACCCCCAAACCACCAACAGCCTCGCAAACCCACCTCATCCCCCAAGCACCCCACCTGCCCTCCTCCACCACCACATCCACGCAAACCACGCCCCTCCTCCCCCTCGCCCTCGCCCAGCACCACCAAACCACCGCCTACGCCCTCACCGACTCCCCCGTCGGCCTGTTCGCCCTCGTGCTCGACAGCCTCCGCAGCCGGTCCACCGACGCCTTCTTCTCCTCCCTCTCCCCCCCCTCCACCAACCTTCCCGTCCCAGCCTCACAGCCGGGCAACCCGACCCTGGGCCCGAACCCGTCCGCCTGGACCAACGAAGACGTCCTCACAACCACGATGCTGCACTGGCTTCCGGGGCCGGAGGCGGGGATGCGGTGGCTGCGGGGGGCGGAGCGGGAAGCGGAGGAGCTGGAGGAGCTGGAGGGGGGTTTCTGGAGGGGGTCTTCGGTGGGGGTGAGTGTTTGGGGTTCTCGGTGGGGGAGGAAGGTCGGGTGGGGGAGGGTGGGGTGGTGTCGGAGACATTCTTCTTCTTCGACTCCTGGTGGTGAGGAGGTGGGATGGCCGATGTGGGAGGTTCCGGGGGTGTTGGTGGGGGATTTGAGGGAGTGGGGTAAGGAGGTGGGTGGGAGGGAGGGTGGGTGATGGGTGATGAGGGATGGGATGGATGGTGATGTTGTGAGGGGGATAGATGTGATGTGGATCGTCTTGTTGGTTACGTTGTAATCCGTCTTGGATGGGATTTATATTGTCTGTCTTTGGTTCGGGGTTGCTGCGCAGCGTGGTATGTGTGATATGGAAAGGCGTAGTTATGAGGAGCAGACGATGGATTTCTCCTTACGTTTTTCTTTCCTCTGTTTATTTCATGTTGTTTATGTTTTGGTTTTTCTGCGAGTAGGCGGAGGTGTTCACAATACTACATAATGATCAGGCTTACGACTGCCGAACATATGGTATCTACCGATGGAGAGACATGCATATAAATGATAGTACGTTTCTTCCGCTGCGAAAATTGGAGTAAAAGCTATTATTGTTCCATGCTGTTCACTGTTGTTCGCTGCTCGACCGCCGGAGTCTGCTGTAGGTTTGCACTGACCGCTCCGTCCAGACGATCGACGATCGGGAAGGCTGAAAGAGAGCGGCCGTCAGGCTGGCGACGCACTTGCACCTGCCAAGCCTCGCACCTAACGGCCCAACCGCCACCAAGGAAAAAGCCCCGCGCACCGCTTACCCGCCAAAATTCTGCTCGATCGCTCGTGGGTTTTCTCCTCCTCGCTGCTTGTGTCGCACCGCTTCTTCCCCCCTTCTTGTATTTTTCTCTCTCTCTCTCTCTCTTCAATCTGTCAATTCTGCAACGACAGTGTGACTGCGACCTCTTCTTCCGTGTCGTCCCACCTCGCACTGCTCGAGGCGACTGTCGTGACGGCGAAAACGTCTCTCCATCTTTCCCCAGCTCGGGTGCTCGGCCAGTGACGTGCCCTGCCTGTCTCCTGCAGCTGCAACGCAGACCGCAGACCGCGACTTCTTCTCTCCCCGACCCGCCCTCACGCACGCATAATTGTACTTCGCTCTTCCCAGCAGGGTCTATTTAGATTTACCTTGCAAAACCCTTCCCCTCTTCACAACATCCACCTTCCCCGACCATCTTTCCTCCGGCCTCTGCCGCTCTCCGTCCGAACACCTTCAAGCTGGCACACCTCGATCATCCCGCAAATTCTTCCACTGCTAGGTCTTGAGCGGCCGCGCAGACCTCACCCTTCCGGTTTACCTTGACCTTCGTTCCATGCGTCAAGAGGACCTACTGCGATTCCTAGCTAAGCCTGCGAAGTGAGTATCTGCTTGCTATGCCTATATCCTCGTTGCTTTTCATTCCCCACGACCTCTGGAGATGGGACGAAAGCTAACGAAAACTCATCGCGCAGGCCCAGATAACACCCCCAACTCCCACCACCACCACCACCTCGTAACCCACCCTTTTTGAAGCAGATACCCTCGTCTGCTGGACCCGATACTTTACCAGGGTATCGGAATCTGTCAGTGCGAGGACCGCCGCGCATAGTCACCATTTCGCCGAAGAAGGCTTTCTTCATCCCCCACAACGCCCGCCCTCCCTAACGTCCTTTACCAAAGGTCGTTTTTCTCCCATATAACATTGCTGCTGGCACCAGCCAGCCTCTACGAATCTCCCACTCTCCCGTGGGCCTTCTCCTTCAGGCGGACACCGCATTGTTCGTCTGGGTGGCAGATAGTGCTTCACTAGCCGCAAAGCCACAACCCTCCTCTCCCATCCGTCTTCAGTCGCAAGCCAATCCCGATCGATCGTAGACACGCGACGGCGCTTACCGTTCGAACCTCCACGGATATGGTCGCTACCGAAATCCCCAAGCATTATACGGCTTCTCCATCTTCGTATGGTACTACGCCGCACCTGACTATCAACCGCGAGGCTACTATCGATCTCGATTCCAGCAATGCTTTTGAGGGTCCCGAGAAGCTCTTAGAAGTATGGTTCAGCCCCTCGGCTACCGCGCTCCCGCCCAGCGCCGGCCCCATCGGACTGAAGTCCGTCTCTGCTGAGGTCTGGAAGGAGATGCTCGACTTGGTCAACTGCAAGGTTTTGTCCGTGGTCGAGTCCGAACATGTCGATGCCTACCTCCTTTCCGAGTCTAGCATGTTCGTCTTCCCTCACAAGCTCGTGCTGAAGACTTGCGGCACCACCACCCTGCTTCTGGGTCTTCCCCGGATGTTGGAGATCGCGCACCTCAACGCTGGCTTCCCCGGTATCGAGCCTGATCTTGTCAAGGGCATCCCCGCCGCCGCCACGCCTTACCGGGTTTTCTACAGCAGGAAGAACTTCCAGTTCCCCGACCAGCAGCGCGGTCCCCACCGCAGCTGGAGGGATGAAGTCCGATTCCTCGACAAGATGTTCTTGGGAGGCAGCGCCTACATGATTGGCAAGATGAACGGAGAGCACTGGTACCTCTACATCACCAGCCCGCACACTCAGCTGACTCCGCCTGCTTCCCCTGGCGATGAGAAGGCGACTGGCTTGGAGACGCAGACGAAGTACATCCATGCGCCCGTGGCCATGATGCCCGGCACTGCTGAAGACCAGCAGGACGAGACTCTGGAGATCTTGATGACCGACCTTGACGAGCAGAACGCCAGACAGTTCTATCTCGAGGACGCGAGTGCGGTCGCGGAAGGTCTACATGTCCAGAAGATCCGTGAGATGCGCAAGAAGGCTGTCGCGTCCCTTGGCACCATTGATGAGGAAGCCACCCCTGAATCCAGCATGGCTGGCAGCGCCTTCCTCAACGGCCGGACCAGGGATACCGGTAGTGACTTTGACGTCTTTGAGCAGACCTCGTCCGACCACAGTGGCTTCACCAGCGAGGATTCCAAGTCCGACGACCTTACCTTCCCTGAGGAGCTGACTACCGAAGGCCATCTTCTCGGATCCATCGTCAGCGACCACTGCGGTCTTTCCGATGTCTATCCTCTCACCAAGTACCCGGACGCTCGCATCGACGCGTACCTGTTCACGCCCTGCGGCTTCTCCGCCAACGGTGTCATCCCCGCTCCTCCCGGCGTCGCTCCCACCGACGGCAGCAACAGCACGCACTACTTCACCGTGCACGTCACGCCGGAGCCCCATTGCTCGTACGCGTCCTTCGAGACGAACGTGCCCGCCAAGCAGACCGGCCGCGAGACCGCCGACATCGTCGAGCACGTCGCCAACATCTTCAAGCCCGGCCGCTTCAGCGTGACGCTCTTTGAGGCCAAGCCGGCGGGCGAGGCCGAGAAGATTGGCGACGCGGCTAAGCGCTCTGGTCGTATGGATAGCATCGCGGGCTACCGCCGGGTGGACCGCATCGTTCATGATCTGGATGGGTATGACCTTGTCTTCCGGTACTATGAGCGCAATGACTGGAAGGGTGGCGCGCCGCGCTTGGGCGAGAATTACTGATTGTGTTGGCGGACGGGCTCTTGTAATTGAGAGGAGGAAGGCTTGTGTGAGGGAGTTCACGTTTTTGGTTTTGTTGAGCGTTGTGTGAGTTTTTCTTGTACAAAGGCGTAGTAGTAGTGTATCTCTCTTGTTTTCTTCTTGTATCTTTGTTTTGTATATCTGTTTTGCTCCGATCGATTCAATGATGATTATCACGGCCGCATCTTTGGGTATTTTTACTGATTGACTTATTGTGTCTACAGCTTTCAGCTTACTGGCTTATGTATTTCTACTTGCAAATGGACCAGCTGTGAACATATGTATTTTCCTTCTTTCACTGGCTGGCTGCTCAACTTCTTCGTCCTTGGGGCCATTATAAAGCTAAACTTCCGTATGACCTACTCGACTGGAATACTATTCCTTATGATTTGACGACCAAGCGAAACAAGTCATGTGAACTCGCGAGGCTGCATAGTATCTTTGTACTATAGGTACTAGCGAGAGTCCTAGGCGTCGATGTTTTTACGACGTACGTACTGCAGGCGCTCTTCTGTTGTTCGGATGTGGACTTTCAGATGGCGGTTGGCAGTTGGGCAAGAGGGAATCTGGAGTACTCCGTACTGATGAGACATGCATGTGTCGATCAGTGCTTATAGGATCCACTGAAATAAGGGACCTGTTCATCAGGGATGAATTGACAGGTACCGCCAGCCTATCAGACGGGTTCTGCCGCGACGCCGCGGAGGGATGGTCCGTGCGGGGCTGTCGTCGATACAGTCCTCCGTATCGACAATTGTAAACAGCGACTGCAAACACCATCAATCGCCGTCCGTACTGCCCGTTCAGTCCACCGTACCAGATGAACGCGCCTGCTTCCCTCGCGTCTCCCTCTCTACCTTCCGTCCTCACTACAAACTCCCATAGCCACTGCACTTTACCAACCAAACCGCACTCACAACTGCTCAAACCATCACCCGCAACTTCCCAAGCAAATCCTCTCGCACTTCCCAATCCGCACGAACAAGAAAACCCTCTTCGATAACCACGCGAAAACGATGTCTCACTCAATGAGCTTCCAACGCCCATCCTCCCGCGCGTCCTCCACCTCTTCTTATGCCGTCGACTTCGATGCGCTCCCGCACAGCGAACTATCTCAGCTTCACAATTCTTACAACAAGCCCGACGATGATCGCACCTCCTCCTCGATCGCGCTGCCTTCGCCCACCGCCCCGATCGATGTCGTTCGCACCGACGACATCGATGGTCCCGTCGACTTCACTCAGAACCTCGAGCTGTACATGCGTGGAGACCTGCCGACCGCATTCGAAGCCCCCGTCGAGAAGCCCGAACCTCTCAAGATCACGACTCCCGGCCGTTGGTTCGACGATGATGAGAATCAGCCTATCAGAAGCGATATGGAAGACTGGATCAGCGGCGACGACGGCTCCCCGAACCGGACCCCCAAACCCATGCGCCGCCTCTCCATGAAGTCCCCCCCGACCACCGCACTCTCCCCAGGAAACCCGATGTCACCGTACTCGCCCTCAAAACTTCTCTCGGAGAGATGCCTCAATCGACCTGCCTCACCCGCCAAATCCTTACCGAACGCATCCTTAAAGACGAAGACGGCCCCGATCCTCTACACCTCCTTCAGCTCGCCCGTATGTCGCACACCGTTCCCAGTCAAGGATGAAAACTCGATCATCATCACCCGCCCGGGTCGCTGGTTCCAGAATGGAGAACTCAGCAACCTCCGGGACGGCCTCGAAGACTGGCTCGACGACGAGAACGAACCCGAAAAACCCATTATCAAGAAGGTTCCCGGCAGCAACCGCGGCTCAGCGACCTCCTCCTCCGCCCAGCAACGAAGCAGATCATCCACCCTCTCCTCCATCCCCGAAACCGAGACCGAATCCTCCCTACCCTCCTCACGCCTCCACCGAACGAGCAGCAACACCTTGTCCGCCTATTCAGAGGACAACGAACCACAAACCCCCCGAGAACGGCGATACCAACCCACGGTCGAAGATGCCGAAGACACGCCGCAGTCCAAGCTGGTGCCCAGAGCGCGGACGCCCGTGGACGAGGTATTCAACATCCAAGAGATCCTCAGCAAGCCGAAAGACGAGCACGACCAGTGGAAATCGGAGCGGATCACAGAACTCGAGTCGATCCTCACCCGAATGAACAAGCAACTTGACAGTTACCGATGGGGATACAAGGACCTTTACAAGATGTTCAAACGGATGTGCAGGAACCACGATACCGAATTGAACGACGCACGGCAGAAAAACCAGGAGCAATACGAACAGAAGTTGAAAGAACAGAGGGAAAGGCATCAGCAAGAGATGGAAGAACAGCAAAAGAAACATAAGGAAGAGATGGAAGAGCAGCGGAAGAGATACGAGGTGGAACTGAGAAAGCAAGCGGAGAAACTCGAAAGCCAAAAGAAGGTAATGGACGAACAGGAGGAGTACAAAAACGAAGACGCCATCATCATCGAAGAACTCGAAGACGAATTACAAGGCCTCAAAGAACGATTCGAACGGGAAAAAGCGGCCCACGCAAGCGAAGACAAAAACAAAGAGATCAAGAACCTCATGTCCCAATGCGAATCCCTCGAAAAGAAAGTCGAACAAGCGGAAAACACGGCCACGACGGCAACCACCACCATCGAGAACCTCAAACGAACGATCGAAACCCTCGAAACCACGAACCACGACCTCGAAGAGCGGAACACGAAGCTCACACAGGAACTCGAAAGCATGCGCTCGAAAGCCGAAGCCGCGGTCCACAAAGCCGGCGAGATCGTCGAGAAAGAAAAGACGGCACGCGAACACGCCCAGAAAGAAGTCGCCACCCTCCGCACCGAAATCGACGCCCTCAAATCCGCCACCACCACCCTCCCTCCCCCCGAGCCTGCCACGAAGCGGACCACCACGAGCGACGACGAGATGACGGCCGCCGAGTTCCGCCGCACGATCGACCGGCTGACGGGGTGCTTGCAGCAGGCGATGGAGGCGCAGCGGGTGGCGGACGAACAGGTTTGCGCGCACGAGCGGCGGTGTGCGGAACTGAAGGCTGATGGTGCAGTGCTCCACGACGACCTGGACCGGCTGCGCCGCGACCGCGCTGCGGAGCTGGACCGCTGGCGTCAGGAGAATGGGCTGCTGAACGGGGCGATGGATCGGCTGGTGGCGCGGGAGGTGCGGAAACGGGATCGCTGGTGGGAGGGCCGGGTCGAGAGCTTGCGCCGGGAGAAGGAGGAGTTGGCCAAGGCGTTGATGCGTGAGTGGGGTAAGGCGGAGTGTGGGGTTGCGGAGGTGCCTGGGGGCAAACAGCGGTTTCGGTATCGGTTTGTGAAGAGGGGTGAGGAGTAGGGTTTTTCTGAGTATTCTTGTATTATGCTTTCCTGGTTTGGGTTGTATTATCATGGGGCATTCATCAGGCTGCATGGTCATGGTTGGGGAGAGGGGGCGTTTGGTTGCAGGCACTTTGGGTTTTGGGGGTTTATATGGGGTTATTGGTTCTTTTTTCTTTCTTCTTTTTCAGAGATATCCTTATTGCCTACTCCTTGGGGTTTTCGGTTCAGTATAGTACTAGTAATTCTTGGGTTTAGGAATCCATCATTTTGAAAGACTTGATCGGTGGCTTCTCTTTTCAATCCCATGTCTGGTTTTGCGTTGAATTGTTACTAAGGAGTAACGGTCAGCCATGGATTCATATTCATTCCTTTTCCACGTGTTCTCCTCTTCTGGAACCTTTGTCGAACAACACCTCGTACTTGAACACACTGGTTTCAGTTTTGAAAGTGTGCAGCATTCAAATCCAAGTAAGATCTATCCACCCATTTCCCCCCTAAAGAACGCCGCGCCGCGTCCATGGTATGCCTTACGCCAATCACATAGAAGAAACAATAAAAAAAAATCCCACATCATCCTCCTCTCTCATCCTTCCCTTCCCCATCCACCCACCCAGCCCCTCACAGCCCATGCCCCTCAAAGCAACCCCTTCCTCGCCAGCTCGATCTTGCGCGCGACCTGTCCCGGCCGGCGGCCGCCCTTAGAGGCGCACACCGCGATCCCCTCCCCGAGCTCGACCTTGTCCTCGACGGAGGGGAAGGGGCAGGGGCAGTGGTGGGGGAAGTGCACGCAGGCGAGCGTGTTGGGGCAGAGGTAGTTTGTGCAGTGCGCTGGAGGGGGAAAGGTCAGCGAGGGAAAGACGGGGGACGGTTCTTCTTCGTACCGTTTTCGTATTGCTGCTGGTACCAGCCCGAGTCGCTGCGGACGTTTTGGGGTGCTTGGTGGTGGTGCTGTTGACCGCCGCCGCCTCCGCCTCCGCCGCCGCCGCCGCCGCCGCCGAACATGTGCTCGAAGAAGTTAAACTGGGCGGTTGCGAGGCTGGTGAAGAGGGTGAGGGTGAGGAGGAGGAGGTCAAGGGGTTTCATGGCGGCTGTAAGCTTCGGCGCTTGGTTGGTCGTTTTGAGGGGAATCGAGGTGGACGTCGTGATGAGCTGTGATGGAGCTCTAGCAGTGAAGCCGCTAACGTGGAGCTTGGGAGGTGCTGCCCGACTGTTTCCAGGGTTCGCGGGACTGCAAACATGCCAAGGGCGGCGAGATGGTTTTGCCGAGATGCGGCTCGGGAGCGAGGCGAAGCTCGGACCACTTGGACGCCCGGCTGCTCGAAAAAGTTCACGACGACTTTCCGTTGCGTTGACTGACTGACGACGACCGACCACTCCTTCGCGACAACGACCACTTCCTCCCTTTCTTCACTAACGTAGAACAGCGCAAGTGCAAACCGTCAAGTGAGTGCTTACCGCTCACGGAAGCATTTTCCCTGTTCGTGAACGAGAATCGATCACTGACTGCGACTTCTTCCCCGACCTGCAGGATGCATCTCATGTACACCCTCGACCCCAACGGCAAGCGCATCTACACGCTGAAAAAGGTGCTCCACGGCGAGGTCACCAAGTCCGCCCACCCGGCCCGCTTCTCGCCCGACGACAAGTACAGCCGTCACCGTGTGACGCTCAAGCGCCGCTATGGCCTGCTGATCACCCAGGAGGATCGTGAGTGCTCTCTTGCTCTCTCCCTTCTTTTTCCCCATGGCGTGGGGGGTTGGTGAGAAATGCGGATAACTGACCCATAGCGCAGAGAAGAAGTCTAAGGCCGCCCTTGGCGCCTAAGCTGGTGGCGGAGATGCCGATGGAGTGGGAGCCGGAGGAGGGACGCAAGAAGGAGCTGTGCGCTCCCAAGTCGAATGCCGAAGGTGCGAAGGTTGGAAAAGGCAAGGCCAAGGCTGGTGCTAAGAAGAAGTCGATGGTGGGCAACGACGACTTTGTGATCAAGATGAAGCCGAAAGTTCATTTGGGCGAGGGCGGAAGTCTGAGTATCGCCATGCGTAACGATACTCGCTGTGGCACTGTTGATAGTGCGGCCGATTCTTCGGGCTCGGAGAAGACTATGCCCCTCCATCCCTCTCCTAAGGGCAAGCGCGCTCGTCGCGGTGGCAAGAAACAGCACCGTCGTTGCGCTTAGTGGCTTTTCCTGCTTTGCTCGCTCGCCTTACGTCGTTCCTCTCGGTTTGCATCTTTCCGGCTTCTCGTCGAGTTGGGGTTTTGCGAAGAAGGGCGATCACGGTGTTCAGGGAGTTCACATTTCTGCCGTCATGGCAAACGGGTTTCGAGACAAGGGTGGTTCTTATATATGCTTTTCACTGGGGTAAAATGAAATGATTTCCATCCAAAAATTGGTACGATGATTCCACAAAAGGTCTTCGCTTCTCGAACCTCTGCATTGAAATCGAACGTCTAAACAAATCAACTGTCATCGAATGCTTTTTGGTAATCCCCGAGAACGCCTGTACCTATGCCCGCCCAATGTCGACCTCTACGTGGTGAATCATGCAGTCGTAAAATGCCGAAGCCATTCCCATATCCCCACAATATCTGCGACAAATGACCAGCCTAATACCTCTTCTTCGAGTTCACGTTTCTTCCCGCGCCGACCTTGAGACGTCCGCCGGTCTTGCCCCGTTCACCGGTGAGGATGGCGGGAAGGTAATCCTCATCCATCAGGTCCCTCTGCTTCTGCCGCTTCTGCTCATTCACAGCCCTCATGTACTCCTTCTGGTCCTCGGCGAGGAGCAGCTCGTTGCCCCAGCCGCCCTTGCCGCCGCCCTTGACCTTGCCGTTGGCGCTGCCGGCGACGGCCTTGGGCACGCTGTACCGGTTGCCGCGGTTGTTCCACTGCATGTTGCGCTTGAGGTGCAGCTTGAACTCGCCGTTGGCGCTGGTGGAGCAGGAGACCTTGGTGAGGGCGTCCTTGCCGCAGCGGGGGCAGAACTGCTTGTCCATCTGCTTGGTGGTGTAGAAGCAGGCGTGGCAGCGGAGGATCCAGGTGCGCAGGTGCTTGACCCGCTGCAGGCCCGACGTGATCAGGTTGAGGTTCATCTGCAGGAGGACGTTCTGCAGCGCGAAGTCGCCTGAGATGGTCGCCACGCGCATGTTCTGCGGGCTGGCCGTCTCGTCGACGACGCTGTTGTTGTCGCGCGCTTGGTGCTTCTTCAGGTTGGATGGCGTGATCCAGCCACCGTCGGAGTCGTCGGAGTCTTCTTCGGCTTCGTCCGCGGCCGCGGATGGTTCCGGTTGTGCTGGGGTCGCCTGTTCCGGCGTGCTCTCGCCTGATATCTCCAGCTTCTGAATAGATTCTTCCACCTCTTTAACGACTAATGCTGCAGAAGATGTCTCCTCCGCTTTCTCCGTGGAATCCACCTCCCGCTCCTCTGCCTGTTGGTCCTTGCTCGACGGAGCGGGCTCGGTTTTCGCAGCATCGGCCTCTGCAGGTTTATCCGTCTCTTCTGCCTTTTTCTCCTTGCTCGGAGGTGGTCCGTTGGTCCTCTTCTGGCCAGGAACCGATCGTAATCTCCAGTCACCCCCGTTCAGTTCACACTCCAGCTCGTACGCCAGCGCGATCACCTCCAAATCGTTCCTGCTCAGCACCGCATAGTCGCCGGTCTTCCGGGCGAAGTCCCCCACCGTTTTCAAGCTGTGCGGCGTCGGTGTGCGCAGGGTGAGAAACGGCATCAAGGTCGTTTCCAGCAGTCTCCGGGCCGCTTCATCGCGGATTTCTGAAATGATGGCTGGGGTGGTATAGAGGGCTTCCGCATTTTCTCTCAGGCGAGAGACCTCGTTGCGGATGATCGGACCAGCATCGATTACGATGGAGTGAATCGGTTTTTGAGTCGCCATGCTGTCGCAGTGGTCACCACAGTACTACGGTCGAGATGCAGACGTCCACTGATGTTATGAAAAGGGAATACGTATGAACGGAGCTCCTATATGCGGGATAAGTTGCCGGGGAGGGTGTGAAGTTGTGCGGTCCGCCTTATCACTCTACTCAAAATATTTCTGACGTTCATCAGGGTCTTGGCCCGCGGTCGTTGCGGAGTATTTCTTTCTCGGCCAGGCGCCGAAATGCCCGTGCGCGGCACCGCAAAGTATACCGCGATCACGTGACCACGTCCTTGCCTGAAACGGAAAGTTTTAGATGCGAATTAATTACATGGCGGCCCAACATGGATCGGTACCTGAGCTGCCAGGCGTTCCTCTCAAGCTAATGACGTCTCTGAAGGCTTAAGCTAAGTACCGCTTCACTTCCTCTCAATATTACTCCAAAGGCACATGCCGAGATCGCTCTTAGCCGGGCCAGCACCACAGCCGGGCAGCCGGCAGCTGGGCAGCTGGCGGCTGGCAGCGAGCAACAAGGCCCGGCAGCATCACGAACGCCTATCAAGCTTCGGTCTCTCGCTCGAAGATCGCTCGAAGACTCAAGGCCTCCACCGCCATCACATTCCGCCTAGGATGGTCGAGTAGGTGAACAATCGAGGCAGAGAACATGCCGGATGGACAGGAAACGGACCAGGCGCTATATGAGCGACGAGGAAAGGTACAGGCATAGAGCCCAGACATCGGTCAGCCGTAACAGCAAGACTGGCGAAGAATAGGTTGTGCCAGGGCGTGTCAGGGCCGCGTGTGGCTTGTTAAGTTTGCGAATTAATTACTCAGGTGTGGAGTGCACGATGCAGCTCTCATCTGCTCATCCCGCTAACATCCAGTAGATTCATCCGTTGAACAACATCGAGAGAGTGCGGTTCTCCTGATACTTGGAGCCTGTATCAATTCCGAAATCCTAAAGCGTCGTCATTAGCGAAGTGTGCCAATAGAACCTGCTCGCTAGACGTCGAGCCCTAATACGTCGCCTGTACCTCGATGGCCCATCCTGAGTCCACGGTTGTTGCGTGTCATCCGGCGACAGTTGCCAACGCTCTGGACAGTGGTGACGTCTGTGCCCTTCCGAGCAACCTCTCTTCTCTTCTCTGTTGCATGTGGCGACCGGGAACCCTGCGCGGATTGAAATGCCACCGTTGCTGATTTTGGCTCATCGCAGAAGGCTGCTGCCACCAACACATCATCTGGATACTGATGATATCCGCGCATCACCTGGTTTTAACGGGGAGCATGAAGATCTAATATCTTCGACCCGAGTGGCAGCCCCGAACCGTTCTGTCGGGTGCGTAAAGTTGCTCCTTCAACCTAATATTCGACGCTATATTCTTCCCCAGTTTGCCTTCACGGGAACTCTGCTGTACGGCTCCGGAAGATGGCACAAGGACCTGTTCTACTGGCAGGGTGTAACCTCGGTCTGCCTTCATTCCATCATGCGGACGGTCCACGGGGTCGATGAGCTCGATTGGCTGTAACGGGGCGTCCATAAAGGGGATGGATGACCAATGAATGTAACTTACCATGGCGAATTAGACGTCTATGCGTCTTCCCGTTTCATCGGTCGGCATATCGACGACCTTACACGAGTACTGTAAGTCTCGGCGCGGGCCAAGCCATATTCCGTTTCTGCAGTCATTTGCTCCCCGGCTCTTGATGGCATTCGATTCCCGCATGGCCAGGTGCAGATCGCTCTCCTTTTCCCTTCAAGTTTCTCATCTGTACCTTTATCTCCTGCTTCCGGTGAGATGGCTGCGCAGGGGTCCAGATGTGATAGTTTTTGGACGCTCCAATGGCTGCGAGTAAGTTCGACTAGTCGACGATTCGATCCCGCTTTTAGCGTACTCCGCCGCACAAAGACCTTGGACTATGTTGCCATCCTTGGGCAGTGGCAGCTGTTTTGGTGCGCGGACCGGTGAACAGAAGGCAGTAAAAGTAGGCAGCAAGGTTGTGTGCTTGGGCACTTGATGCCCTGCCCGCGCCTTTGCCCCGAAACTGGGGGATTCTCGTTAGCCACATGTCGGCGTGTGGATCACCTGGGCCCAGAGGCGCTTAAAGAGGCTTCTCCGCCTTGGGGTACTTAAGCGGAGGTCTGTCCCCTTCCTTCTCGTGGGAATGGTTTTTGTGAGAGGGTGAAGAATTCGAAGTTTGGCTCCTGGATGGAACTACTTATCTCCATTCCCGCCCTCCCGGCACACCGGCTAGTCGCCCAGGGCTTTCTGCAGTCGAGCAAATCGACGAGTGCGGTCCGTTCCTCACCGATATTCGCTTCCTCTTACCCGAGATGCTCTCGCTCTCCCATCTCATCTGCGCCTCCTGAACCACACGGAACATCCCAGGCTGGCCGTTCCCAGGGATTCCTCCATCTGACGTCGTCGATCGCCTGTCACAGCTGTCAAACCCGCGGGCCGAACCCCGGGCAGCTGTTATGACGCTGTGGATGTCGAACCACCACTCTTGGCAGCGACGTGTCAAAAGCAACAGGCTCACACCAATCTGCAAACTAGGGGGCCAGATGTGCTGCCATTCGGCCACCCAACTACTCTCGGTTGATATTGGGTCAAAATCCTTATACTATCATGCCGTTATGGTAGTATTGAGATGCCCGAGGGCTCCTGGCCTCGAGTTGGGACAATCATCAGAGAAGCCGTATGAAACTAGGGGAGATTGGGCATCAGATGCAGACACTTCCAGCTGACATCCTCAGCGCACTCTGGGAAGAAGACGACGCCAGCAAAAGCGCCCAACCCCCACCCATCTCGATAGCGGCACCCATGGGCGATGACAAAACTTGTTTTATGCCAGCCCACTGCCCCGGCTGACGTGCGTATACCCGGCGACTCCAACCGATGGCCCCAGCGGTGTGCCTGCGGAATCGCTTGAACGGAAGGAATTGACCGTGCGGGTGAGGATACTCGAATCGGCACGTCGCCACGGAACAACACCGAAAAAGCAATCACATTGGGGTGCAACTCACATATTGCCAAAGGGGCCGAAGGCATCATCAGAGATGACGGGGCATAGAGACTCGGATGGGCACGGCAGCATGACTGGTGTACCCATCCTGGTAATAATCCTCGAATGGTGTTCACGGATTCCACCTCCACGCTTCTTTTGCTTTTTGATTATGTGGAGCTGTCTGCCAATCTACACGCGGATGAAGCAGGTTGGAGCGGTGGCCGGGTCACACGGACAGATGACTGAGAAATCATCGTCAGCGCATTGTTCAAGCCGCCGTGGCATCAGACAAATGTAAAAGCGGAGACGATTCTCGGAGTGCAGATAGACCTGCGAACAACGTCTGATCATCCTCACGCTTCAAACGACGGCTTACTCGTGATCATCTACTCCGATATGACGGTTAGTATACGCTGCTCTGCAATTAGTCCGCAGGCTAACTCATTCACCTCCAGCCTCCGTTCTGGTTTCGCATCTGTCCCTTGCGCGAGTCCGCTTATCGTCCACGACCTCCAGCAAACGGAGTGGGTATATCGTCCTACAGTCCGCCTGGGGTGCCTCATCATCACCAGTTCAGTAACGAAGGGATTGCAACGACGATCTTTCAATGCGATGGGCAAACAATCCGCATAAACTTCGCTCCTCCTAGCGTGATGGTTTATAAGGCAGCCTCGGTCTACTTTCATGCCGGCCAGTTCTACATCGCAAATTGTGATGTGCGTGTAACAACTGTTAACGAAACAGAGGGTGCTCCGGCTGCCGGGAGCGAGGATTGGAGAGGTTGTTGGAAGCCTCTACACTTTGACTGGAACCCCAGGAATTACTCATCATACGCATGCAACTCGGCAGACGGAACCACCCTTTGCGTACAGAGGCCAGATCAAACATGGGTAGAGAAACTGCTGCCACCGGTTTATCACGCCCGGCCGGATAGGCACACTATGCACCCGCACTATGGTGGGCTCAATGGAGACTTGCCCGTCATTTTGGCGCTGATAGCTTTCTCTGTCGATGAAGAGCAGATGGCAGCCGCGCTTTGCGGATGCTTGGTCAGGGGATCGTTTCAGGCTGGCGGACTATCCACAGGATGTAAGTTGTTGCTACCTCTCAATTGAAGTATATATCTAACCGTTGTTGCGGGAAACAGGGGTCGATGGAAGAGGCTTGGTCGTAGAGACCTGGATATTGCCCCGTGACCAGGCAAGAGTGGCGGATTTCGAGAACGGCCAGGAAGGATCTATATTTGCCTGACCATTCCAAACACATTCCTCCGCCTGGGAATTCGTCAAGATTGGCTACTAACTATCCTATTTCTCTTCCCACCACTTTTCATTGAGTTACTAAGTTGGAGCTCTGTTCCGGCTTGGGTGGGCCGGCCTCTCCTTGCCTGTGCTGGGCATTTCCTTCGGATTGCCTTCGGATGAATGGTGAACGGGGTATTTTAACGCTCTTGAAGCGACGGCCATACTTTATATTCTCCAACTCCTGTCAATGCTTTTGTGTGCACGAAGTTCGTCGCGGTATATAACGTCAAGTCTCATAGTCTATGTCTTGGCTTTCGCCTGACTGCGATGGCAGCGCATCCATTGTTCTTTTCGTTGAACGGGAAGCTTATCTACGTTCTGAATGGATGCGACCCTTTGATTCCCTGTTGCAATCTCACACCGATGGACGAACGAAATGCGTCCGCATACTGTTTTGCTCTCCTTGACTGTTGGGGGAGTGACTGAGAGACCACAGAGAGCAGGTCCTCTGTTCGTTCGTCGGTGGCGTCAATACGGACTTTCAATGCCGTTCACTTGCCGATGGGACATTGGACCCCGCATCCCTCGAGCCTCCGCGGAGCCGGCTCCGCTTCCACGGCTTTGCAAATTGCATCGTACCTAGGTAGGCGCCACACCAGCAACCGGGCCGAACCTTCCTACCGCTAAATACTGTATCGATCTGCACCTCAACAATCTCATGTTGAGAGGTGACGACGGCTGCTATAACTATGTATCGAAGACGAGCTCAGTAGAGAGGCGGGAGTTGTTGCTATGGATCATGTTTCCTGTGCATCGCTCCCACTTTCTCACTTTAATGTTTTTCAATCGCTTTTTCATCTTTCCACTCCGTGGCCTCGTAGGTTGGTAGTTATCCAGTTCTTCATCTGCCCCACCGAGCTTTTCCCCTTTCCCCCCCTGCTAAACAACACTCTCCTCGGAGCCGCCGAAGGGGATGCGATTCTGCAAAGGGTGCGCGATGATATATGGGAATGTTTGGAGGGGGAGAATGGCATTGGTAACGTCACGAGAGCGAAGGGATTTCTGCCGCCGAGTTAACTCCGTGGTGGTGGCAACATGGAGCTTTGCCGGTGGTGGTTAGTTACTATCGCCAGGTACATAGTACCTTACCTACATATGCCTAGGAGTTGAAAGATGGTGGGATGTGAGGGAGCGCGAGGCCGTTACGGTGGCTGTTTTCTTTTGCGATCTCTTCCTTTTCTTCCGTTGCTGAATTTCTCTCCGATCAGATCATCAGAGCTGAGATGGCGAGGAAGAGAGCGAAGAGAGAGAGAGCGGAGTCGGTTCCATGGCGGGTAAGGTACAGTGTATTGGCGCAGCCGGTGGTTAGCGTTGCATAATGCACGTCTTGTTGCAGGGAAAAAACAGCCTCGAAACGGTCTTTCATTCCTGTAAACCAAGATCTCAAGCCACATGCATGGCGTAAGCTAACCACCGGCGATAGCAATACACTGTGCATACAGCTCAGGCTGATTTGAGAAAAGAGAAAGGAAGGGAACGAGCTCGGTAGGGACTCCCTCCGAGGAAGAGAAGTCATAGGTCGGGGTTGGGTCCGAAAGATGCAAGGGAGCATTGGTGAGGGGTATTTCACTTCCCCCCTCTTCCCATTCCTTCAGCCAAGCGATACCCGAAACCCGCCGCCACGATTGGACCGGAGACGATTCCCTCCTCCCCCCCCTCCGTGCGCTCCTGCATGCATGCAGCCCAGTGGTGGTGCTCTCCTCCCTCCTCCCACGTCCCCTTTCCCCCTTCCCACTTCCCGCCCCGGTGGCTTGTCCCTCCCTTCTCGAATGTGGAAATCCCGTTTTTTCCAGGGCACCTCCTCTTCGGTAGGTAGTATTCGACTGCACCTTCCCCGGACTTTTTGCATCAGGATTTGTGGTTTTCTAAATGAATACTTCGTATTCCATTTATAAGTGAAAAAAAAACATATCTTATACGATCTTCTTCTTCTCCTTCTCTCCACTCTTCCTCCCGCATCATCATCACGCCTCGCTGTGTCCCTCCGTCCTCTCCACTCTCCACCTCCGAATCTCTCGCTGTGGGAAATCCCGAATTTCCCATCAGGCACCGAGGCACGACCACCACCGCCGCCACCCCGTTCCTTAGCTTTAATCCTCCACTCCCTTACCGTACTCTCTCCGCGCGCCACCGCCGCCGACGCCCCGACCCCGAGAGCTTCATCTTCAAGTTGTCTGGACGTCTGCTACCGTCGTCGTCGTCGTCTTGAATATCCGACCGCTCTCGCTCGCTCACTCTCTCACCTGCTCACCCGCTCACCGGCTCCCTCACTGTCTCTCTCATCCCTCCGCCGAAGAGATTGCAGGCCGTCTGCGCTCCCGCCTGCCTCTCCGTCACCATCTCCTTCCCCGCGCGCCGCATCTCACCGTTCTGCCACCTCCCAGCTTGACTTTGTTTGGATTGTCTTCTTCTTCACTGTGTGTGAAAAGTTTGCGACGCTCTCGGCTTTGATTGAGTCGTGCCGTTCTTTTTTATTCTGATCTCTCTATTTCTGTTGTGATTAGTTGGTCTTTCTTCGAAGAAGCCTGCGCGACCTGCTCTCTTGAATTCTCTATCATAATTTCCCTCTGTTTTCTCTCGATTTCTGGTGATTTTCTGCCTCTTTCGTCTTTTCTTCTTTCCGGTCTTCTCTTTCCCTTTTTGTTCTTTCTCTTTGCGTTGGCTTCCGTTGATATATATATCCCTATATATTGCACCATGCCGCAGCGCCAGCTTATGCCTGCGCCACCCGACCTCAAAAAGTCCGCCCAGACACCCCAAAAGCAGAAGCGACAAACTGTGGCGGTGGCCTGCAAGTCATGCCAGCGAAAGAAAGTCAAGGTAGGTCATGACTGAGTATTCGTCTCTTGCCCTACGCACCCTCTTCCTCGCACTCTTTACTTTATCGAACAATCTCTCTTTTCATATTTCCATACTCCTGTTTCTGCTGTGGACCGTTCCCTGTCAGCCATTGACCACGTCCCGCGATAGTGCGATGGATTACGTCCAGCATGTTCGCCTTGCTCGACCAGAGATCTCGAGTGCGTCTACGAGCTCGACCCGGGCCAGACCCGGACCATGTCGCTGAAAACGCGGGTGGAGAGTCAAGGGAAGGAGCTCGAGGCGTTCCGCCAGCTGTACGCCCAGCTCCTCGTCAGTTCGCCGGAGGAGATGCCGGAGCTGTTGCAGCAGGCGAAGACCAATCCGATTCTCGCCGCGCTGCCGGCGTCGCCCCCTCATGAAGAAGGGAGCCCGCCCCGGGAGAAGAAGCGCAGGGCTCTGTCTTTCGACTCGAATCCCACTCGGCCGTCTTCGACGGTCGGTCGGGCGCGGTCTGAGATGGGTGCTGAGTCTCCCCCTTCCGCGCACGCCCTTCCGTCCTTCGCGATTGCAGAGCACGTCGTCGATTGCTTTTACCGGTGCTCTGGTCGCCTCTTCCACGCCTTCCCGGTTAGGCTGGCTCGGACGATGTTAGAACGGGTATACAGTAAGCCGGAGCAGCCGACTGTGCTGGACATCGCGTCGCTACGGAGCATCATGGCCATCGCGTGCCAGTACATGTCCGAGGACTACAGCGAACAGCTCGGCCAGGAAAGCTACGAAATTGCCAGGGGGCTGTTCGGCCAGGTGCTTGAACAGGACATGGTGTACGCGATGCGGATGTCGGTGGCGTTGGCGCAATACAACGTGATGCGGAAGAGCTCTGCCGCCGTCACCTTCATCGAGCTTGGGCTAGGCGTCGGCCGACGGCTAGGCGCGAACGTACGGGAGTGCCCGTCTGCGTACACGGCGAAGGAGTGGTCGAACATCCGCCGGGTCTGGCGCTGTCTCGTGTTCATGGACTCTTGGCTGTGCTCCACTCTCGGCTTGAGCTCCAGCTCCCTTGACGACGGCATCTTCGAGCTCCTCGCCGTGGACGAGGCAGCCTTCCAGTCCGGCGATCTGACAGAAGTCCTACCACTGGAGATGTCTCAGGTCTCCTTGCTCACCTCGCGCATCGTGCGCGCGCTCTACAGCACCGAAAAGGTTGCTCTCTCCGACGTGCACCCGACCATTGAAGATCTGGAGAGGTGGTACGAGACGTCCTACGTGAAGAGGGTACTGCAGCCGGAGGCCTCCCTCCTCCACGACTCCTGGCCTGAACATGAGCTGAGCGACTTCACCGCTGCCGCTTTCATCCAGCTCCTCCGCAATAATGCCGTCGTCCTCATCTACCGCCGTATCCTCTTCGACCAGGCCCAGTCGTCGGACCCTTTCAGCATACGCTCGCCGGAAGACTCAGCCAGCGAGCGCATGGCCGCCTACAGCGTTATGGGCCCCCGCGCTGCCCGCTCCTCGGCGCGTATCATCCAGGCCATGCTTGACCGCCAGTCCATCTTCCGTCGGTGCTGGCTCATCATCGGCACCGCTTTCACCTCCGCTATCGTCCTCCTCCAACACGTCAGCCAACACGTCGGCCAGCATCATCGGCCGTCGCCTACTCGAACTCCGACTACCGGCAGCGGAAGCAGCGCCAGCCACAGCCGGAGCGAGCGCAGCAGCGTAAGCGTTAGCACCAACAAGTCAACATCCTCCTCTTTCTCTCTCCTTACCACCGCCGCCGCGCCTAATCCAAATCAACTCCCTCCCCCCCTCTTCCCTACCGCCCCTAAACCAGCCACCGGCGCTGCTACCGCCGAAGACGACGATCGAACCGCCGACCTGCAAGCGCTGCAGTCCTGCCTCGCCGCCCTCGCCTACTGCGCCGTCGCCGACCGGGCCGCGGCCCACCTGCACGCCACGCTGTCGACGCACTACGAGAACCTGCGGCCGCATCTGTGGGGCAGCGGTGATGGCAGCACCGCGTCGCCCGACCCGGTGCTCCGCGCCGAGCTGCTGGAGCTGGTCCAGCATCCGTTCGGGAAAGTAGAGCGGTTATTTGAACAGCAGCAGGAGCCGCAGGGTCCCGGTGGGTGTTGCGGAAAAGAAGAAGAGGAACGCGAAAGGAGAGACAGCGGGGGCGATGTGGAGAGCGGCAGTGGCAGCGGCAGCGGCAGCAGTAGTCGGGACAGCGAGGAGGAGATGGATGGCGAGCCCGGCGGCGGAGCTGCATGGCTGCGTCCTCGGAGAGACTGGCGACGAGAGGTCATCGGGCCATTTAATCTGGATGGCGGGCAGCGGGAGCATGAGGGGAAAGGGAGTCAGAGTGCAGCGCGAACGGGTTTTCAACCTCCTCCGCCTCCACCACCTGCGTCAGGCCCTGGACTTGGAGCCGGATCCGGCCATGCGTTCGTCACTGTTGGAGCGGGGCGTGGCGCGGTAAGGAATCTGGGGTGGTGGGATACGGTGTTGCGTGGTGCGTAGGACCTTCCTCTGTTCTTCCTTCTTTGCTTCTTCTTTGGGGTTGGTGTTGAAAAGGGAAAGGGATGAACGTTTGGATCTGAAGGTGTTTGGGGTATTGTTGGTGTCGTGCAGGGGAATTTTTTTACGTTGGTATGTCTTATTTTGTTTTATTCTGTCTTATTTTCATATCTTGAGGGGAGTGGAGCAGTAGGAGCAGCATCTGGGGGTTGTAGAGACCTTATCAAGTTTGTCTTCCTATCATGAGAGAGGAAAGCAAGCTGAACGACCATACTCGACTGTTGTAAGCAGTGGATAGACTAAGATCAGAGCGGCACAATGTTCATATTAACAACGGACTTGGCCTCTTATTATTTTCCTCGTGAGGACACTCCTGCCATATGGTGATGACTATGGACATATTGGTAAAAGCACATACGTCAAATGAAGAGAGATCGAAGTAACGGACAGCGGACAGAATGTTGAAGCGCTAAGTACATGAGGAAGCAAAGACCACATGACAGAATACCAGCTTCGTCCCGAACAAACCACCTCTCCGAGGGCAGTAACCGCAATGGAAACCAAGCCGCTACAGAACAGGCCTCCAGGGGCAGTCACGCACGCAAGGCGGCGCAACCAAGCCGCCATAAAGAAGGTCCAGCGCCGAAGCCAGTATTCCATCACGCAGTCAGTCAGTCAGTCAAAAAGAAGAAAAAGAAAAAACGAAATCCCACGCCCCACGCAACCCCACCCTCTCGCGATGACATCAACAACCGCGCTCTTCGTCGCCGGAACAAACCACCGCCTTTTTGTTTTCCAAGGGCAGTCACCGCGATGGCAACCGAGCCGCTGTGGAGGGAAAAAAGGGGCCTCTAGGGGCAGTAACGTACGAAAGGCGCAACCGAGCCGCCGTAGAGATGGTTCGGCGACAAAGAGCCCGGTGGTTTGTCACTGCGGAGGGGGAAGCCACGCGTTCGCTGCACCGCTGAGTCGTTGTGTTGGTATGAGGGTCGAAGTCAAAGTACGATGTTGAAGGGACCTGGGTTAGTGGGCGGTCGCGCGACCGTGCGATCGTTCGGGGGGGTGACGGGTGGTGGCGACTGGAAAGAAGGGGGGAGAGGAAGGTTATATACATACGGAACAATGAGGTTGGTTGATTGAAAGATAGTGATGAAGTTGGTGATGGAGGTGATGGTGGTGGAGGTAATGGTCGTGTTGGTGGTGGAGACGGTGATGACAAGGAGAGGTTAAGGTGTCGCCAAGCCAAGCTTACATAAGATAGCTTGGCGTGCAGCCTTGACAATGGACGTTCGCAGTTGGTCCGTGCACATATCTGGGTGAAACTCGCCATGTCACACCGTCACTTAACCAGCGTAAGCTACCTATAGTTGGAGGAGTCCAAGGGCGTATTCTTTATATTAGTATGTCGGGATAGTAGACTAGCTTACAAGATCATCTGTTCGCTACTCTATCGTTTTGATATGAAAGGTGCATAGGTATTTCAGCGAGGCATATAGACGAATACTGGTAGGATGCAAAGCGGGAAGTGATTGGACAAAGGCAACGGTGAAGTTTGACCCATTCAGAAGTTCTTAGTTTGTTTTTTGTCTATATCATCTTATCATAAGAAAGAAGTAGTGAAATCAGGGCGTCAATCCCTTCAGTGCACAGGGACAAAAACCAAGTTACTTCTCGTAAACCCAGTTGGCCTGAGCGGAGGTCCAGGAGGTGAGCTCCTCCTTGTTGAACCAGAGGTCAATCTCCTTCTTGGCGTTCTCGACAGAGTCGGAGCCGTGGCAGACGTTGCGGCCGACGTCGATGGCGTAGTCGCCGCGGATGGTGCCGGGGGCGGAGGCGAGGGGGTTGGTAGCACCAAGGATGGTGCGGCCGGTCTTGACGGCGTCACGGCCCTCCCAGACCATGGCGCAGACGGGACCAGAGCCCATGTCTGGATGGTAAGATCCGTCAGCGTGCTGTTTGATGGTATGTCGAGGCTTGCCGCAAATGGCGGTGAAGGAAACGGGTATAATGGTTGTAGCGGGGTCAAGACGTACAGGCAATGAGACCGGGGAAGAAGGGCTTGCCAGCCAGATCAGCGTAGTGCTTCTCGAGGTGCTCCTTGGAGGGGACGGTCAGCTTGATAGCGACAAGCTTGAAGCTAGAGAACGAACGCAGGTCAGTATAAGATCTTCCGAGGACTGTTCACCACACATACCCGCGCTGCTCGAAGCGAGAGATGATGGGACCAACGAGGCCACGCTGTCGAAGTTCAGTTAGGGGTCTGTCCGTAAGATAAGACGACGTGCTGTCGCACCTGGACGCCATCAGGCTTGATAGCAATGAAGCTGTACAATTGTTAGTCGGTTATCAATCTCAAGTAGGGACGTCATAGGTGAAGTAGGGGTAGAACGGGGAGGCAAGAAACGGTGGAGTAGCTGGAGGACTTACGTCTGCTCGGAAGTGGACATTGTGACTAGCTGATCTGTAGCAACTGGGTGTAATTGACAGAGATGAGAGAGGAGAAGGGCCTTGGGGACTAAAGGAATTTATAGAGCAGAGCGGGGCGCGGTGTTGTCCATTTTCTGCCGCTCATGGTGGGGGAGGGGCTGCACCGTTGGCCCAATCAGATGGCCTCGACCATGCGGGTATACAAAGTCCCTGTTATACGCGGTGCCGGGCGTATATCTCGGGCCGGATAGACATCATTCAACCTTCCAGCTGTCCAATCCCGCCGAGCTCAGGCTTGATACGACCTTGCGGACTTCACCCATCCCTTCACCTTCGGTGCCGATATTGAGATGCCATTGTTGAATTCGGCAAGATGAAAGCCCTCATTGCCTCGTCCTCTAAATGGACGCCCCTTTTCTTTCTGCTCATGACGTTATGTTCCTTGTTTACTGTAGTCGGTGAGCTTTCCCCAGCCTCAGATAGCTCTCCGGCACCTTTGAGAACTCGCTAACCCGACGCCAGCCTCCGTAAAACATGAGAATTTCAAGACCTGTGACCAGTCTGGCTTCTGCAAACGCAACAGACAGTATGCCGACCATGCTGCCTCCCTTTCCAATCAGTGGAAGTCGCCCTACGACCTTGACCCGCAATCGATCACTTTTAAGGACGGTCAATTGTCTGGTACAATCCTAAAGACGATATCGAATGAAGGCGAAGTCGTACGCCTACCAGTGGTTATCTCGTTCTTGGAATCTGGATCTGCCAGAGTTACTATCGATGAAGAAAAGCGTCAGAAGGGGGATATTACCTTGCGGCACGATAGCAAAGCAAGGAAAGAACGCTATGATGGAGCAGCCAGTCTCGTCCTTACCGGTGGGCTAAAGACCAGCACTGGTGCAGCTTTGGACAGCGAATCTGGTCCTGAGGTGACCAAAGTATACTATGGTCCGGCTGGGACATTCGAAGCTGTGATCCACCATTCGCCGTTTTCGGTAGAGTTTAAGCGGGATGGAGAAACTCACATCGTCTTCAACGAGCACGGCTATCTAAACATGGAACACTGGCGTCCAAAGGTAGAGAAAGGGAAGAAGGAAGGCGAGGAAGAAGCTCCTTCGGGTGAGGATGAGAGTACATGGTGGGACGAATCTTTCGGCGGCAATACCGACACTAAGCCACGCGGTCCGGAGAGCGTTGGCCTTGACATAACGTTTCCCGGCTACGAGCACGTTTTCGGTATCCCTGAGCACTCTAGCCCGTTGTCCCTGAGGGAGACCAGGGGCGGCGAGGGAGCGTATAGCGAGCCCTACCGTCTGTACAACGCTGATGTGTTCGAATATGAACTCGACAGCCCTATGACTTTGTATGGCGCTATTCCTTTGATGCAGGCACACAAGAAGGGTTCCACTGTTGGCGTATTCTGGTTGAATGCTGCGGAAACTTGGATTGACGTTGAAAAATCCAAATCCGCTGTTAACCCTCTTGCTCTCGGGGTCGCTTCGCAGTCTACCGTTCATACCCATTGGTTCTCTGAGAGCGGTTTACTCGACGTTTTCGTATTTCTCGGCCCGACGCCCAAGGATATCGCAAAAACATATGGAGAGCTGACCGGATACTCCCAACTTCCTCAAAGCTTCGCCATCGCGTATCACCAGTGCAGATGGAATTATGTCACCGATGATGACGTGGTGGATGTCGACAAGAAGTTCGACAAGTTTAACATCCCTTATGATGTTATCTGGTTGGATATCGAGTACACGGACGAGAAGAAGTACTTCACTTGGGATCCTCTCAACTTCGACGACCCGAAGTGGATGCATGAGCAGCTCGATAAGCACCAGCGCAAGCTTGTTGCCATCATTGATCCTCATATCAAGAATACTGCCAACTACAAGGTCATTGACGAAATGAAGAGCAAAGACCTCGCTGTCCATAACAAGGACGACAAGCAATACGAAGGCTGGTGCTGGCCGGGATCCTCCTATTGGGTTGATTGCTTCAATCCTGCCGCGATCGACTGGTGGAAAGGCCTCTTCCAATATGACTCATGGGTTGGCTCAGCTCCCAACACATGGCTCTGGAACGACATGAACGAGCCTTCTGTGTTCAATGGCCCCGAGACGACCATGCCCAAGGACAACCTTCACTATGGAAACTGGGAACATCGCGATGTCCACAACCTTAACGGAATGACCTTCCATAATGCTACCTACCAAGCCTTGCTTGCCCGCAATAAGGCCGAGAAATCTCATCCCCGGCGTCCCTTCGTTCTCACCCGTTCGTTCTACGCTGGGTCTCAGAGACTCGGTGCCATGTGGACAGGCGACAACCAAGCCAACTGGGACCATCTTGCAGTCTCGATACCGATGATCCTCAACCAAGGTATTTCCGGCTTCCCGTTCGCCGGTGCCGACGTTGGTGGCTTCTTTGGAAATCCCAGCAAAGAGCTCCTCACCAGGTGGTACCAGGCAGGTGCTTTCTACCCCTTCTTCCGTGGTCATGCTCATATCGATACGCGCCGTCGTGAGCCTTACCTTGCTGGTAGTCCCTATAGAGAGATCATCACGCAAGCTCTGAGACTCCGGTATCAACTGCTGCCTGCATGGTACACCGCCTTCCACTCCGCAAGTGTTAATGGCACTCCAGTCGTGCAGCCGAACTTCTACGTTCATCCCGACGATGAGAAGGGCTTTGCAATCGATGACCAGCTCTACCTTGGCGAGACCGGTCTGCTCGCAAAACCTGTTACAAAGGAAGGTGCTGACACTGTTGACATCTACATCGCGGATGACGAGCCTTACTATGACTACTTCGATTACACGATCTACTCCGGTAAGGGCAAACACCACACCATGAAGGCGCCGCTTGAAAAAATCCCACTTCTTATGCAGGGCGGGCACGTCATTCCTCGCCGTGATCGCCCGAGGCGATCATCAGGTCTCATGAAATATGACCCCTTCACCCTCATTGTCACCATTGGGAAGGAGGGCAAGTCCGAGGGAACTCTTTACGTGGATGATGGCGAATCCTTTGATCATGACGCCGGTGCCTACATCCACCGCAAATTCGTCTTTGATCTCGAGGCCGGGAGCTTGATCTCTGAGGACCTAAGCTCCCCTGGCAAGAAGACCAAGGATTTCTTGAAGAGCATGGAGAAGGTGAGGGTGGAGAAGGTCATCATCGTGGGGGCGCCCAAGGAGTGGGAGGCAAAGACAGAGGTCACCGTGGCGGAGGAGGGTGGAAAGGGGGGCAAGAGCCCAACCGCGAGCAGGAAGGCGGACTTGCATTGGCACCCTGCGAAGGATGGTATGGCCAGCTGGGCTGTGGTGCGGGATCCAGGGGTTCTCATTGGAAAGGGTTGGCGGATCGAGTTTTGATCTATGAATGATGCGTTTGGCTATGTATCCTATATTTCTCTACGAGGAGAAGCGCTTCAACTCATATTATATAGATGACACCATATGACGATTGTCTAGATAGACTTCCATGTTCCGTATTCCCTGGCACTCGTGGTAGCTCAGATCCATTTGATGCGCGGTCCGGCGACAGCAGGCCTCCAGATCTGAAATCTTCACGTCCGATCGAAGGGTGGAAGGGACATAATTTGCCAAGCTTTGGGCTGTCGCTACCGAACACGTCAGAAGGGACGGAGGATCGCATTTCTTTACAATCGAATTTCGTTTGATAACCTGGTATAACTACTATACACATCCCTCAACGCCCTTGCTAAGACCCAGCTCATCTTTTCGGTACCCGCGTCGCTCTCTGCATGCATCATGTAACTGAACCCCTTCAGGTCTGATCGAAGATTCCACTCAATCGGAAACCTCATTGTGCGGGACCTTCTTAGGCGAGGTGTTAACGAGCGTTCGAGCGGGCCTGAACACTTGTAGTTGGTTGTCTTCGGCGGCGGCCAGCATGACCCAAGGCGCGTTCTTGTTCCAGCTGAAGTCGCAGATGCGGTTGGTGAAGCCGCCGTGCATGAACAACCTGGATTTTGGTCAGTCGCGTCTGTTTTAAGATCCACCGATCTACCAGTTGAGACTTACAGCTCTGGCGGACCGTCATCCGCTTCCTCCTCCGTCTGCTCCTCGCCGATCTTGCTAGCATCCCACATGCAGATGCGGCGATCGTAGCTGGAACTTGCAAGGATGGAGGCTTCTGTGGGGTGCCATTCGAGGTTCATCACTGCGTCTCGGTGGCCTTCGTAAGAATGAAGCTTCTTTTCCAAGTTGCGCAGATCCCAGAGCGCAACCGTTTTGTCCGCCGAACCCGTCGCCACGAGCGTATCCCACTCAGGGTGGAAAGCGAGACAGTTGATGGCATCCACATGCGCCTCTTTCTTGAAAGCTGCCGTGTTCCTCGGAGCCTGGCGTAGGTCGATGACTTGTAGCGTCAGGTCATCGGACACGGTACCGATCCAGTGCTGCTGGACGGGGTGGTATTGAACATCGTTGACAACCGAACTGTGATGAGTGTATGTGTACAAAGGCTCGACCGTCTTGGATCCCTTGGAGTATCCGCTCTTCGTGTCCCTGGGTTCTGTTAATTTGTCTCGAAACCAGCATTCCGAGAAGCCTTACCAAACGCGCACGGTCTGATCCTCATTGCCCGTAGCCAGCTGACCTTCAACGAAGGGACTCCAGCAGAGACCAAATCCTTCACCAGTGTGTCCCACAAGTTCCAGTTCAAAGTCCACAACCCCATCATTCCGCGGTGTCGACGAATGTTTAGTTCGGTCAAAGATCAGCGCCCTGCCGTCTGTGCAGAGGGAGGCGATAATGTTCGGGTTCTGCGGCTGATAGCGAGCTTTGTTGACCTCACTTGGGTGGTTGATCTTTTGGACGACTCGGAATTCGAACGGTTTCTTAGAAGCGCCGTGACCGCCAATCTCGCCGCGACTCTCATCGAAGTTCGCGGGATCTGGTGATGTATCGTCGGGTATTTCGAGTGAGGCGATTTGGAGGTAGTTTTGTGCCTGACCAGAGGTATGGGTGCCGTACAGTAGACGATGCTGGCTCATGCCTGTTCCAGGGATCCTGAAGAGTGAGACGTTAACATTAGGTCAACAATGGGTTCAAGCAAGGTTTGGCACTTACTGCTTGACGTCTGGAAACCATTGGGTGGTGAGGGTGGGCCATTCGAGTGCCCGTCTATAGGCAAGGTCAGTACGTAGTATTATCACCATCTGCTGTTCAACATACGAGTAGAGAAGATCGTATAGGAAGACCGAGTTCTTCTTCCAGATCTTATACTCCTCATTGATGATCTTCTGCTCCGTGTGCTCATCTTCTTCGAACTGCCGGGGGTCCATAGCCTCTGGAAACGTTTGTTAGCCGCAAGTCTGTCCCGATCAATTGCAGGAAAGCCAGCTGGGCGAGATTCATACCGTCCTCCATCTTGGGTAGGCTGGGTGCGCGCAAGGAGCTTTATACAACACTGCAGAGGTTATGTGAGTGCACTTTCCGGATGATGCTAGATTTTGTATATGCGCGACGAGCCGTAACTGTAACACTTCTCACTGAGGTATGTGAGGGATGTGCGAACAGAGCGCCGAAGAACTGCCCCACGAAAACGCGAGCGGGAAGATGCGACGCGATCAGAAGCTTGGACCCATTATCATCGCCTCAGGCATCCAAACCACTTTAACGTTGCAGCACGGACCCTGAGGTGACGGCTAGCCCCGGAGAATCGTTTCCCGCCCCCTCCGGGATCGACATCACCACTTAGGTGCGCGACGAGAACCTCGAGGCTCTTCTTACCTTTGAAGACCTCTGCGTCGCGAATTTGACCCCCAACTCCTTCACATTCCTCGCGCTTCACGAGCGCCTCTTGCGCCCTTACCCGTTCTTTCTCCCCTTGTCTTTCTCAAGGGGAACCTCTACGAGCCACGACGCCACTTGCGCCGAGGCCCTACATTTTAAGAACGTTTCACACAGTACTGGATTTTGGGTATCGGCATAATTTGGCATCATGGGTGTTCCCAAGTTCTTCCGATGGATGTCGGAACGGTATCCGACCATCTCACAGCTCATCTCGGAGAACCGTATCCCCGAGTTCGACTGTCTTTATGTAAGATTCGAGTACGCGCATATCCACCGGGGCAAATATTGACTTGCATGGTGATCAGTTGGATATGAATGGTATCATTCATAACTGTACTCACAAAGACTCGGATTCGCCGACTTTCCGCATGACCGAGGACAAAATGTTCATTGCCATATTTAACTACATCGAACATCTTTTTGGCAAGATCAAGCCCCAGAAGCTATTCTTCATGGCTATTGATGGTGTCGCGCCTCGCGCAAAGATGAACCAGCAGCGGGCACGTCGTTTCCGAACTGCACTGGATGCCGAGCAGGCTCGTGAGAAGGCTATCCGGGAGGGTGTGGAGATGCCGAAAGAGGAAGCTTTTGACAGCAACTGCATCACCCCGGGTACCGAATTCATGGCCAAACTCACCCAGCAACTCAAGTACTTTATCAACAAGAAAGTTTCGGAGGACGTAGACTGGCAGGGTGTAGAAGTTGTTTTGTCTGGCCACGAAGTTCCTGGAGAGGGAGAGCATAAAATCATGGAGTACATTCGCCAGGCAAAATCGCAGCCGGATTACGATCCCAACGTGCGGCACTGTTTGTATGGTCTTGATGCAGACTTGATCATGCTGGGATTGCTCAGTCATGACCCCCACTTCTGTCTGTTGAGAGAAGAGGTGACTTTTGGGCGTCAGAACCAGAAGAAGTCCACGGAGCTGGAACACCAGAAGTTCTACTTAATGCACCTTTGCATTGTGCGGGAGTACCTGGAACTGGAATTCCAGGAATTGGAACAGCCTGGTGCTCTTCCCTTTCCCTTCGACATGGAACGAGTTATTGATGATTTCATACTAATGGCGTTCTTCGTGGGTAATGATTTCCTTCCAAATCTTCCACATCTGCATATCAACGAAGGGGCTCTGGCACTTATGTTTGGCGTTTACAAGACGGTGCTGCCAAAGGCAAAAGGTTACATTAATGAGGGCGGCGTCATCAATCTCGAAAGGCTCGCACTTCTTTTGGACGAGTTGTCGCATGTGGAATACCGTTTCTTCGAGTCTGAGGTTCAGGATGCGAGCTGGTTCAAAGGGAAGCAAGCGGGCAAGGAGGATGTCATGGAAAGGACAAAGAGGAGGGGACAGTTGGTTTTGACGTCGTCTCAGAAGGAGCTCTTCAAAGAGATCAAGAAGTACGTCACTAACCGGCCAGCGAATGGAGATCCTAAGCCTCTCGATTTACCGCATGCGCTTCCGGCAGCAGACCGGAAGTTTGTGGAGGAATTGGCCGAGTCACTCCATCTTGGGTGGCAAACGGTACAGGATGAGGAGGGTGAGCGGCATCTGCAGTTACGCTTCCCTTCGCGCCCTTCGAGCGATGAAGAAGATTCGGAAGACGAAGACGATGAATCCCAGGCCGCAATTCTGCGCGTGATTAAGCGATATGAGAATGCGAAGGTCGTAGACGTGTCGGCTGATGAAGCCCAGGATGCTATGGAGAAGAAGTACGAGGAGAAGTTCCGAGGCTGGAAAGACGAATATTATAAGTCCAAATTTGGGTGGGGACTTGACAACGAGGAAGAGATGCGAAAGCTCGCTGAGAACTACGTTCAAGGCTTGCAATGGGTACTGTATTACTACTACAGGGGAGTTGCTTCATGGCCGTGGTTCTATGGCTACCATTACTCCCCCATGATTTCAGGTAAATCATCCGTCTTTCTAAATATGGCAAACCCACTGATTCAGGCATAGATGTCAAAAAGGGGCTCAAGGCTGACTTGAACTTCAAGTTGGGGCAGCCGTTCAGGCCCTACCAGCAATTGATGGGTGTTCTACCTGACCGAAGCAAAAAGATCGTCCCGTCTGTCTATCACGAACTCATGACAAGTCCAGACTCGCCTATCATTGACTTCTACCCTCGAGACTTCGAACTCGACATGAACGGAAAAAAGATGGAATGGGAGGCGGTGGTCAAAATTCCTTTCATCGACGAGAAGCGCCTACTCTCAGCCATGGCAACGAAAGACCATCTGCTGACCGACGCCGAGCGCGCAAGAAACGAATTTGGAGTCTCTTTGAAGTTCACTTACAAGCCTGACCTGGATTATATATATCCATCATCGTTGCCGGGTGTCTTTCCAGACCTTGCGCATTGTCATTGTGTTGAAAACATCTTTGAGCTTCCTACCATGGATGGTCTCGAGGTGTACGTGGGCCTCATGGATGGAGTCCAATTAGGCGCCTCTGCTTTAGCTGGGTTTCCCAGCTTGAAAGTCCTACCGTTCACAGGCGAGCTATTCTTCCATGGAGTGAATGTGTTCCAGCAGGATAGTAGGAACGAAAGTATGGTTGTCACGTTGAGAGAGGTAGACTCCCGTGGGAAGGCGTCGACTGCGCAACAGTGGCTTGGAAAGAATATCTATGTCGGATATCCCTTTCTCAAGGAGGCGAAGGTCTACAAGGTCTCTGACGAGCTCTTCGACTATACCCTTTCTGAGCAGGATCCTGCCCAAGTTGTACAGACACCGCACGCGGACCATGATATATCCACGTGGCGGAAGAAAGCGGACCGCATTGAGAGCCATTATAGTAAGCGAATGGCGATTATAATCGGATCCGTCGAGTCACTTGTTCACGTCCGCTTCCTTACTGGTCTCAGAAAAACCGAAGAGGGAGCGACCGTGAAGCAATTCGAAGAAGTCCCTGGGCTTGAGCATGAGTTCGCTACTCAGACGGTGGTGGAAGATGTCGTTCATGTCGACCAACGCTTTATCGAGAAGCCTGCTGTTCCTATGGCCGAGGAATTCCCCGAAGGATCTCGGGCGTTCTTCTTGGGAGACTTTTCTTACGGACGACCTCTGGAGGTCATTTCCCATCATGACGAGAAAGCCACTGTTTGGGTCTTGACTGTCAAAGGAAGAGAACCCGAATTTGGACGTGCTATTGCCGCAGAAGCCGAAAGGATTACTCCTTATGTTCCCTCCTTTGCAGTCGCGAAGATGTTGCACCTCAGCCCCTTGGCGCTGTCAAAGTTGACTGCCTCTTTCTCGGTCAATTCAAGCGGTCTCCGACTCAACTTGGGACTCAATCTTAAGTTCGAGGCTAAGAAACTGAAAGTACTTGGCTATTCGCGCCGTGGTGCGTCTGGTTGGGAATTCAGCCCTAAAGCCATCGACCTCATTCAACAGTATATGCTTAAGTTCCCGGAATTCATCGCCGGCATCATGCGGAATCCGAAGGGAGATATCTATGAAGACACGGACTTCTATCCTCCGGAGACCGCCAAGGAGAAGATGAAGGAGATTGGAGCATGGCTGAAATCCATGAACTCCAAGAGCTTTGAGAAGGTACCTCTCGACGCAGATCAGCTCGACTCAGAGGTAGTGAAGAAGATCGAAGCAGCCGCCGATGACTTGCTAAACAATGGGCCGCCGGTTGAACCCAAGAAAATCAAGGGAGTTCCCCGCAGTGCGCTATTGAAGCCCTCGGATGCCGAACACCGCGTTGGCAATCAGAGATTCGCGCTTGGTGACCGTATAGTCTACGTGCAAGACTCCGGCAGAGTCCCGATCGGCCAGAGGGGCACTGTTGTGGGATTGACTAGAACTGCTCGGGCTACCCTTTTGGACGTCGTGTTTGACACGACTTTCATGAGCGGAACCTCCCTTGGTGATCGCTGCTCTCCCTTCCGAGGATCCACTGTGCCCAGCACCTCCGTGCTCAACATAACAGATAAGCAGGTTGTCGCTTGGTCAACAGCGGCCAGTTCTAAACGTCCTCAACACGAGAACAACCAAAGAGGGTACGGGATCCCCACAGGCCCTGGCGTCCAAGGTCAGCTTGTGCCGGCGGCAACCCCTCCACCATTGAGGGGAAGTTTCCGGGGTGCTGTCAGTGGCATGACAAGGGGCCGCGGAAGGGGTGTTCCCCACAACGGCATGGCTCCACAGCATCATCACCAGCTTCCTATTCACTCCGGGCCACCTCGCGGTCGAGGCGCGGCCCGTGGTGCCTCTAATGGAAGCATTCGCGGGCATCCCAATGGCTCCTTCCCTGCCCGCGGCAGAGGGACTGCCAACCGCGCGGGTTACGTTGTGACGGACACAAGCGATCCCAATGAAGGGGTCATGAAACATAATCCGAATTTCCGGCCCCAGAGCTACAATGCAACTCCCCCGCCCGCCAGCCTCAATGTGACCAGAGGTCGTGGCGGACGAGGGGGCCCAAGAGGAGGGTTCCGCGGACGGGGCGGCAGAGGTGGTGCGGCGAGCGCTCCTCCTGCTGCCCAGGCTGGGCAGTCTTAGGCCTGGGAACGCTGCCGGCTTATGAGAGGTGGAGGCTCAATCTTGGTTGGTGGCACATGATGCAACTGCTCTGCATTTTTGCACGTCTTATGTACTAGCCATGGTATGAAGCGTGGATGGACACATATGTTTGCTGTGGTGTGCGGCTTTTGCGTCTAGGCGGTAGTTCTAGAGCAGAATCTTCGGATTATATTTGAGAATTCTTTTACACTAGAAAATACCGATGCTACCTACCCGCCTCGAGTTCTAAGCTCTCTTTCTAATGCCTCCATGTCTGTGCTTCCCTCAATCCTACCCACCCCGGTTAGCTCTTTCCTGTTCCTGAAATGGATCGCGCGGGGACTCACGCTTCCGCGCCTTTGTTAAACAATGAGTACGCGCTCAACTGGCCATTCTTCCTCTGGCCGGAAGTGGTGTTCGCGAGCATGGCCCAGAAAAGACCGACGATGAACATCACCTGCCCATAGCCGGCAAGGGCGGCGACCGCTTGCAGCGCCAGATAGACGCGCAGCTGGACGGAGGTCGCTAGGTAGGCGTAGAGGCGGGAGAAGAAGAGCGACACATCTTTGGATTCTTGCTCTTCGATGTAGCTGTCCAGGTCGAGCTCGGAACGGGGGATGTGATATGGCTTTTTGGACTTGCGCTTGCTGCTTGCTGTGGTGGTCGTGGTGCTTGGTATGGGTGTAGTGGAGGACATGCTTGCTGTCTTGGATTGGATTTAAGGCTCAGGAGTTGGAAGTAAGGCTGAGGAGTTGGATGCAGTGAATGTGACGAATTAACGGGGAGTAGCCACAAGAAAGGATGTGGAATCGGGGGAGATGATTTTGTACAGCAAGATTAGGGGCCTCGAAGCGCCTTTGTCGAACAAGGAGTGCTGGTTGAGAAGGACTTTCGTTTTGTCTTCTGTCTCATGGTTGTTGTATTCATCTGCTCCGAAGACTATGCCGTAAGGCAAGAAAGGGCGACGTCAGGCGCGAAGGCTTGTCCGAGGGGTCCGGATTCCCAGGGTCTCTTGGCGACGGAACGTGTCTCTCCGCGAGCTCGCCGGTCTCCATCTAACTACCGCAGCAGAGGAGCTCCGGTAGCATGCAAGTCCCGCCCAGATAGCCCGGTAACCTCCAAGATGCACTCCACCCTTGTGCGAGCACAAACTGTGTTCGGCTTCTTCACGACGGTCGCCTTCGTCGTGGCTGCCTTTGTAGCGCTCTCGAGCTTCATCTGCCCCCAGGCTCCGTCGGCAAGCTTGAAGCTTCGCAATGTCCAAGTGTAAGAGGAGTCCAAGAAAGAATGGTTCCCTTGTGTGACTCGGCTGACCGCAATCCAAGTGTGAGGGGTCGTCCGCATTACTACAGCACGAAGAAGGACGAATATGCGCATATCAAGTTCGACTTGGATGCAGGTATGGCCCTTCCGATTCCTGATCATTCATGAGAGCCATAGCTAAGCATTTCTCGCCATAAAGACCTTAACAGCCTCTTCAACTGGAACACCAAGCAAGTCTTTCTTTACATAACCGCCACCTACCCTTCGCTTTCCCCCTCCGAACCCCCGTCCCAAGCCATCATCTGGGACGCCATCCTGCCCTCCAAATCCGCCCCGTGGCACCAAAACCACTTCGTCCACAAGAACTCGAAGGGCTCCAATGCCATCACCACGCTGCCCCCGGGCGAGCTCCACCTCAAGAACCAGCGGCCGAAGTACCAGATCACGGACGCGACGGGCAAGCTGGCCAACCGCACGGACGCGGTTCTGGAGCTCGGCTGGAATGTGCAGCCGTGGGTCGGCGCGCTAACGTGGGCGAACGGGAAGGATTATGGGGTGTGGGCGGCGTTGGAGGGCGGCCGGAGTGAGACGTTCGACTTCCCGCCGTTGAAGGGGAAGAAGGAGGGTGATTTGGCGACGGCTAGGGGTGGGGAGAAGAACAGGGGCAAGCCTGCCTAAGCGCTTGGATTTGTTGAAGTATTGATTCTTTTAGAAGGACGAAGGGGCTTGAAAGGGAGGGGATTAGCTGCGTATGCAGCCTTTTTTCATTGCTAAGGGTTATGAAGCATAGAGAAAATATTACCTCCTGGTGAGAGAACTGTAAGCCGGGTTTACCGCTGCTAAAAAAAGTGTGCCGATGCTTATCCTTTCCTGACTACCATGGTCAAGATAGCTTCAACCATTTCCGCTTTTCCCTCTATGCCCTCATGTGCGATTTGTCGCCAGTATTCATAACCTTTTCTTTGTTAGCCTTCAAGACTTACTTCCTCCACAAGGTATTCTGCTCCTATGGAATCTGTGGTTCTGTTTCTTTCCTAGACATCGAGGCAGGGCCCGTCACAATGCGAAACGGCCAGTCACTTCCCCGCTTGTATACCTGATCCGCACTGTCAGCCCGATCCGGTCCTCCATCTCCTTGATCTGCTCCTCGACCTCTTCCCTGGTCGGGGTCTCCACGTCCTCCAAGGTCTCCGGATCGATGAAGCCGAAGATCATGCAGTCGACAAAGTAGTTCTGCAGCTTCATGCGACGGCGGATGCTCTCACGGATGACCAGCTCGTCCGGGCGGATGAGGCGACGGGCGCTGTAGCCCCAGCCCTCCCGGCTGGTCGCGCCGAGGGCATAGGGGGGAATGCCGAGGACGTACTTGCCCATCATCTCGTCGGTGCGGGGCGTGTAGATGTACCGGGCGAACATCTGCATGGCGTGGAGGCGGGTGTTCAGGGCGTCGCCGCGGAGGGCGGCGTACAGGGCCGTCAGGGTCCTCTGGCCGAGGAGGAGGCGGCGGGTGGCGATCTCGCCGTGGCCGTCGATCGGGTCGCTGCAGCGCATGTCCAGCTTGATGACGAACATCTGGGCGCGGAAGAGGTCGGCGTCGGTCCAGTAGCGGGCGTCGCGGAAGATGGCCAGCCGCTGCGCGTTGGTGGGCATGTCCATCGTGAGCCAGAGCTTCTGCAGGGTCGTGGCGCTGCCGCGCAGGTCCGGTCCCAGGTTGAGCGTTTCGGCGCGGAGCAGCAGCAGGATAGCGGTGCTGATGTGGCGCCGGTAGGTCACCATCTGCAGCCACCGGAAGCTGGGGACGAAGCGCAGCTCGGTTGGGTTGGAGATCATGGGCCGGCGGATGGGGTCGCGGATGCAGAGGTGCCGGTAGAGGGTGAAGGGGAACAGATCCTCGGCGTCGGGCGCGTGGATGCGCGCCAGCCGGACGATATAGGTGGTGAGGGTGCTGTTGATCAGCCAGTGGAAATGCTTGGAGACGCAGTACAGGTTGATGATGTCGCGAATAGGGAGGTATGTCGTAACTTGCAAGAGAAGATCGTTCTCTTTGAGAAGTCCGCGAAAGATGTTGAACTCACGCCTGAGAGGTTCTGTTGTTTCCGCTGCTGTTGAGTCAGTAAAACAACCTTTTTACACCTGCTGGAGGATATTTACCGGAAGCTGTCTGCACTGTCCGCGACGCTTTGCATCTTGCGGTCGATGGCTGGCCATCGTCGACTGTCGCCTGAGCTGTGCGTGACGAGTCTCTCAGACGGATGGAGAGCCGAGGATGCTTTCGCGGTCTCGAGGTGGTTGAGTCCTCTTGTTCAGCCGCGAGGGAAGAACGCGCGCTTCTTCTCCGCTTAGCTTTGCGCTTCTTCCTACTGGACTTGCGAGATTCTCCGTCGTTCTCGTCGCCGTTGATGTCCTGCGCGTTCACGCCCTCATCGTCACCATTCGGGACTTCTGCGTCATCTGGTTTCTCGGTTTCCTGTTGTGCTGAACTTGCTACTGACGCACCCGCTCCCCTACGCTTGCCGCGCTGCGAGCCTCGTCCTGTCCGCTTCGAACGACCCATATTGCTTAGTGTGTTGAGACAATCCGGATGTGGAACGAGGTGTGATAGGTAAACAAAAAGTACAAACCGAAGAGGTGGTGAGAAGATGTTATCATATGAGAAGACAAACCAACAAGCGAGGAGGTGGGACACGGTAAACAATACAACTTGGAACAATACTAAGCGACACGGAACTTTGCAGGCGAGTCTGCCTCTGCATGTGACTTTGTGAACAAGATAAATTGGAATTCGACCAACAGGCAGCCCACCCTAGTTAGGGTCTTACGAGCCTGTTGAAAGGCTTACCTGGTGCAATGCGACCTATATGTTACAAATATGCTCCCGGAAATTCCCGCTACTTATCTAGGTGGATGAACACCGCCATAACGCCTGCTAGATCCCTGGTGAAAAAAGTAGACGCCATACGCCGCAGAATTCATCGAAACATCAGATCATCACTTGCGGTTGAGCAAGCTAAGGAACTCCTCTCGGGTCTTCGCCGTCGATCTCATGCGTCCAAGCATGCAGCTAGTCACCGTGGATGAACCGGTCTTTTGGACTCCCCTCATTACCATGCAAAGATGGCTAGACTCCATCACCACCGCAACTCCCTGCGGCTGCAGGACTTCCGACAGTGCGAGGGCTACTTGCTTGGTTAGACGTTCCTGGACTTGGAGACGCCTCGCGAACATCTCCGCAATACGGGCGAGCTTAGAAAGACCGAGGACTCGGCGGTTAGGAATGTACCCGATGTGCATCTGCAAGCCGTGAATCAGCATGTACCGCATTTTTGTCGGGTTCAGGATGCAGTACCTTGCCAGTGAAAGGAACTAAATGGTGCTCGCACAGCGAGAAGATTTCAATGTCTTTCACGATCACCAACTCGTCATGATCCTCGTGGAACACCGCGCCGTTCACAATGTCTCGGAGGTTCTCTTCGTATCCTTTTGTGAAGAACAGCATGGCTTTAGCATACCTCTCCGGAGTTTCCAGCAGACCCTCCCGATCAGGATCTTCGCCCAAGCACTCTAGCATGGTTCTGACGGCGCCAGACAGTTTGTTGAGCCTTTCAGCCTTCTCCTCCTCGGTAGCCTCCTTTCTCTCTCTTGTTCCGAGGCCTATCCACGGTCAGTCATATCTTACCAAGAATCCTCTAGGGCATGAGCTAGATGCTTACTAGGCCAACTCAGTCCATCGAAATCAATTGTAGGGTGCTGCGTGTACGGGCTATGAGCGCGGCTCATGGCGAGCGGGGTTTGCGCCTCGTCTCTCGGGTCCCGTGCATGCTGTTCTTCTAGGTTCGCAGGAAGGACTTTCGGTCGGTTGTTGAAGGCCCGCGGGTACGTCGGGCGAGGCTGGTGGTGGGCGTAGGACTCGTCCGGCGCATCGAGATCCACCGGCTTACGGCCACGGCTGCTGGATGCGTCGATTGCGGCGTAAAGATTCTCCCGCTCTTTGCGGTCTCTTGTTTCTTGGGACACGTGTAAAGGAGAGGAGCCATTGCTCAGGTGGGAAGGAATGGCCTTTGGCCGTTGCGGCGGGGAAGAATTGTCCATAGCGACACTGATGCTATAGCGGTCCGAATTTCGGCGGGGTGACTGGGATGACGGAAGAAGCACACCCGCAAATCAATCCGTGCGAGAGTAGGGAAGTGTTCGAATATGAGGCTATGCTTGGATGGTGTTTAGTAGATACAGGAGTGTCTCGAGAACGGGTCCGAGTGCATGCTTATATTCGGCGAACAGAGGCTTAAGGATTGCAGTGAGTAACTGGGAAATTTTGGCCGGGATCATTGCGAATGTCGCCGCGCCGAAGAGCGCCAAGGCTATCTAATCGATGGCGTACTGTAATCGACATGATTGGTCGGGACGCTGTATAGACCCTGGGACATCATCGGGAAAGAGCTGTAGTTGCTATTGTTATTGCCGCTGGTGAAAGGTATGACCCTTCCGAAGGAAGTCAGAAGACCAGATCTGCTCCGAGAGGGGAGGTCGACAGCTTTATCGGGACCACAAGATGAAGTTGAAGCGCCAAGCTGTGTTGCACCGGGTCCCCTCGATTTCAGGAGGGGCGGGGTTCAACTGCCCAGCACACTGCCCGCCTGAGCGCGTTCTCGGATGATCCTCACAAACACGACTTCTCAGTTCACAGTTGTGTACCGGTATTCGAAGCTGGATTCGCTCACATGGCTAGCTGCTCCCATCGTGATACGAGGTATCTGGGAAAGAAAAAAGGCTCGGCTGGATGGGAAAGAAGACGTCCAGTGTTCGGCGAGTATTCATTCGTCTACGGCAACTTCCGGGGGTGGTCTTGACACCCACACTGTGAAGCAACTTCACGCACTTCATTCCAACAACCCACAGTCCGTCCTGGCGTTCAACTGCTCTACAAAAGTATCTTCATTTAACTACGACCGAACACTACCCGACTCCCCGCTCCAATACAAGCTTAGACATGGATCTGTCTATGCTTGTGCGGTGTCTTTCCAGCACCGTACGTACCGTACCCTAGCACGCCTAGGTCAATCGAGCCCGCCCGCCTAACTGCACATCAAAGAACACTGAGGGTATGGCGCATTTGTATCGGGACCGCATAGTTTGTTTCGGGAGATGCTGAAGTCCGCATTACCATGGATCGTCACCGCGACTGCTACGGCTCCTCTTCCTAGGGCAATAGCGGCCATGACATGCTGTTTATCAGCATCATGGTCTGCTAGTGTTGCGGGCGTTCCCTTGACTTCCGTGCGAATATGCCTACTTGTATTAGACTCGCAAAGCTATCCCCTTTGCGAACCTCCTTGGGTAATGCTGGCATGGTTGGGCTAGACTGGAGTTGTCTCGATCCTACCAACCTCACGAGATGTCGCTGTACAAACCGGAACGTTATACGGTCTACTGGTATCTTATCAAACGTCTGGAGTGAACTCCCTCTGGACCGCAACTGCCCGAAGGGCATCGCGGAATGTCGTTTACAGTGTTATTCGCCGCCTCGACAGCCTCATAGCACGAGTTTCACCCACGTCTGTTCGAACCATGCGTGTGACGTTGGTAAGTATAGTCTTGTACCTTGGCAATGGCCGGATGCTGAGGGCGCAAGAAGCCTGTATTCCTTCTTTTTAGTCTTTTAGGTCGCGACCTGGAGAAGGGGATAGTGATCTCCGGGGGCACGGTTGTATCTCTATCTGCAGGCGTCACAGCTCCCAGGCACGAACAGAACAAAAGGTCTCGAAGAATCGGCGCCCAAATCATTGCGGCTTGGCAACTGCTAACCACAAGCTGGACTACGATAAATGCAACGCTCCACCTATTCTGACCTTACAGCCATCCACTCGAGCAGGGAGCCTCAACCTCCTAAAAGATCCTCTTGGGGTGGTTGGAGAGCGCCGAGTCTTTTGGGTAGACACGGCCTCCCCTGCCAGAAAAGGTCCCTGGCAAAGGCCAGTGGAGGGCTTCCGAGCTGCGAGCTGCGCGGTGTTAGCATGTTTGCCTTTTCCTGCGCGCTGTGCCAATGCTTCATTCCTTCTTAGATAGTTTCGATTGTGAAGTGAATGACGCTGGAAGGGAAATGGGGGGTTTGGCATTGGAGCTACGCCAGCGGTGATGGGTTTGGTGGGTATGCATGCCGCCACCATAGCCGTAACCGGTCGAGGCCGTCCTTCGCACACGCAACACTTGGCTCGGTGAGGCGATAAGCGCTTCCACGCTCTTTGCCTTGCTGAAAACTCGCTGGAGTTGATATGCGTCCGGAGTCGAATTCTCGAACTGGAGCGATACCTATATCTGGAGGTGGACGGGACGCACTGACTAGCAGGAATTCTCCGTAACTTACGGGCGGGCAGTACGTTTTGGGGCCCGACTAGCCAGCCAGCACCGCAACTGCGCAGCGACCCACCAAAGAAGCGCGCTCACGATCCTGGCCCGACTAACGATCCTCTGCACGCAAAGCACAGCTCCCCAAGGACCGCTGCTGTCTGCTGCTCTGCATCCGCGACCGCGATCTCCCTAGTGGTTTGCAAAACCGTCCTTCGTCCGCTTGCAGGGTAGGGTGAGCGCGCGCCGCTGGTTTTTCAAGGTGGTTGTCCCTTTCCTTTCATATCGGCTTTCTCGCGTAAAAGAAACCGACGTTCCTGCGCTTGCACCTTGCTTCTGATGCCATTACAACGCATGCCTTGAGCTGTCTACATGGCTGGGTCGCGACGAGGCCCGTTGATAGACCAGTGGAGACCCGAGGAACCTTCGTCCAGAGACAGAGACACCGTTCCAGTTGACACTGTCATTTCCAGAGAGCGGGGACGGTCGCCTACCGCTCCGCGCATGCGAGAGGAAGACAGACAGCCTGATACACCTCCACCACCCTCGACCAAGGATCAAACGGCTCGGTCTCGCCGTAAGAGCCGTAGCAGGTCCCGGCACCGCAGCACTCGAGAAGGCTCACCGCACGCTACCAGGGACGACTACCGTTATCGGCCCTCAAGACCCCAGGCGGCGAGTGGAGAGCGACACTCGCACGCACACAGGCATCGGCACGACCTCGAGACCCCGTCTTCATCCTCTAAAAGACGTCGGAGCATCTCTATATCTCCTCATCGAGATCCCAGCAAGCGGACTAAGCGTCCAAGAAGCAGGAGCCGTCACCGATCCGTGTCTCCGGTTGTGAAAGGTGACTCGGGCCACCGACACGATACATCATACAATCCACGCGCAGTGCCCTCAAGCGGACATAAACGCCACCATTCGCCCGACGTCTACGTTCCATCTTCTATCCGTCGCCGCTCACGTTCAGTCGAGTCTCATTACAGTCATCGACGGACTACCTCTGATCGCCGCAGACGTTCGATTACACCGGAGCGGGAGGTCGCCTACAAACGAAGGGAAACGCCACGGTATCCCTCGCCCAAAAGGCGCCACGAACATAGGACGGCGTCTGTAACTCGGAAAGACGTTGACAGAGGACACAAGGAAGCATCCACACGAGCTTCGCGGAAGGACAGGGACTATTACGGTCGGCATACTGCGCGACGGCCCCGCTCGCCTCCGGCCCGGCAAAGGCACCCGAAATCGACACGTTCGAAGCATCGATCCCCTTCCGCACACAAAGAAGATAGAGAGAAGGGGTCAAGGCATCGATCACCTCGGCCAGCCTTTGCTCGCAGAAGTTCCCGTTCGCGGTCTCCTATAAGCCGCGAGGAACGTGAGGAACGCTACTATTCCAAATCAAATAAACACAGCTCTGGAAGACGCAGTCCTGAGCCCGGTTCTGGTTATAACTCAGACACCCAAAGATCGGTGGACGATCGCGGCAAGATGAGAGATCCGTACTACCCTTCTGGGAGGCCACCGCGCCCTCCGGTCGATAACCGCAATTATTCGAATTCTCCGCCGTACAATATGCCTCTGGCCCAGATCTCGCCTCACTCCCAGTCATATCGAGGGACATGGGGCGGACACCAAAACTACAACAGCCATCAAAGGTAAGATTCACGATGACTATTGTGATCTCGTTTGCTGACAATTTGTGGAAGTTCTCCTGCGCACGGTTATTCACCGAGTCAGTCACCTTACTATCCACCGCCCAGTGCATCTCAAGGGCAGTATTATCCCAGTCAATCGTATAGTGCGCCACCGCCACAAGCGGTACAGCAGGCCTACCACAGCCCTCCATACAGAGGCGGGCACAGCGGTTACAGAGGAAACCATTATGGTGCGCCCGAGCGACGTTATTCAGGAAGCACGCCTACGTATACTCCCGTGCAAGCACAGCGAGGACGTGGACATTACAGCAACCTGTCCTGGACGCCTGCAACTGGTAGCAGGGGTGGACGGCCACCTTCCGAGAAAGGACGCTCAGCTGGACAGAGCGGTCAAACCCCAACGTCGTCGAGTACACCGCTGGCCTCGGAAGTGCAGGATCCCCCGCCCGACGAAGAAGACAACCCGTTCCGTCCTTCTAAGGATATGCGTGTGGAAGACCAAGGTAGCAAAGAGGAAGAGAGGATGCCCCCGCCTAACAAAGGAACAACGGCGGCCTCCGCGTCAGGTTCAACGGGGTCAAAGATCAGCTTTGCGCTGAAATCAAAGCCTGCCCCTCCTCCTGCAATCACCCCCAAGGCCGACCTGTCCCAGAAGGCTCGCTCTGAACCTTTTCCTCCGCCCAAAGTGAAGCCGGTTACGACACCCAAACCAACCCTCCCCAATGCGAAGCATATCATGGACAGTCGACTGGATAGGCGGTATGATAGCCAGTATGACCGACCTGGAAGAAGAGATAGGAACGACAGGTTTGAGAGAGACGATCGCAGATCCGAGTTCCGTCCCTCCGACTACCGTGTTTCAGATTCTTGGTCAACTAGTCGTCGCCCTGAGCCTCGACCAACTTTGCGCCCGGATCGACGACCAGAGCCCAGACCGGACACACGGCCAGAGCCTCCACGACTGGAGAAGAGGATCATGAGGCGGATCAAACCGAGACCGAGGCTTCCTCCGGAACATGAATCTTCTGCTTCGGTATATTTCAGGAAGCCAGGTAATGAGTCCGTAGTAGGATCGGGAACGTACGGAAAGGTGTTCAAGGCTGTTCACGTCTATACAAAAGACATGGTGGCGCTGAAGAAGATCAAGATGGATGGAGAACGCGATGGAGTAGGTCATCCTCCCCCCGAGCTTACAACCTATGCTAACCTGCAGTAGTTCCCTGTCACCGCTATCCGAGAAATCAAGCTACTCCAGTCGATCAACCACATCAACGTCGTCAAACTGCAAGAAGTCATGGTGGAGAAGAATGACTGCTTCATGGTTTTCGAGTACCTGTCTCACGACCTCACCGGCCTGATAAACCATGCTAGTTTCCAACTAGGGCCCGCGCAGAAGAAGGATCTTGCGAAGCAGCTCTTCGAGGGGTTGGACTATCTTCATCGACGAGGGGTTCTGCATCGAGACATCAAGGCTGCCAATATCCTTGTCAGCAGCGATGGGTGTTTGAAGCTTGCGGATTTTGGCCTCGCACGATTCTACGCGAAGAGAAGCAAGTTGGACTACACGAACCGGGTCATCACCATCTGGTACCGATCTCCGGAGCTGTTGCTTGGTGAAACGCAGTACGGTCCGGCGGTGGACATCTGGTCGGCCGCGTGCGTCCTGGTGGAGATATTTGTCAAGCATGCGATCTTTCCCGGCGACGGCGGGGAGATTAGTCAGCTCGACAAGATCTACAACGTCCTCGGCACGCCAACTATCCAAGACTGGCCCGGCATCGTGGACATGCAATGGTTTGAACTCCTTCGACCGACGGAACGGAAGCCCAGCACCTTCGCGGAGAAGTACAAAGAGCGGGTGACGCCCGCGGCATTCGACCTGCTCAGCGCCATGTTCCAGTACGACCCGGCCCACCGGCCGAGCGCGTCCGACGTGCTGGAGCATCCGTATTTCACCACCGAGGAGCCGGCGCCGAGCCGGGCGGTGGAGCTAAAGGACTTGGAAGGGGATTGGCACGAGTTTGAAAGCAAGGCGTTGCGGAAGGAGAGGGAGCGGCAGGATCGGGAGGCGAAGAGGGCGGCGAAGGAACGGGAGACCGCCACCGCTGCTGTCGCCGCTGCTGCTGGTGCCGAGGTGCAAAAGACGGAGGGGGAGAAGAGGAGGGCGGATGCGGCACCGGAGCCGGAAAGGGAGGCGAAGAGGTCGAAGGGGGATGAGGGGGCGGTGGGCTCCTGATGATGACAATCTGTAGGCGCTGTCGAGGGCGCTACGAGGGATGTGTGTACGTGTATGTGTGGTCCTGTCTGGCGCCTGGGGCTGGCGGCTCGTGTGCTGTAGGATGTCGGAAACGACGGACAAAGGGGTCATGCTGGAAAAAAGATTTGAGGTGGGTGTTGTAGGGCACTTGGGCATCCATCTATCCAACCATCGTACATGGCGCGTCCTCCTGAGCGGGGAAGGGAGGGTCGGAGGGAGAGAGGTCACCGTGATAATATACCATGACATGTATATACCATGACATGTTCGATTTCCACCATGGAAGGCGTTTTTTATTTTTTTTCTTTGTTTGTTTTTTTATGTATAAAAAGGAATCGCAGTTTTTGCATTATATAATTGTTTTCCTACTTCCTTCTCTTTCTTCTTGTTCTCTTCGAGTCTGTCGTTTCTTATATGACTCCATTTTCTCTTCCCTTCTTCCTTCTTTTTTCTTCTCGACGAAATTAGGGGATTCGGCAGTCCTTTTCACTTCTTTCATCTACTCAAAAGTGCTGAGAAGGTGTGTCGGGACTGTCCTGCTCGGTACTGACAGACTTCCCGTATGTTCTTATATAGTGAGGTGCTAACCGTAGCAGTGTGGTGGTTCGGACATGCGCATGCAAGCGGTGGGTGCGAGACATATATATCTCTTCGTCTGCTATATATCTGAGGCGTGCTGTGCGTATACCGTGTATGTGTAAATTTATAATAGTATATATCGGAAACCAGCAGAGGATTATAATATATACGCACCGAAGTGCCCGTTTACAGAAGTTAGACGAAGGGTCTTAGCTGAACGATATATATTATATATATATACGAACCCATTCTTTTTAACGATGCGAGTTTCTCTTATACCTATCTTTTACAATACTAGTTAGATTCTCGTCAGTATTTACAAATCCGTTCTGCGCTGCCGTATCAGGTATTCGTCTATCCGCCTCTCCGCCTACAACGTGCCAGATCTTTGTCGGGAAGCCGTCATTTGATGGAGAGAGAACGGGTTCTCAGGTTTACCGTCAAAGAAGAGAGAAGAAGAAAAGGGCGGGCTTGTTTTTCTGATCATATATCTTCGTTTATTTCACACCTATCTTCGATCTTCCTCCTCCCCCGCTCCCTCTTCTCTCTGCTCTTCCCTCCTAAAACCCTAAGGTACTATACTTTACCTTTACACCGGTACATGTATCATCCTCGTTCAGTTCGACTCTGCTCGGTTGCCGCGGGTAGTATATTATATATGACGATATGATATGATATATACTCGGTATATAGCAGGGTCGGGTAGTGGAGGGGAGGGGAGGGCGGATTGGGGAGAAGGGACAGTGGCATGTGTGGGGATGCGACCAGAATACCTACAACGCTCGGGCCTGCCGCCGGTAAGCGAGGGGTACCGTATAGTATCGAGTCCGTAAATTATATATTTTCCTATATAAATTTAGTAGTAGTTAGCGAGCTCTAGTAGATATATATTTTATAGCTATACCTGTATAGCCTAATATTATTAATTATATTATATCTATAATATTAAGCTTTAATATTAATTATTACTATCTATTATTAGTTATTATTAATTCTTAATACTATACCTCGCCTATATATTAACGCTTTCGTCTATATTATTACTAGTAGTAATTAAAGTCTTTAATAGCTCCCTTAAGCTAGCTACCTAGCGCGAATATCTCTATATATTATTAACGCCTCTCTTACTTACTACTAACTAGTTTAATATATACTTCCCTTATATATTAAATACCTAGAAATATTAGAGGAAGCGATAATAAGGTATTAATAATATTAAAATTATTTAATATAAATACCGCCTTAAGGTAGATATTTATATATTTACTACTACTACTTCTAACGCTAGAGCTTATTACTAGATTTAAGAGAGTAACTAGTATAATTATATAATAAAGATAGAGCGTCTTAATAGTAATATTATTATATAATAAGTATTATTAGAGCGCTATTTATATTTACTTAATTATAAATAAGTTAAAGATTAATAACGGCTTATAGAAGTATATTAAATATTAAATTATATATAGATATAAGCCTACTACTATTCTTATAGCCCTATAATTAGTAGGTTTTATAGAGGACGGCCGGTAGTAGTTTATTAACGCTAGTAGTAAGTACCTTACTAAATAGTAGATTAATAGCTAGTAAAGGATTTAATATTAAAAGAATCTTAATTTATATACTAAATTTAGTAGTAATTACTAGTAATTATAAATAGACGAAGTTCTTTACTAGCTTAAAAGAGCTAGATAAAAGGTAGAGGCTATTTATATAGCTAGAAAATCTACCGCCGGCGCTAACTAGGCCTACAGCCTAGTATTTATAAAAGAGTATTAATTAGATACTCTAATACAGTATAAATAGCTTATAATAATTAATTTAACTTATAAGACGAACCGCCTAAAGTAGTATTTATATACTCTAATAGTAAGAGATAGTATTAATTATTATATTCCTTATACTTATTTACTTACTAATAATAAGGGGGTACTAATACTAGTAGTAGCTCTTATAGTAATTAAGAGCTAGTATAAGAAGTACTAGTAACTATAATATATTTTAATTAATAACTTAGTTACTAAGTAGTTAACTATTAAGATAGTTTTTTATAGTATTAAGGTAGGCGAGTAGGAAGTAAGTTACTTACTCTATTAGATATATTTAGCTAGGATATTATAGCGAAAGGTAGTAGATAGGAAAATTTATTAATTAATTAAATCTACTATTTATTATTATAGAACTAAATAGGCTTATAAGAATTAGCTAAATAAAGCTATATAGCTAGCTATAAAGCTAATAAAGTATAAGAATTAGTATTATAAGCTTCCTATAAAGCTATAGAAGTAAGAGTTTAGTATTAAGGCCTAGAAATAATATATTTAGTTATTATTAGAAGTATAGGCTAGCGATAGCGATAGAAAGAATTATAATATTAAGGCTTATATATATTTAAGTCTTAGTAGTTTTAGTAAGCGACCCTATAATACTAGTAGTTTAGGTATTCTAGATTTAATACTAATAGAAATACTTATATTAATAGTACTACTAGTAATATTAAGGCTTAATAAGGCTGCGAAATTATCTTTAGGTTTATTAGAAAAATCTAGCTAGATTAAAATATTAAGAACTAATACTAAAGTACTAAAAAAAGAGCTAGACCTAGTTAAGTATATTTATAATAAGTAATATCTAACTAGAAAGCTCTAGGTAGTATATCTATAGTAGTATTTACTATTTCTTCTCTAAATTATAACTACTAACGCCGTTAAATCCTAGTATAATACTCTTAAGAAACGCTTATAAGCGGCTAAAAAAGATTAAGTAAACTTTTTTTTAATAAATATCTATCGCTTAATTAACGAGATAGTAAATTAGTAAGATATTAAAGTAAAGAAAAGAGCTACTAATTTTAAGAGTAAATACCTAGCTAAGGCTATTATATATCTAGGCCTATAAAAGCTTCCTCTACTAATTTAACGCCTTACTATTAAGTAACTATATAGGGTATAGACGGTAATAGAGGATATAAAGCTCTTAAAGCTAGTTATAAATAAGAATACCTATAGCTATAAGTTCTTCTATATATACTTAGTATTATATAGCTTTCTATAATAGCGCGAGTTAATATTTAATATCCTTATTAATACTAATTAGGAGTATTACGTATTTATATTTAAGAAGTTAAGTATAGAAGTCTATTAGGCCTATAATAATATATTTATTAATAACGCTCTTATTAATAAATTAAAGATAGTAATAAAGTATTAAATATTATAAGTCTATAAAATATAAGATATAATATAGTCTAAATAGTTTAATCTCCTTAAAGAAATAATATATATAGAATTACTTTTTATAAATAACTATTAAAATACCTAGCTAGTAAACTTCGCGTAGACTAATAGCCCCTTCTTATATTATATTACTAGGGCTTTTCTTAAGGAGCTTAGTATTAAAGAGTTACTAGTAGCTCTAGGATACTTTAATACTAGTAAAATATAGGAAGAATTATAAGAGATACTAGTAGAGTAGGAAAAGTTTAACGCGGTATTTAAAGGCCTCGTTAATAATAATAAGGCTCTTAAATATAACGGTAATAAGATACCTAATATATAAAAAGAAGAGTTCGCCTCTAGCGATAGTAGCGACGCTAATAATAATAATAATAATAATAATAATAATA
>JADQAV010000023.1:155098-172917 GCA_019775845.1 Myrmaecium sp. VS I D KN 1
ATAATACTTATATTACTTATAAAAACTTAATACTATAAAACTATAAATTTAATAATTAATACTATTAGGAAAGAGACTAGTAGCTGCTAGGCAGCTGCCGAGCGGCTATAGGATATATATCTACTTAGGCTTACTAACTACTACTAAATTTATATAGGAAAGTATATAATTCACGGATTTAATACTATACGGTACCCCTTGCTTACCGGCGGCAGGCCCGGGCGTTGTAGGTATTCTGGCCGCGTCCCATGTGTGGTACTAGTGGGGCGGGACGGCCTGTCAGGTGGTGGGGCAGGCGACAGGCGAGCGAGCGGGTCGGGTGGGAAGTGCGGCTTCGATGGGGACAGCACAGGGTTAACCTAGGAAAAGGGGGGTGGAACGGGGGATGTTTTTTAAACGGCGCGCTGTAGCAGAGATTTCGTAGGGATGGGGACGGATTGGAATGGAACAGCATTCCTTTTTCTGGATATGTGTACGGTCGTTACATGCCTTTTTTACATTATAATTGCGCTGTGGTGGTGGTTATAGCTGTGGTTATGGTTGTGGGATGATGGATCATGGCGAATAGTGAGTGGGAACTCCACTCCACTCCATTCCCATCCCAGGGGGGCAACCTAACGCCTGTCATATCGCCTTTTTTTTCCGGGTTCCTAGGAGTTCGTTCGTTTCGTTCGTTTCGTTCGTTTCGTTCGTTTCGTTCGTTTCGTTCCTTTCCGCCCGCTCGCTCGCGCTCAGGGACCGGACAGGATAGGATCGGATAGGACAGGGGTGAGGGGGTTCAGGGTCGTTTATGTACGGAACTTGAGCGAGTCATTCATTTTTCATCACGGCACGGGAAACCCTGGACGGGAGGACCCTTCTTCTCTCCGTACTTAAGTACGGTTGATATGATTTTTCTTCAGATTTGTTGCCGACGAAGAAGAAGAAGGGAAGTAGTCGACTGTATATATAGTACTTAGTACGACGTTATACGATGCGATGCCATGCGATACGACCTCCCATGCCGTGACATGTCTATTCCTGAGTTATCAGAGCGAGAACGTGTTCTCTTTTCGTAGAGAACGGTGGCTGTATGTACAGTATGCAATCAGCCGCCGCGCATGCATGCATGAATCGCTATTTACGGATCCATTCCTCTATCGATCTTTTATCTCTCTATCTATCCGCCGAACATGAGGGTCGATGACGATGATGCGGTTGTTGATGTCGCAGGTAAAGCATACTATCGGTGACGAGCGAGAACGGGATGGATGATGGTGATAGGTGCGCGGTGCGCGGTGCGGTGTGCGATGCTGCAGGGGATGGGGGTGGAAAGGGGGTTGTTCGATTTGTTCGTTTCTCTGTCGCTTGGTTTGCGAACTCGCCTTGTCCTGCTTTGCTTTGCCTTGCCTCGTCTGTGATCGCATCGCATCGCATTGTCTGTTTCTCACACTCTCGGTCCGCGGTCGCACGTTGCTGGTTGGTATTATCGACATCATTATCACCATCATCATCATTACTGACAGGAGATGGAGAGTGAGGAAGGGTTAAAGGGACACTCTCAGATCCCGACGTCAGGGTTCAACGGCAAGGAACGTGAGGAAAACGGTGCTGCACTAGCGACTCTCTAAAGCCGTCGTTAAAAGGACGATCGGCTACCTTCGTCTCCCCTCGTCTCCCCTCCACTCTCCATGCGATTCGTCGGTCGCTGAGATGTGAAACTGACCAAAGGGGGAAACTTCAAGGCCCCTCACTTCTTCTCTCCGCTCGCTCTTCAACCGCCATGCCCGCCGTTCGGGAATAGGATAGTAGGGAGGGTGTGTGCCCCTCTCTCTCCCAATCCCTCCCAATCCCTCCCATTGCTCTCGCCATCCCATCTCTCTCCCTCCCTCTGAACTACTACTCCGTACAATCTCATCATCTGATGTTCACTGTATTCTTCCATCCCTTCCACGCACAGACTTGGCCCCGGACCCGGTTCGTCGCCCATCCCAATCTATCCCAGATCAACCTGGCCTCCCCCTCCCCGCCCGTTCGGACATTACCTACAATAACTGTCACTTGTCCCCCATCGTCTCTCCCCTTCTCTCTCCCTCTCTCTTCGTCCACCACCCTCACGCCCTTTTCACTAACATCTTTTTTTTTCCCTTCCTTCCTTCCTTCTCTTCCCCCTCTCTCTCTCCTTTACTCCCCTTCTCAGCCCTTCCTTCCCCCCGTTATTCTCACGTGTGTTCTCGCTCGCCCCCATCGTGTTGGTTCTATTCTTATTCCACTTCTTGTTCTTCGGTTGTTGGCCCTGGCCCTGGCCTCGTCGGACCGTAGCCTCTCTCCCTGTCCGCGGACCCCCCCCTCCGAGTCAGTCAGCCGCATCGTCCCATCCGACCTCTCCTCCCCCCCCCCTGTTGCGCGCGCGCCAGGACCACTTCAATAAAAACCCAGCAACCCCTTGTCCTCTTCTACTCACGCCCACCCTCTCTTCTCTAACGTCCTGTTTCTCCCCTTCCCTTCCCGGTCACTCGAGTCAGCCTGGTCCCCTGTTACTGGTCGTCGTCTTTTCGCAACGTACGATATATCAATCACCACGCCTGTCGCTTCCTCCCCCTTGCGGCCGCCGAGGGGAGGACGAAAGAAGAAGGAAATAGAAAAAAGAAGGAAAACAGCAGATATCATCATGGCCGAGGTCGCCCTGGCGAATCCGCTCGAGCAATGGCATGTGGCCAAGGCCACGCGACCGGAGCGGTCGGACAGCGCGGGCCCCAGCATCGAGTTGGAAGATACCGATGCCGTCCGCCTCCCTCCCCCAGAGACCGTCGAACCGGCGGTGAAGCATGGCGAGAGTGGGGATGCCTTCCTTCAAAATCGCTACCTTTCTTCCGAAGAGGATTTGTCGCCCATGGACCTTAATTCCGATCATCGCTTCAGCCTGGACGACAACGACGGCGACGGCGACGACGAGGACGACTTTGAGATCATGACGGCTGAGGTCGTGCCCGCCATATCGACGCCCGCGACTACAACCCCAACCGCGACCGCAACTGCAACTGCAATGGCAATGGCAAATGCAACCGCACCCGCATCTCCGCCCCGGACCCGATCCAAACCCGGCGTCACCGCCAAAACCGTCTCCTACATCTCCGTCGGCCGAGCGAAAGTCGTCGACGTGCCGCTGTCGACACCCACCCTCCGCGAGAAGCCCTGCCGCACCTCCTCCCTCATGAACATCGGCGCCGCCGCCAGCGGCAACCGCACCCCACGCCCGGACCTGCCCCGCCTCTCCCTCGCCACCACCCTCGACGCCCTCGGACCCAACGGGCCCGCCCACAATACCTCCCGCCGCCCGTCCACCGCCCAAGCCGGCTCGATCGCGCGCGCGAACACCTTCACCGCCTCGCCGACATGCATCGTCTCCGCGCCAGCGGAGATGGCCGCGCACGACGACATCGCCGCCGTGCTCGCGCTGGCCAACTGCCCGACGCCTTTACTACCACCGCCACCACCACCGCCGTCCGCGCCCGGCATCTCCTCCTCCTCCTCCCGCCCCTCCACAGCCAAATCCCTCGGCGCGACCAAATCCGCCAAGGCGAGCGCCCGGGCGAGCATGGGCATGCTCTTCCAACGCTCCGTCTCCGCGCCCTTCTCCCCCTTCGCCGCGCCGCTCACCCCGCAAACACCCCACACCCCGTCCCCATCCTTCCTCCACTCCGACCCCTTCGCCACACGACCCACAGCTTCCCCCTTGCACACCACGTCAAAAGAAAAAGAAAAGCCTGCTGGCGGCGCCCCTGCGGCGGCCGCCGCCGCTCCCGTGCCCGCCCACAAGCGCCTCCGCAGCATCAGCCGCACGCTGAGCCTGGCCCGGGTGGCGGTGCTGCCGCTCTCGCGCGCGGAACGCGAGCGCCGCGAGCAGCAGCGTCGGGAGCACGAGCGGAAGGCGGAGCGGGAGAGAGAGAGGGAGAGGGAGGGTTTGATGGTGCCTTCGGCGACGCATCCGCCGCCGGTGCCGGCGATGCCGGCGATGCCGCTTACCCCGCTTACCCCCGGGACGCCGGGGACGCCGTTGTTCCATAAGGTGCCTGTTGGTGCTGGGGGTGGGGTACGGGGGGAGGAGGGGGAGGGGCTGGGGCAGGAGGGGTTGGGGGGAAAGCGCTTGGTCCCGCGGGGTGCGGGGGAGAGGGCGCCGTTGTTGGAGGTCCCGCCTTTTCCGGCTCCGTGTTCGGGGTCTGGGGAGGGGAGGGCGGATGAGGGGGGGAGTTTGCGGTCGTTTGGATCGGGGAGTGGGGAGGTTGGTACGGGTGTGGGAGCGCCTGCGGTTGGGGAGGGAGATGTGGATGTGGAGGGGCAGAGGGAGAGGGAGGTGGGCAGGTTGGAGGATTTACCTGTGATTGGGAAGGGTGGTGGAGGAGGGCCTGGGGGTGGGGGAGGAGGTGGGGGACATGGTGGAGGAGGAGGTGGGGCCGCACCGAGGAAGTTGAAGAAGAGGAAGAGTATTTTGGGGTTTGCGACGTAGGGGGTTTTTTGCTTTTCTTTTTTTTTTCTCTTTCTCTTCTTCTTTTTCTTCTGTTGTCTCTGCGTTTCGCGTTTTCGGTTTATTGGACTTTTGCATCGGTCGGACTCGATTGAATTGGCATTTAGTACCTACTTGGGATTGATTGGGTTGTTGTTAGGTGTGATACCACTCTACTTTATATATATCTACCTACCACATATATTGTTTATTTAAATATCTTTTCTCTCGCTTCCTCTGGCTCGCGCGCTCTACCTTTTGGGAAGGAAGTACGCTAGAAGTTAATCCTTACCGTACATGAATAGCTGGGGAGCCAATGGTCGGTCCCCTAACCAAACGTACCCCAAACCCCGGGTTTCGTTTTCCCCGTGGGGTTGGAGGGGGGTTCGGCTTTCCCCACCTAGTACCGTACCACGCGTACTTCACCACTACCAGGTACTACCTACCGACTGTACTGTACTTACCTTACCTCCTACTACACATAAACCAGACAATGCATCTTTACCCGAGGCCGCATGTGAAATGGAGAACGCAGAAGATCCGATAACCGCAGGAGCCCTGGGCTTAGGCTTGGGACTCCGGTTATTCCTTGGGCGGGGTGAGGTGGTACGGCGTACGGAGGGCTGGGAGATTGGATTGGATTGGATAATCTTCCCTCCCGTACTCCGATGAGCTTATGGACAGTATTTATGGCTGTGTGAGAGTGGGATAAGTACCTAATGTATCTGTCTTACCTTACCCCTCCCCTCCCATCCCATTCCCCGCCTTCTGCTCGGACAGCTTCGCTCGCTCACTTCCTTCCATCCCTTCGCTCGCTCGTTCATAAGCAACGCCGCGGTCTTTCTCCCCAGAGAAATCAATCAAAAAACCACACACACCAACACCAACAACCGCCCCCAACCCAACCAACAATGACCACCCCCCCAGCACCACCACCAACCGCCCAGACCGAAGAACCCCTCTGGCGGCCCCCCTCCCCCCACACAACCCAACTCCACCACTTCATCCAACGCCTGAACCGCACCCACCACCTCACCCTGCATTCCTACACCGACCTGTACACCTACTCCACCGCCGACGGCACCCGCCTCGCCTTCTGGCGCGCCCTGTGGGAGGACGAGGAGGTCAACACGTTGGTGTACGAGGGGGGGTATACGGAGGTGCGTTTGCCTTCCCCCAATAAAAAAACACCCCACCGTTTCCCTAACCGCTTCGTCACCACAGGTCCTCGACCCCCCAACCCGCATGTTCCCCCCACCGACCTGGTTCGCCGGCGTGCGCCTCAATTTCGCCGAGAACATCCTCTTCGGGTCGCCGCGCGACCCCACCGCCCACAAGCCGGGCGACCGCATCGCCATCACGGCTCTCCGCGAGGACGACACGGACCCTTCCAGCGGCGTGGAGCTCAGCTGGAGCACCTTGCGAGCGCGGGTCGGGCAAGTGGCGCACGCGCTGCGGCGCCAGGGCGTGCGGCGCGGGGACCGGGTCGCGGTGGTGGCCGGGCACGGGGTGGCGGCGTTGCTGGTGTGGTTGGGGTGCGCGACGGTGGGGGCGGTGTTCTGCAGCGGGGGCGGGACGGAGATGGGGGCGCGCGGGTTGGGGGAGCGGTTACGGTTGGTGCGGCCGCGGTGGGTGTTCGTGGAGGATCGGGCGGTGTGGGGCGGGAGAGGGTGGGGGTTGGAGGGGAGGTGGAGGGAGGTGGTGGGGTTGCTTGGGGAGGGGGTGGGTTGGGTGGTTGTCCCCCGCGATGGGTTTGGGGATGGGGCCGAGGTGGTGGAGGGCGGCGGGTGGGATGGGGCGGTGGGGTGGAGGGAGTTTATGCGGGGCAGTGAGGGGGTCGGGGAGGAGGGGTTGGTGTTTGAGCGGGTGGGGTTTGGGGATCCGTTTTTGATCTGCTTTTCGAGTGGGACGACGGGGCTGCCGAAGTGCATCGTGCATTCGGTCGGTGGGGTGCTGTTGAATGCTGTGAAGGAGGGCCGGTTGCAGCGGGATCTGGGGAGCGGGGCGGAGGAGGTGGGGTTGCAGTATACGACGGTAAGTGCGTCCCGATCATGTTGGTCGCGTTGTCCGCTTGTCGGTGGATTCCTGCGCGCGTCTTCCAAGGCTGACCGATGATGGTGACGTGCAGACGGGCTGGATCATGTACCTCTCCTCCGTCCTAGGCCTGCTCTTCGGCGGCCGCGCCGTCCTCTACGACGGCTCACCCTTCCACCCGGACATCACCTCGCTCCTCCGGATCGCTTCCGCGCAGCGGGTGACCCACCTCGGCATCTCGCCGCGGTACCTGCACGAGCTGGTCACGCACGGGGTGCGACCGCGTGACGTAGTCGATCTGAGCCAGCTCCGCTCGGTGACGTCCACCGGCATGGTGCTGTCCGAGCCGCTGTTCCGCTGGTTCTACGCCACGGGCTTCCCGCCGCACGTCCACCTGGGCAACATGAGCGGCGGCACCGACATCGCCGGCTGCTTCGGCATGGAGAACCCGCTCACGCCCGTGTACGCGGGCGGGTGCCAGGGCCCGAGCCTGGGCATCCGGGTGGAGGTGTACGACGAAGAGGGCCGGCCAGTCCCGCCCGGCACCGCCGGCGAGCTCGTCGCCACCCGGCCCTTCCCCAACCAGCCCGTCTTCTTCTGGGGCGACGAGCCGGACCAGCGGACGTACTTCCACGCCTACTTCGCCCGGTTCGCAGCAGGCGCCGGCGCCGTGTGGGCGCACGGCGACTTCGTCGAGTTCCACCCGCGGACGGGCGGGCTACTGTTCCACGGCCGCGCCGACGGTGTGCTGAATCCGTCCGGCGTCCGGTTTGGCTCGGCGGAGATTTATGGCGTGCTGGAGAGGCATTTTGCTGGGGAGGTGCGGGATGGGATTTGTGTGGGTCAGCGCCGACCCGGAGATGCGGATGAGCGGGTGATGCTTTTCTTGCTGATGGTGCCCAGGAGGAGGTTTACGCCTGCGCTGGCGCACCGCGTGCGTGAGGTGATTGGGAGGGAGTTGAGTCGCAGGCATGTGCCGCGGTTTGTGTTTGAGACGCCGGCGATTCCTGTGAGTGATTGCTTCCTCCTATCCTATGTAGTGATTGCGGTTGTGATGGCTTTCGCTGACGCCATCTTTCTCTTCTCGCTCTTTCAGACGACGGTCAACTTCAAGAAAGTCGAGCTGCCGGTGAAGCAGATCGTGTCGGGGAAGCGGGTGAAGCCATCGGGCACGCTGCTTAACCCGGAGAGTTTGGAGTACTATTATCGGTTTGCGCGGGTGGAGGATGTTTTGAGGGAGCAGGAGGAGAAGGAGAAGCTGGAACAACAGCAATTGAGGAGCAGCAAGTTATGAACTGATTGAATAGAGTGGGAGGAGAGATGATGTATTAATGGTTGATGTATGTCTTTTGTTCAAGTTATCAAGCGTGGAGTTGCTATTCAAACATGTGCCCGTCTAGGTTAAATAAAGGTTTAACGTTAACTCTCCCGCTACCCGCCGTGCATGGGCTGGCGAAAGGCTCTTGCTGACATAACACCGGAGCTAGTTTTCCACTGCCCGACCCCACACTTTGCCTTGCCATCTCGTACAGCATTTATGATACTTACGATTCACAAACGCCTCCCTATGTTATATCTAGTTTGGCTTACCTCGTTGTATGTTGGAAAGCAGGACGTTGGTGATCATGCCTGTTCGTTGATGAGGGAAGTGAGCTCGGATCTTCTCCGGTGGCATCGACGAGTACGACGAGAGCAGAGGGGAATGTTCTTATAAGAACTCCTTGATTCAATGAGCTAGGTGAGAGGTACGTATCGTACACTAAAAGGAAAAAGCAGTCATCAAAATCATCATCATCCGTCCTTTTGTAAAGTCATTCGCCGAGAAAACGCCAAATCCCCAGTAAGCCATTCAATTGCTCCATTCCAGCATGTCCCTTCCCGTCCCCTTGCATCCTTCATTTGCTTAGACCTTCCATGGCAAAACGCTCAAGGCGGCATCTGCCCCTTCTTCTCCTCAGGGAACTTGCGGAAGATATCCATCAGATGGTCCATCGGGGCCGCCATCAAGCCGGCGACGGTCTCGAACGGCGGGCGCGCCGGCGCGCTCGGGTGGCTGCGGGTCGGGAGGAACATCTTGGTGCGGTCGAAGCTCCTAGACATGCTCTCCGACGTGTCGGCGTCGAGCTTGTCGTCCAGCGCGAGCAAGTCGTGCTCCTCCTCCTCCTTGATGTGCTGGCCCAGATCATCCCAGATGGACTTGAGCGTCGGCTCGAAGTCGTCGTCGAGCGGGTGGAGTTTCTGGAACTTGTATAGTTTCTCCTTGACCTGGATGAGGATGGACTTCGGTCAGCATGCCGAGAATCTTACACGTCCCAACGGACGATGAAGACGGGATCACGTACCACCTGATGCTGCTCACGATCCTTCTCGGCCATTTCCTTGCCGCCGGGAACGTGCCGCTCCATGGCGGGATAGACGACGAGCTCCTCGGCGATGGAATGGCGGGCGAGTTCCCAAACGAACTGGTTGGCCCACTTGGTCCGTTCGTCGATATCGGTGGCCTTCAAGATCTCGTCGCGGGCGCGCTCGAGTCCGCGGTGATCGGCCTTGATGGTTTGAGTGATACGGTCACCTTGAATAGCAGTGGCGGCGAAGAAGCGGACGCAGGGAAGGGCAGCACTGGTGGGCTTGCAGGTGAAGGCAGCCGAGGGTTTGACGCGGCGGGCCGCGAGACTGAGCGGGCGTGGTGCGAACATTGCGGATGGGATTGTGGAAGTTGGTGTGTTTGTTGTATGGTTCGAAGTAGCTGTGAGAGAGGTATGTTGGTGGAACAAAGAGAGAGGGCGGCTAGAGGAGAAGGCGTGGGTTTTATGTGGTCGAGAGCAGTGCAACAGAGAGGCATGAGGTCACGACCGAGTCAATTACGCAGAGAAACAGGAGCCGAAAACGGGAAGTCACGATAGCCTAACAGCCTGGTTGGGGGGGGGGGGCACGACATTGGCAGCTGGCTACTACTACGGAGCAGTCCATCATACCCACGTAGGTTACTCTCCTGGGACAGCAGGCTGCTGTGAGTAACCAGGGCTAGTAATGTAGCGAGCGGCTCACAATAAGCAAGCAACGATTGGCCCAGCTCGACGAATGGGAGAGAGGACATTACAATCCAGTGCCGTCATGGGCACTGCTCAGGCTCGATGCGAGATGCCGTTGGAGATGCAGGGATCGCCCACCCGAGTGAATCGCACGGGGTTTGGCGGGGTTGGCAAATCACAGACGTGATGATTACGTAGGGCCGACAAGGCTGTGCGGGGTGGGAAAACAGCATTCCAGCCTCATGGGAATTTGTGGAGTCCGATGAGTTCAGCATCAGGTAGGTTAACACAACCTCACCTTGCAATGGGGCAGCAAGTGTGATTAGATATAGTCGTTATAAGCATTCTCGATGCATCTAAGCATCTCACTCCTTCACTTAAGAAAATAATCACCTACCAGAGTAGAGAAAAGAATGAAGTCCCACAAAGCAGGAATGTAGGACATGACGTCTACACATCACAAAAAGAACCCAACTCCCGACCTCCCCATATCTCCACGCAAACGCGGGCAACATACCCCCAGAATAGTACAGTAAAACAGAATTGAGCAGAGTGATAAGTACGGGGCAAATCTCATTCCGAATAGGGAAGAACGGCATTTCATTAATATTTGAGTAAAGAAACGACCAACTTGAACAAACACCTCACTCACGAGGAGGAAAAAAAAGGAGAAAGGAAAGAATTGCAATCATTCGCTATCCGACAAACACAGTCGTGCTGCTCCCGCCCACGTCCAATCGGCGCGCTCGAGCGAGCGAGAGAGCGAGCACATCAGCACCGCGATGGATGGCGTGTGCTGCGGGGTTACCGGTCTGACATACAAACATACATGAGATATAGCTAGACCTGAAGCCCATAATTCAATGACTTTCTAAATGACTTTCTTCCATGCCTACCTAAGTACGAGATCACATTCTCTGAAAGCTGCGACAGATGCATGTATGCATGGATTGTTATGTCCTCTCGAAGGGCGATGCGACTACGAAAGGCACAGATAACACAGCGCCATTCCGATCCCTTTCCCCTGGGGAAATCGAACGTCCTCGATAGACATTCAAGCTTCCTTCGTATACACACCGCATGTGAAGCCGAAATACCGAAAATGCGAAAAAAGAGAAGAACAAAGTCCTGATCCCGGATACACACCATCTAACAAACGCCCGTCAGAACTGCCATCCCAGCATTCCATCCCTGCTCCTCCTGCTCCTCCTGCTCCCGCTCCTCCTCCTCCTCCTCCAGCAACCCATCAATCACCTCCTTCCGCCGAATACCCCAAAACGCCTGAGCACCCTGCACAAACCGCTGAGCCACCGGCTCCACCTCCTCCTCATCGATCGCCGCAAAGCAAACCCGGAAGTAACGCCACGCCTCCTTATCCCTCACCTCGGGGGTAGGCGCAAACATCGTCCCCGGCGCCGCAAGCACGCGGTACGGCTTGCGCGTCCACCAAACCCAGAGCGCGCGCGCGAGGCGGTCCTCCGGGACGATGCCGCGGCGCGCCAGCGGATGCAGGTCGAACGCGAAGCGGATCCAGATGAACATGCCGCCGACGGGCCGGACGAAGTGGAAGATGCGGTCGTGCTCGACGACGTTCCATTCGTCGTTGATATCGCTCATGCGTACCAGCTTCCGCGACTTGATGAAGCGGCTCCCTTCCTCGATCACCTCGCTCATCTTCACCATCCGCCTCTCGTAGTTCCCCCGCAGCCCCTCCAGCCACCGCACCCAGCCGTCCATCCCCCATTCCTTGAGCAGCATCTGCGCCACCACGCTCTGCACGAACCCGGACGGTTGCTGCGTGGTCGTCTCCGTGACGCGGAGGATGCGCTCCACCACCGCGGGCTGCGCGGTGATCCAGCCGAGCCGGCAGCCCGGCGCCACCGTCTTGGAGAACGTGTCGAGCCGCACCACTCGCCCTTGGTAGTCGATGGAGAGGTAGGACGGGATGAGCGAGTCTAAGAACTCGTAGCCGGACGAGGGCGTAGTGTGCGAGCGGGCGCTGTTGAGCACCCCCGAGGGCGTCGCGGAGGGGAACTGGAGGTACCAGTACGGGTCGTCCTCGACGATGATGATGTCGTACTGCACACAGAGGGCGTAGATCTCCTTGCGCCGGGCGACGGACAGGGTGCCGCTGGTGGGGTTTTGACCGATGCTGGGTGGTGGAAACAGGGTCAGATGAGGGGGAAATATGTGCAAGGAGGAAATGAAGGATGACCTACGTCACAGTGTACATCAGATGCGGACGTTTTCCCTGGGAGAAGTCCCAGTTCTCGAGCACGTCTTGCAGACCCCCTTGTCCGGAGGCCTTCATACCCTCATCGTCGATTTTGACCGGCACGATGTTCAGGCCCCGCGGCCGGGCGGTCTGGATCGCGTTCATGTAGGCGAACTCTTCGCACAGGATGGCCTCGCGCTCCTCGACCGGCTGGCCCTCGGACCACTCGTTGTTGAAGGCTTGCAGGGTTTTGGAAAAGCCATCGGTGGAGCCGCAAGTGAGGATGATCTCGGGCCCGTCGCGGTAGGGAACGTGCGGGTGCAGGTGCTGGCGCGTGAATTGGCGGATGAAAGAGTAGAGGGCGGGGTATCCTTGGGCTTGGCCATACTGGAGGGCTGTGGAAAGGTCGATCTTTTGGGTGAGGTCCCTCTCGCGGTCTTCTTTGGGGACGAGGAGGTCAGCGGCAGGTGGCGGTTTGCTTGCGGCTTTGGCGGAGTCAACAGGCGTGCTGGATTGTTGGGCGATGGGTGGCTCGACGGGCTTATTAGGAGTGGGTTTCCAGCGGTTGGGAAGAGCGAGCTTGGCTTCAAGAGTGTCGTAAGGGAAATAATTGATATTCGGCAGGCCTGGGAGGTAGTTAGATCAGAGGGGAGCTTCAGCAAAGTGATGGAGATGAGGTTATGAAGATGTACCTCCGGCAAGCTGTCCGATCCCTGGGATCTGGAAGTACTTGTAGAATTTCTTGACACTGGATGCCTCTCTCTTCTTCGTTGAGCGGGAGAGATAGTGGGAGAGGTCCACGGGTGGCGGAAGCGAAGAGGTGTCGGCCATGGATGAAGACGAATTCATTTTGGGGAGGAAAGCTGCAGCTCCGTTAATGAACGATGCCACAGTGCTATATGATAGTCTAGCGATTCGACGACTGGTCAATGGAGAGGTTGAGGTTGCTCCTGGTTCACACCCATGGCAGCACTGATAACGAAGGATCACGTATTGATAAGCAGGCCGTCATCGACGCCTCGGGGGTCGTGTTAACTCCGGTTGGCTGCCTTACTGCCTCGCATCCCCGCAACTTTTAGTCCGCGCCGGCTTGGCATGAAGCCGGAGCTTCAAGATGGAGCCGCGATCATTCTTAGACAACATAGCATTTGTTTCTAAGTCGTCTCACCGGACTGCGCGCCCGCGCCCAACGTCGTCATGGACGCTCAGCAGAAGTTGACAGTAGCAAAGCTGTCCTTCCTGACCGCATCGCTGAAAGCAGACCCGACGTCCGTTCCCCGCGACAAAGTCACCCAGTTCCAGACGGTCCTGAGCGCAACACTCGACGAGTGCTCCAAAACGAACGTGCGAAAATGTTCAACCTGGATCCTGAAGAATACGACCAGCTCAGCGGCCAAAGCTGCAGCGTTGGGCTCCTACCTTGTCGCCTTCTCCAAGTCTTTCGACGCCGACGCGAAACGCGACGACAGATCGAAGCCTTCGTCGCGGAAACGGCGGTTGTACGTGCTGTACTTGATGAACGATGTTCTACACCGGTACAAGCATGACTGCGCATCTGTTTCTGCATCTCCATTCGTACAGAGCATGGAACCCCACATCATCGAGCTGTTTGCGCTTGCGTCGTCGTGCGGACAGCGCTCGCAGAACAAGGCACTTATCCGGAGGATCGAAGATATCGTTAGTGCGTGGGAAGAGCAGGATCTGCTGAAGAGCAGCACGTTCAGAAAAATACGTGAAGCAGTCAAAGATGGCGAGGCGCGTGCATCAGAACATACTTCGGTCGACAGGTCTGCGAACTCAACACCGGCGGCGGGCCAAGGGGCCAGCAAGGAAGAACCATACATCGTACCCGCGCAACACGGCGATTCGTCGACTCCCTGGTGCGATCTTCCAGCTGCTTGTATGCTCCCTCACATCACACCAGGCGTGCCTGAGCCGATAGACCCAAGAGATATGCGGCCTGTGCCGCTTCGAGCCGGTCCCGCAAATCCTATCATCGTCAACGCTGTGAAGGACCTCTTGAAAGAAGTCGACAACCTCTTCAACGAAGACGAGGGGATCGTGGCAGACATCGACCAGCTGGGCGAGAAGATGGTGCGAGACCCACACACGGGTGAGCTCACCCTTGGGCCCCGGTACTACGGCTGGTCCGCCGAATTCTGCGAACGCGTCAAGAAAGGCATCCGCGCGAGGAACGAAGAAGACAGCCGCGGTAGAGGACGCAGCTCGTCCAGGTCACGGCCGAGAAGCATGTCTTCCAGCCCCGAAGGCAAACGGAGACGACGTTACAGCTCCAGCCTCAGCAGAAGCCGTTCCCGTTCCCGCTCGCCTTCCCGCGACCGTCAACCGCGCAGCTACAGCAACAACCGCTACCGCAACCGCTCTGATTCCCCACCGGACTCGAGGCCCTCTCGTCCTTCCGACTTCAGCCGCGCTGCCCCTCCAGCGCCGTACACCAACGTGCCTCCTCCGCCGCACCAACCTCCTTACTCCTCACCTATCCCGCCTCCGTCCTTCCCACCTCCGCCCTTCCCCCAACAACATCCGCCCTTTCCCCCGCTGCCCGGTCCAAACGGCCTCCCCATCCCGCCCCCTCCCCCGCCACCCCCCAACTACACCGGCCCTTGGCCTCCGCCACCACCTCCTCTCATACCCCCGGGCGGCTTCCAGGCTCCGCCTTTCCCGGCTTTTCCGCCTCCGCCGCAGCAGGGTGGTTATGGCCCTTATGGTGGTACACCGGGAGTACCTCCGCCGCCACCACCACCCCTGGGTGGGCAAGTGCCGATGTGGGGCCAAGGTCATCAGCAGAGTCCGCCTCAGCAGGGAGGGGGTTATGGAGGGCATGGTCATGCTCAAGGGCACGGTCAACGTGGAGGTGGTGCGGATGGATGGCGGAGGGGTGGGAGGTATTGATTAAAGCTGGACGGTTCGAGGTTTGAGGGGGTCCCTGGTGATCAGATGGGATGCGCGGCGTTGAGATGATTTGACTTGGACGTATGTACGATAGATACCGTATCTTTACCGCGTGATTCAGCTTCCGCATTTTAGATGAAGACAAGCTGGCGTGCGTATGAGAGGGAAGGAATCACATCATGTAGAATAACCGTAAGCGCGCGCGCAGGGACTGTTGTATAGTAGGCGACAGAAACGTGGGAGGTGCTCCTCTGGAAGACCTTTCTATTTGATCATTCCACGACTTATCTCCCCATGGCGTCCCTTCCGGCAAGGCTGCCATCCGTCACCGCAGTCAAAAGGACGGGAGATCGGTTAGATCCGCTGGCACTGATAAGATCTCGGCCAGCCCTCCGCGGAGATCAAAACGGCGCCCGCCCGTGCCCCCATCATCCCACTCTTCCCCTCCCTCAATTGTCCTCCAAACTCTACTTCCACTCGACCCCTTGATCCGACGCCGCTTTTCCAAAAAACCATGAACCCGGCGCTGGACGACGAGCTCACCTCGATCAACTCCATCTACGAGCCCGACACGCTATCCATCCTCGACGAGCACATCTCAACGAGCACCCCCACCGCCGCGCCCACGCTCTGCGCCCTCCGCCTGCCCACCCTCCGATCCATCTCGCTACGTCTCGAGTTCCCGCCTACATACCCGGACGCGCCGCCATCGATCCTCGGCACGCAATCGGTCGGCGACGATGTGGCCAAGGGGGAAGGGTCGCGGGTGGTGGCGGTCGCTCGGACGGTGCTGGCGCGCATCTACCAGCCCGGCGAGCCCTGCGTGTTCGACCTGGTGGAGGAACTGGGGGAGGCGGTCGTACGCGAGCGCGCGGCGCCGGCGGGACATGGTAGGAGCACCACCACCACCACCACCACCAACAACAACAGCGCCCCCGCGGCGACGGACGCGGTCGTAGGCGCGCACGAGGACGGTGAGACTGAGGCTGAGGACGGCTCGCAGGACCGGAGGGCGAAGGGGACGTCGGCGGAGACGCTGGGCCCGGAACCGCCGTGGGTGCTGTCGGAGCCCGTGACGGAGAAGAAGTCGGTGTTCCTGGGCCGGGCGGCGGCGGTGCGGTCCCCGGCGGAGGCCCAGCGGTATGTGCGACATCTCCTGGCGACGGATAAGAAGGCGGCCAAGGCTTCGCACAATATGACGGCTTGGCGCATCCGCGGCGAGCATGGGGCGACTTATCAAGATTGCGACGACGATGGGGAGACGGCTGCGGGCGGCCGCTTGCTGCACCTTATGCAGCTCATGGATGTGTGGGATGTGATGGTGGTGGTGTCGCGCTGGTATGGTGGCGTTCAGCTGGGCCCGGATCGGTTTCGCATTATCAACTCGGTTGCGAGGGATGCGCTGGTGCGGAGTGGTGTGGTGCCGGAGGAATCGCAGAAGAAGAAGGGAAAGAAGTGATTTTGGGAACCGGAGGGTTGGGCCTCCATTGGTGGGAGAATGGTATGTGGAGAGCAGGAATGATATCCCAGGTAATGCAGACCGTGGAAGAGACGAGAGTTACTTTCGCTTAGTGCGCTTCAAAAGGAGCAGCGCGGGAAAATCAGTACTGTCGGTACGTGTACATGTATACAGCCTGTGTTGTGATGTTGCTAACTTCCTCTGCAGATCTCGTTATCCAGCATCCGTACCGTGAGACGCGGTCACCCATCAATGCAGACTCTTGGTCTGAAAATCGTCTACTTGGTCAAGCCAATAAAATCTCGTTGCTAGTACTGGAGCTACGAGTCTTCGTTGCAACCGTCTTGATATCATTTCCCGTCATTCTTATCCTCTCTCGTCGTTATTGCTTTCATGTTCACGAAGAGCCGAGTGGGTTTCGCGCTGCATACTGTTACCCTCTGTCATGCCAATTCCCTTCCTTCGCGACCCATTGCTGCACATTCGATGTTTGTCACATCGGTGACTCGCGACAACAACTCTCGCTGTGGATATGAAGCTGAAGCGCAATCCGCCTCCTCTCCGCGCGGCACAGCAGTCCCGTTGGAGAAGCAGGCCCGGTTTCTGCTCCAAATCCAGCTACGGGGATGAGAGCTTCGCTTCTTAGCCCTACCGTCTCCCACAACAAGCGCGGAGCAAGGCTTGTGCATACATCGGCATGGAGGTCTGATCAGCCATTTATACAGGGCTGGCGCATCTCTTGGGGGGGGGGAACAGACCGTTGAAGAGCTATCCCTCGACCTTAATGCCACGACTACACCCGGCATACGCAAAAAAACCACAGTTGGCGCCATCGGCAAAGTAAACCTCGAAGTCTATCGTAGACACACTTAGCATCGCGAGTTGGACCGTCCTTCGAATGAATAATCGGTTCCATACAGTACATGAGCTACAGTGGAGTGATGAATCCTAGCTCACTACGACGATTCATCCCAAGCAATCAGACTAGGAGCGAAGAGGGGGCGAACACGGATGCCAAGCTCTGCAGATTGAAGCGATATTACCGTGAAAAACATCCAGAGCCATGTTACCCCGTGCACATCAGGCACCCGCTGGAACGAATGATCAATACCCTGCCGCTTCTCCGAAGCGCGTCGCTGGTTCGACTCAATCGAAAAATTCCGCACAACCGAGCTAGGCGTGGCCCTGCTGCCCTGCTTATGGCGGTTACCAGGTAGCCGCCGAAGGATCACTCGAATTATTAACGCAGCATTGAGGAAGAGCGTTCGTGTTGGTATGGCAAGGTCAGGTGTCGTCGTAGCAGCAATAGCTGCGGAGAACAGGGCCGTGAGAGCAGCCGGGTGGGTGCGCGTGGCTTACTGGGCTCTGGGGTGCTGCGAAGCGATCCCAGGCGTCGATGCGATACAATGTCTGGTCTATCCCTCACAGATCCTTCCCCGCGCTGAGTCGAGGGGAGGGATTTCTCGTGACTTGAGGGGTAACTACGGATAAACCCTGCGATATACCGTAACGGCGCTGCAGCGTCGTATGTGATTGGTGTGCTTATTCAGGACCGGGGGTGTAAGCCTCGACTGGTGATTCGGTTCAACCAGGACCGGGAGACATGGTATTGGTGGGAACGGAGCCGTACACCCCCTTTGCAAGGCCGACGGTTAGCTTACGCCATGCATGTGGCTTGAGATC
>JADQAV010000024.1:0-328116 GCA_019775845.1 Myrmaecium sp. VS I D KN 1
GGTGAAAGGGGGTATAAATAGGCTTCACTCCCTCTATCACTAATTTTCCTTCTTCGTTTCCTTTTATTTCCCCTTGGGACACGATACAATTATTATTTCTCGAACTATACATAACTCCTACTGAACGTCGAAACAACACCACGCGCGTGCGTTCACCTGCCGGCCGAAAGGAATATATAACCACACGGCAAAGAAGCAAAGAAAGGAAGAAAGGAAGAAAGAAAGAAGGAAGAAAAAGAAGATGTACGAGGTCTGGATCTGCTGCCACTGCCGGTGCAAGACGCACCACAACCCGGCGGTTAAGGAGCCGGTGTGCTCGAAGCTGACCTGCCTGCACGTCAAGTGCGTCATGTGTCGGATGGGCAAGGCGGGGCAGGGGGCGGATCGGTGAAGGGGGAAGGGGGAGGCTTTCTTTCTTTCTTTCTTTCTTGTTGGGCGGTGGGGAGGAGGAAGGGTTGTTTTTGTGACTTTGTTCTTTACTTTTTGGTCTTTGCCTTTCCTTTTTTCCTCTCTTTGACTCTTCCTGGTCTTTAAGGGAGATGGTCGGAGGTTGGAAAGGCCATAGATGGGTAGGGGGTGTTAGGGAAGATGGATATCAGTTCACATACCGCATCGATAGTCTGTCTGCGTCTCGCGGTGAACCCCCCGGTCTTCGATCACGAGCTTCCTACAGCATCCATCTTCCTTTCCGCCGCCTACCTAGTCTTCAAACTCACCGTACTCCCCTCTCACACGCCCTGCCTCTCTCTCTCTCTCTCAGAAGGAGAGTGCCAACGACCACCGCTCCGCTCCGCTGCTCTGCTCTGCTCATATCCAAGCCCGTATCCCTCCCCGCGCCGGTAAGAGGGGTCTCTATCGCTGATGGAAGGGGTCTCCATCGGCAGAGACCCCTTCCATTGGCGATGGCGACCCCTTCCATCAGTAATAGAGACCCATTCCATCAGCGATGGAGCCCCTCTAGATGGCTCCGAGGCTGAAATTAGGAGCCTGCAGGCACCCGTTTCTCGCGTGTAAGGCCCGGACAGTACTTATAGTAGTAAGTCCTCTATCTCTTTAGCTACTAAGCTATCAGAGAGTGAAGATTTATTATTTTTTACTTTCATATAATCTATATAGGGATATATATAGTATTATATATAGTATATAGAGGCTTTCCGGACTATAAACAAAAAAGAAACGAAAAGCTTCCTGACAAGTTCTATCGCTTATCTGGCTTGTCATTTCTGATTTTATACCATTATATATATTATTTACTTGGTGTGAAGCGGTTGATTCTCTATAGAGACATAGGGGATCCCTATGAATACCTCCATCAGCAAGGTCGAATACCTTCAGAAGTGGTGGTGAATGAACGTCGAGCGCGATGACGTCACGCTGAAACAGTCGCTTATCGATTATCCCTCTTGCAAACCTCAGGCCAGCAGGGTAACATGTCAAGCGTGCGTCAGGCAACTGTCATCATAGTTTGGCAATTCGTGATCTCCCATTCGCTCGTTCCTCCTCACACATCCGGGGGGTTATCAATGCGAGCGGAACGTCAGTCCCTTACGGAGGTCTTTGCACCACATTGTGGAGGGGGGTTCAAGCCGATAAACAGCGCTTTCACTTTCACATGCTTCAGGACTCGGTACACTCTCACTCACTCCACGTTCATCATGATGCAATCGTTCGATACGACAAGGGATTTAGGCTAGGATTGATCCCATGCTCGACTCACACCTCCTTACTTATATGAACCTCGACCTCCTCGTTCCTTGACTATAAACTCCACTCCTCCACTCCTCCATTCACTTCCCACATCCGCTACCTACCCCCACAAACGCCTCCACACGCCCACACAGTACCTACTACATCCACCACCATGCCCGCCCCAACCTACGCCCAAGTCGCCGCACCACCCGAGCAGACCGCCGAGCCACCCCGGTCCCGCACCGACAGCGTCCAAGACGAAACCGACGACGAAAAGACCGCGCGCGCCCTCATCGGCACCGCCCTCGACGCACACCCCTCCCACAAACCCTACAGCGTCGCCATCCCGCAAGCGCCCTGGACCTACGAACGCCAACCCTACGTGCCCGACGACGACACGCCACTGATGGACGCCGGCACGGCGCGCGCCACCATCGCCGCCTCGCGCGAGCAGCCGCACGGTAGCAGTGCGGATGGCTGGACGCGGACGCACCAGCACCAGCTCGTGCTGCAGCAGCACGTGGCGTACTTCGACCGGGACGGGGACGGGGTCATTTGGCCGGGGGACACGTACCGGGGGTGTCGGCGGTACGGGTGGGGACGTTTTTTGTCGGCGTTGGCCGCGACGCTCATCCATCTGAACCTCTCGTACCCGAGTTGTCCGTCGCTTCTGCCGGATCCGGCGTTGCGGATTTGGGTCAAGGGCGTGCATCGGAATAAGCATGGGAGTGATAGCATGACGTATGATACCGAGGGACGGTTTCGCCCGCAGAACTTTGAGGATCTGTTTGCGAAGTATGATCGCGGTCGGAAGGGCGGCTTGGATGCGGCGGATCTGTGGCGCATGTGGAATGGGCAGCGGTTGGTGTTTGATTTTTTTGGGTGGTCGGCGACTTTTCTTGAGTGTGAGTTTGGAGAGGAGGCCCCCTATGGAGAGGATCATGGCTAATGAATGTTGTGGCAGGGCTCGCCGTTTACCTCCTCCTCTGGCCTGAAGATGGCGTGCTGAAGAAGGAGGATGTGCGCCGCGTCTTCGACGGCTCTATTTTTGAGTATAAGGCCCGCGAGAACGAGGAGAAGAAGAAGAAGAAGAAGAAGAAGAAGAAGCAGCAGCAGCAGGCGATGAGGAAGAAGGAAGGGCAAGGTGGTCTGTTGGGCAGCGTGCTCGGTCTGGTGCCGAATGCGCGGACGAAGTTGTTTTGAGGATGGATGGGCTGTTGTGTCTTTCTTTCTCTCTCTTTATTTCTAGTCCGTGTCGCGGGCCTTTTGAATGGGGCCTCCTACATGGTGCGTAACGGGGGAAAAGAAGAAAACCGGTGTATGACGGACGGAATGATTGAACAGATACAGATGCAGAGGACTTTATAACACGCTCTGACTCCAAACATGCTACCATCGAAACACCTGTTCCCCTTCTGTAAGCTCGGCTGAGCAGCCCAACCGTCTTGCACCACCCCGCTCGTCTCCTAACCACCAAACCCCCATCCCCTCACAAATCCGCCCTCGCCTCCTCCCCCGCCCACGCCCGCCGGATCAGCTCGCGCACCTTCTCCCGCTCCACGGGCCGGGGATTCCAATACGGATTGGCGACGGCCAAGTCCGCCGCACGATCGATATCCGCCTCCGCCATGCCGAGATCGCGCAGGGCGCGGGGGACGATGCCGCCGAGACGGGCGATGAGGGCGTTGAGCCGGCGGACGGCAAGATCGTTGGCCTGGCCAGCCTTCTCGGACTCAGCTTCAGCGTCGGCTTCGCCCTCGGCCGGGGGAAGCGCGGCGGCGAGCTGGGCGCGGGTGCTAGCGGGCAGGGCGGGGGCGTTGTAGGCGAGGGCGTGGGGGAGGAGGATGGTGTGGGTGGGGGCGTGGGGGAGGGCGAAGGAGCCCCCCAGGGTGTGGCAGAGCTTGTGGTGCAGGGCCATGCCGACGGCGCCGAGGCAGGTGCCGCAGAGCCAGGCGCCGTAGAGGGCGGGGGTGCGGGCTGCTGAGGAGGAGGTGGTGGAGGAGGTGGAACTGGTGGTGACGAGGTTGGGGAGGGCGTGGGAGAGCGAGCGGATCCCTTCGAGGGCGAGGAGGGTGATGATTGGGTTGGTGTTGCGGGCGTAGAGGGCTTCGACTGTGGTGGTGTGGAGCGGCGGTGTTAGTTCCTCTCTCGTTGTCTCTCGTCTGGATTTCTTTCCGCGTGTGCAAAAACGGAAGCTAGCTCACCCGCATGCGCAATCGCATTCACCCCACTCGCCGCGCTCACCGGCGGGGGCAGAGAACAGGTCAAGTCCACCTCATAGATAACAGCAGCAGGGAGGATAGCCGGATCGGACCGGGTGGTCTTGCGGCCATCGCACGTCTCGCCCAGGATCGGCGTCATCTCGCTGCCGGCGTACGTCGTCGGCACGCAGACGTGCGGCAGCCCCGTCCGCACGCTCACCGCCTTACCCAGCCCGATCGTGCTGCCCCCGCCGATGGAGACGAGGCCGTCCGCGCCGGCGGCGCGGGCGTGCGCCACCGCTCGCTCCGTTACGCTCGTCGGCGTGTGCATGGTGGCTTCGGCGAAGATGCTGGCGGCTGTGACCCCGTTCGTGTCTAGCAGGGCTCGCACCCGCTCCGCTTGTCCGACTTGGCCTGGTGTGCTGAGGAGCAGCGGCGCGCGGATGTGGAGCCGCTCGAGCTCGCCTGGGAGCTTCTGCAGGCTGTCGCTGCCGAAGATGACTCGGGCTGGGTGTTGGGTGTATTCGAAGGATTCCATGGTGGTTATGGGAGTGCAAGCAAGTGGAAAGGGACTAGAGGAGAGAAGACGGATTGAGGAGGAGGGCGAGAAGTCATCTTTTCCCGTTTTTGTGGTGGAGATTTGCGGGGAGGTGATGGTTGGGGGACGGAGGTGAGGAGGAGAGGTGGGCAAGTGGGGTTCCGAGTTGCGGGGTTTTCGGGTGGGGATGCGTCGGGAGTGAACCGCGGCGACTTAACGCCCTCGGCTGAGATGCTCTCTCCTTTGCCGATGTTGTTACTTTTCCCACCATCCAATCTTTAAGGAGGATCCTTGAAGACAAAGAATATAGCCTCACATATAGTAGCAGCGTATTGAAAGCGTGGAACAGATTTAATTAGATAATGGATCAGGCCCAATCCTAACCTGAAGACAGACTTTCTAAACAATAAAGCACAGGCAGGATAAAAGTGAGAAACGTGAAAGTAAGACTAAAAGTATAGAAACGAAAAGATGAACAGAGCTTAGAACCACCCTATCAGTTTCACTCAGAATGATAAAAGGAAAATGGAGAAAAGGGGGAAGGGGGTATACATATATCAATCCCAGAAGCCCAGAAAAGAGAAGAAAAAGAAAAGACACAAACAAATGAATAAAAACAAGAACCACAGCCATCCTTCCTCTCTTCCCAATAGAGAGCCCACAGGAGCCTCATACCCTCCCCACCAATATCACCAAACCCAATAAAAAGATCAAACCAGAGGAATACTCAATCATCCCCCGGACTTCCACCCCCACGACTCCCCCCCTCCAAAACAACAATATTGCTCGCCGCATCATCACTCTCATCCTTAACCAACAACTTCATCTTCTTCCGCTCCCGCTGTTCTTTCTCGCCCTTCCCATCCTCCTCGCGTTCCCTCTTCCCTCCACCAGCACCACCAGCACCACTATTATTATGACTCCCACCCTCCTTCTCCTTCGGCGGCCGTTTCCCGGGCATCCCCTCCCGCTTATTGCCCCCAATCCCATTCCCATCCCCTCGCTTCCCCAACTTCTTCATCTTCTTCTTCGTCGCCGTCGGCGCCAAAACCGGCACCTCCGCCTCCTCCTCCTCCTCCTCATCCGCCCCAGCCCCAGGCGCTCCAGCCGCCGCCAGCACCGGCCGCTTCACCGGACTACCCCGCTTCCCACCGGCGCCGCCACCAAAGCTCTGACTCCCCGGCGCCGGGCTGCCCGTCCGCGACCCGCTGAACGGGCTGCCGCTCCCGTTCCCGCCGCCGTTCTGGCCCTTGATGAGCGTCGCCGCCACCCGACCCGACTGCCGGCCGCCGATGCCCAGGCACTTCTCCAGGTGCTGGGCGAACCGGGTGATGAGAATGCTGCGCTTGCAGTTCGGGCACGTGTGCCAGGGGATGTACGTCGCCGGCTTGCCGCCCGTGTTCAGCTTGATGGTGGGTCCGCCGGCGGCACCGTTGACGCTGGGAGTGCGACCGCCGCCACCACCGCCGGCGTCCTGCGAACCAGGCGTGTTGTCCTTCTCGCTCCGCTCCTGCTTCTTCAGCAGGTTCTGCTCCTTCTTCGTCTTGCCCGACATGTCCGTCGGGAACGGGTTGGCGTAGATGTCGTGGCCCGGCTGGGTGACGAACGGGTACAGCAGGCAGTACTCCTTGCTCAGGTCCGGCGCCTGCATCCGCTTGCCCGCAATCGGGTGGTGCAGCCGCGGCAGCTTGCAGTGCGGGCAGATGATCTCCGGCACCGTCCGGAGCGGGTTCCCCTTCAGCGTGATCCGGTAGTTGTCGAACGTCGCCGCGTCCGTGCTGCACTTCAGCGGCGGAGGGTCCGACGGCGCCGGCCCGCCGCCTCCGCCGGCTTTGCTGTTGCTGTTGTTACTCCCCATCGACTGCACCATGGACATGGCTTGCGCCTCGACCACCGCGGCGGCGGACTGCATGCGCAAGATCTTCTCGGACCGATGCACATCCCGCACGATGTCGTCGATGATATTGTACAAGCAGTCTTCCACCACATTTCGACACTAAGAAGGTAGGAACTGTCAGCATGGTCACCTCAGCAACGGGTGCGCGCGCGCCCGACGTACGATGCTCTCCAGCGTGATGACTCCGCCCTTGCTGCCGCTCCCGTCGGCGCCATTCGTAACCGACCCGTTTGATTCTGCCATGCCGCCTGACTGCGCACACCGAACCGACCCGGCACTATGCTTGAGTGTAGATATCTATCCCAGCCTGATCGTGATATATGCCGTCTGCTCCAGGCGCAGGAATGATACCGGCGCACCGGGGGTATATCGGCCGGTCGGTCAGAGAGACAGGGAGCCCAACGATCCCAAGGCTAGATCTAGTATCTGCAGAATCGCGCTCTCGGACAAATAGACTATGAACGCAGTCAGTACGGCGTTGCAGGAGAAGGCACGTGCCGGCGTTTGGATGTGCCAACACTCACAGTCAGACACCAGCAACCAGCGCCCAATACCCTTCCAAACCCCAAGGGAGGTGTGATATCTGCGCGTAACAACGGCCCAAGAAGGAGCAACCGCAGGACCGTCCCAAAGGTTCCGATTATGAACAAAAAGAAGAAGAGTCCGCCGTTTGCGATGGTGCGCGTGCCGTCTGCGGTTCGCCGCTCCGACTGAATGGGAATATTCAGCGGCTGTGGCGGAGGCCCATCGCCGGAGTTAAGGGAGCGTCGTCGGGTTGTTGTGTGTGGTGTGTGGGACAGCGAAATCCGAACCCGCGGGGGGGCGTGGGCGCCGGGGGTGACTGGAGATGGCGGGATTGGATTGGGGCGGAAAAGGCAGAGTGCTGCTGCTGCTGCTGGAATGAGGTCGACTCGGAGGCGTGGGGATTACCGAGCGTGCGGTTGTGGGCTGTGGGTTTGTGGGTTGTGGGTTCTTTCTTGCATGCAGCATGGGAGTTCCAAGTCGTGCGGACTTTCTTGGCTGGTGGAGTTCCCGGGTGGGAACTTGCGTGCTTTCCGGGGGTGCCAGGGTCCGATCGCTGGTGTGGCTTGGGTGTGGCTTGCATTATTAGTACCATCTATCGGATCATATTTATAGGATACAGTTGAATGGTTTGAGATAGAAAAAAGCGACGGATGATGTTGGAATATGATTGCGGGCTTCGATTGCCAGAGGATTTCCTCGATCTGTTATAGAACGAGTACCACTAACAGTGAGTACTTCTAGCATAAGCCAGCTCGAAGTAATATACATGAACGGATACAATCACTCCTATGCACCCATACAAGACTCTCCACCAAAAGTACAGACAGCATGCTCTCATTCCACCCTCACCCCAATCACCCTAAACAACCTCCCACCTCGCCAACCTCCCAACCATCTGTCCCGCCTCCCTAACAACACACAACCGCCTCTCCTCCCTCACCCACTCACCCTCCACCACCTTACTGAGCAACAACCCCCCAATCCCCGTCCCCTTCCCCTCCCCCAAATTAAAATTACCCGTCGTCACAAAGCCAATCAAATCCACCTCATCCGGCACGACCGGATACCGGGCGTCACCCGGCTGCGGCGGGGGCGGCGCCAGCAACGCGGCCGCAAGCTGCCTGCTCCGGTCGGCAGCAACCGTGACGTCGTCCGTGGGCAGCGGGCGGACCCGGGGTTTCCCGCCCACCTTCCCGCCGCCCCCCGTGCGCGCCGGCACGAGCGAAAGCCAATGCTGCCGCAGCGCGGCGTTGTTGGTTGGGAGCCGGTAGATGCGTGCGCAGGCGGTGGGCACGCCGCGACTCAGGAGGTTTAGTCGAACCGTGAAGATGGCGTGGCCGAATTGCTCGCGGTTCAACTCGGGCGTTGGGCTGATGAGGTCCAGAGCAACGGCGGTGGGGAGTTGCGTTACTGCTGGTGGAGGATTCCCCAAACCGTCAACGTGCTTGGAAGCCTCCTTGTCTGGAGATCGGTCGCTCGGAGGACCGGCCACCAGCCTCTCCCAGTCGCACGCCCAGCCTAGACCAATCTCTCCTTTCCTTCCATTCCCCAGATTCAAACTCGTATACTCCGTGCGCTTGCCTCGAGGTCTCCGCTCCCACTGGAGCTTCCGTTCGCGCCTCTGCTTCATCTCCCACTCCAAACCCGCGTGGGTCCCCGGATAATCCGCCGGGAACCAAGGCGTGCCGGCCTCGAAGGCGATCTGTTGCTTCTCCCGGAGGCCACCGAGCCGGGGGTTCCCGCCCGTGGAGATCGGGTAGAACATCACCGACCGCCACACCGGCTCCACGCACTTCCACGGCAGCAGGACCGTCCAGGCACTGGGATGGTGGCCCACGCCCCGCGAGGCGTAGAGCAGCACTGGGATCCGTGGGTCCGTCGGCCGGGGTTCGGGGAACTCGCCCGGCATCGCCAGGCTCTTGCGGCGATTGATGTTTTTCTGGCTCGGCAGAGCGCGCTGCGAGGCGAGCCGGGCGCCGCGGTCATAGATCGTAGCGGGACCCTGCGTCCGGTCGATGGGCCAGTCTGCGAGAGTCTGAATGAACTTCGAATGACCTTCCGGATCAGAAGGGATCGGTGTGCTGCGCGGAGGAAACCGCAGCCGCGGATCGGAGACCTCGAACGCGAGGAGGGCGCCCGCGGAAAGACTGCCGGGGTTGACCAGCCCGCCCAACGTCGGCCATATCTTCTCGGGACTTCCTTCAGATATGTTCGTCGTCTGTGACTCGACGGGACGCAAGGCGGAGATCAGCGCCTCAGTCGCCGCGGGACCAACCACCTCGATGCTCCCGAGCTCAAAGCGAAGATCCTCAACTTTAACAGAAGGCTGCTGTACTTTTCCCAGACGTACCACCTCTTCCCAGAGACGCATGAATCCAGCCGGATGGACGCGAACGAAGGCCTTCCGTCCTGCTTTCTTCTCATCCGCTTTCCCAGCGTCACGTTTTTCGCGAGCGCACCAGATCACAGTCGCAGGTGCGATGGCCTTGTTGGGCCATGCCTGCCGCTCGTAGAGCCAGCCTTCCCATACCCTTAGACCATCTCTCCATTTTCCGCCTCGGGGCCCCCACCAACCCTCAGGATCCCCACCCGCCCCGACTCCGAGTGCCTTCAGAATGCCATTGATTCCATCTTCACGGCCCTCCAGCCCGATAGTTGACATATAACTTGCATCCCACGCCACAGCTCCCCTCATGGTCGCGGCTCGATGCGTAGGTCGATAACTCTTCACCGTCGGGGTGATCGGCAACGCGAAACGCCAGAGCGGCTCCTTGGGCGGCGTCATGTGCGCGCGTTTGGTGTGGTACATGTGCGTCGGCAACCACGTCTTGTTGATCTGGCGCTTCTTGAACTTGGCGACCGGCGTCGGCGGCTGCGCGAGCTTGGCTTGCTTGATCCTCGCCTTCCGCGTCTTGACCTGCGTCCCCTTTCCTTCATCCTGCCCTTCCACCCCTTCCATCGGCGTGACTTCAATCTTCCCCTCCTCCCCCGGCGGCACCCCTTCCCTCTCCGCCTTCTTCTCCGCCTTCGCCCGCCTCACCTTATCCCTCACCCTCTTCAGCTTCCTCGCCGTCTCCTCCCTCAACCGATCCCTCGTCCTCCTCTCCCGCCTCTGCCGCCTCGGCGTCTTATCCTGCTCCATCTCCCGCTTCGCCCGCGGCCGCAACCGCTTCGGCACCCGCTTCACGTTGTGGCTCGCCGTCCGCCGCCGCAGCTCCCGCGGCACCTCCGAGAACGCCCGCTTCGTCAGCATCCCCTTCGCCCGCACGATCCCATCCTCCAGCGCGGTGATCTCCCGCGCCCGCGCCGCCACGAAGGGGCCCACCCGGATCTCGTTGTCTGGGAATGCGGCGGAGGTCGGTTGCGTTCGGATGGCGCGCGACGCGTACGGCTTCATTCGCGCACGCTTGGCGCCGGGCTGGGGCTTTCCCCGCGCGCTGCCGCCCGGCTCCGAAGAAGGAGGAGGGTCCTTCCTTTTGGGCGGCATCGTGGAAAACTGAAGACTGGGGGAGGTGTTGCGGGTGGAGTGCGGGTACTTTGACGTTGAACTTGTGGGGAGCTTCAGGTTGGTTCCATCGCCAGCGGTTGCCGGGAATTTTCGTTATCGATAAGATCTTATACGTGCCTGAGGCGGCAAGGCGCCTATCAGCCTTGCGCCTCAAACGTCGAAGCGGGGACTGCGACTTTCCGTCACTTCATATGACCTTGCATATTAAAGGTTACAGTAGGTCCTTTACCCTTCGTTAACTTTCTATCAGCGCATTCCATCATCGGGGCTATACAATTCTCCATGAAGGAAGTATCAGGGCACAGATTGCGCTGTATACATATAAACATATGTTATATAAACCCAACTCGGAGCCGCTTCGAGAAAGTCAAGAGCATACTCCAGGGCTGGCGACCTTATACCTTCTAGTAATACCAATTAGTGATCTTTCTGTAAGGACGAACCAGATAAAGATCCGAGAAGCCAAACGTACCGTGCCTTTGCGCACCGTGTACGATAGGCCGACTGGGCCGATCAACCCAGCGAACGCCTGCTATATATTAGCCGTGCTCCAATATCTTGAACGCGTCCTTGACGCAAATGCGATCGAGAAAGCCATTGGCAAGTCATGCTCCGAAATATCTCGCGCCTTCATCTCGCTGGTAAGGAAACTAAAGGAGTCAAGCCGAAAAGCACTCCACAAGCGACTCTCGAGACGCTTTCAAGAAGCGGTATGCCCACATGGACGGCGAGACACAGCAGGATGCGGAGGAGTTTCTGACGGCGCTTCTTAGCGAGGTTAATAATGACATACGTAAAGCACAAGGCTTTACCGCTGACCCAACTACGCTGCTGGAACGTATGTTCCAGGTACAGTTAAATGAGTTCGGAGAATGCGCAGGCTGCGGTCATAAGAAGCATCTCACCCCAGAAGACAGTGGCATTCCCTAGTTCCTAGGCGTGAACTTCCCCCGAAGCCGTCAACCCACCAGCGTCCACGACCTCATCAAACACTCCCGCCAGCCAGAATGTCTTCCCGAGCTCAACGTGAGCGTGCGGGGACAGTCGAAAAGCGCATAGGAACCCTCAAACACCCACCAACCATCCGCGTCATCAAGGCGCACCGAGCCGACTTCGACACGAGCTTGTCCAGCCTCCGCAAGAAGACCAACGAGATCAGCGTACCCGTAGACAGCCTGCGCCTGCCGGAAGAAGAGCAGCAGCAGTAGCAGGGCTCCACCTTCAGCAGCGCGATCGTCCACCAAGGCCGCACGCTCGACAATGGCCATTACCTGTCGTTCCTCCGGCGGAGTAGGGCTGAGAGCGACAAGCGGGAGTTCTTCCTGTGCGATGATGCCTGCGTCATGCCATCGATGCTGAGGTTAAATGGCGGCTTCCGGAGGGGCGATTGCTTGTGTCTTTTGTTCTTTGAGAGGGGGAGATGGCGGGGCGATGGCTAATAACGACCTTTGTTTCATCGAGAACTGCGGCTCTGGAGGGAGGAACCATAATATAACTTAACCGAGATATATAGAAAGTGATCCTTACCGCTATTCCGGCAGGGACGTCACGAGGCTCCCGAGCATGATATACTAGCGTCTGTTTGATCCCTCGATAGGTAGATATTTCGAAAAGTTTTAGCAGGCTACTCGGTAAGCTGCGAAATATCATAAGAGCTAGTAAAACAGCTCCTAATCAGCCTTAGATACTACTTTGAGAAGTACGAGAAGGATAAAAGTAAACCAGTACTTCAGTAAATTCATCCTATTAACGTGATTTTATATCCGTAGTAAGCCGTCTTTCCACCTCCCCGCTCTATATTACTCTCTAAAAGAAGTATCTATAGCGTGCTTCCGGTAGAGGATAATTATTTATATTACTTAAATATTTTGCGTTCGCTCTTTTATTAGGATAAGGAGTATAATATCTTTACTTAGTTTAACCTTTCAGAATAGTTTAAGGCTAGGGATATTAGATTATACCGACCTTTGCGAGCTTTAAAAAGGGGTTTACGGGTTATTAAATAAGAAAAAGTGTGTCTTCTAGGTTATTATTATCCCTTAGATTAAGAAAGAAGGATTCCTCTTCGCTGGTATGATAATATACAGTTATAATGAGACTATACGGAATTCTTACCCGCTGGATTGCTCTCAATCGTGATTTCCATAATAACGGCGCGAGTTTCGTCAAACGATGGATTGTAAGCCGCTCCCACATGCATTGCCTGGTATCATAACCGCCCAGAAAACACCACAAGTACCCCTTTCATTCACCCTACTTCCGCAGTCTCAGAAATTGCAGCTTAATTCGCAAATCTGGGAATGTAAGTCCCATTAGACCCATTCTAGGCTGTTAAACAAAGGCAAACAAGCGCCATTGTTTGCTCTTGTATAGCGTGACGCTTTCACGAGATGTTGACATTGTTCCGCTGTAGACACATATACGCTGCACTGTTCTCGCGAATAATTACTTGTGCGGGAAGTTGAATGCTTTTTTCCGCTTGATCCATTGTTTGAAGGTCGTGGTTTATTCGATCACCTATGAGGATGGATCTAGTGTGCTCCTTTTCCCCTCCAGACTTGACGGATAGAGATCGGTTCGAATGCTTTCTGAGTCGTCGAGATAGTACAGAGAGAAAATCCAAAGGGAAACCGTAAGTACGGTACGTGTATGGCGGGTTGACGGTCAGTCTAGGACTTTGTACATTCGGAGGGTATGTAGTTTGATGTTGATCACTATAGACTTTACAGAGACCTTAGTAATGAGTTACCAAGTTTCCATGACAGTTTGGGCGAAGAAGGAAAAATCACATCCAATGTAAGTATCCTGTGGCCATCTTGGGGTCTCCACAGATCTGCCTGATGCTATTTGCCCCGTATATTATCTAAACAAACTCAACAAGATACCAGTCTATAGGTTACTTGGCTAACGTGGAATATATCAAGCTTGACCACTACCCCTCTTCCTACCTCACGTTTCTCTCTGGAAGATCGTATATACCAACAACTTCCAATCCGTGGACTGCCTCGCGTTCACGCAGTGCTTCACCCGCTTTTTCACGTCTTCACATACCCTAAGCCAAATCGCATCCTACCTGGATACATTGTCACAGTCAGCATGGCTTTCACACCGAACATTGTCCAGACGCTCTCTTCTGTGAAAGAAGGGCCTTCACTTCACATTGCATGTTATGCACAATGTGCGTGTACCAGGAGCATTGTATTCACAGATAGGTCCATTATGACTGGCCCTTCCCCGATATATATATGGAAGCAGATGGCATCAAGGACCGCTTCTTTTCTTCCATATCCACCTCTGCACCTGCTCTGCAAATCTTTAATATTCGAGACAGATTCACAACCGCTTACCTCGATAACCTACGAAACCTTTCGAAATCCATATCACGGCTTAGAAAATGTCTTCCACACAACCTTCTTCGCCTAACAAGGCGGCGGTTTCCCAGGGAAAAGCCCCTGAGGCTGGGAAAGGCACTCGAGTTTTAAGACGAGTTTTTCACCCGAAGCCGAGTGCTTTCTTCCCTGGACGCCCAGTAAAGCCGGCTACGCTTCAGACCAACGACAAGGCTGCTGAGAGCCAGGAGCTGCCCAAGAAGGTATTGACACCAGTCTCAGCCAAGGAACGCGCGAAGAAGGATAGTCGTAATGCTCCCCCAAAGACTTTGACCAAGATATGGTCACCGCCTCCTGCGGCGCCGGCGCAGGAGAAGAAAGCTGAGGCAAAGCAGAAGGTAAGCCTTCGAGGACCCAACTTCTTCCAACAGATTGACGCTAACCCCTTCCTCAAGCCTCTCCAGAAGCCCTCTCCAACCAGCACCGAGACTTCGCCGCCGCTTGATCGTACCCATGGCCTTCATGCTTCGAAGCGACCCAAGCTTCAGACCACCGGAACCACTACGACCTCAGCCCCTTCAAAGGCTCGAGAGAGTCCACGGGTCAACACAGCAGCAACTCGCCGCATCCCAGCCGGAGTGACGTCGCAGCAAAACGCGAAGAAACCCACGCGCACTGTCAGCCAGGTACGCCCACAATCGTCACTATCCACACAAGGCCATTCCGAAGGCGAGAAAAAGTCGAGCGTCGCGAAGCCCGCGACTGCGAAGAAGCAGGGTGTGAAGGGTCGCGAGCTGAATAGTCCTGCTCGGACTGTAGCAGGGAGGAAGCGGAAGAGGGAGGTCGAGCGAAAGGCTGACAAGGAGGGGCAGCTGGAGGAGGGGGAGATCAAGGAGCGGCCGAAGAAGCGGAGGGCGCCCCCCAAGTCGAACAGGGACTGTGGGATCTACTCGATCCGGTGGGATTGAGTGATGGAAGACGGCGGTTGTGCTCTTGATGTCGATCGGGCTGGATCCCAATCATGTGCTATTGAAAATTTGCAAATTAGCTGACCTAATATTCTCCGTACATCAGGCGACGTAAAAATGATATAAGTTCTCATCCTGCCATCCACATATCGAACAGCCTTTGCAGATGAATGACTTGTAATAAATACGGTTCACTGTGCCAAAACTCTCGCGAACATGTCTAAGCAAGTTAATGATGGACGCCATTCCCAGAGGAGGGCTACAGCAAGCGGCTAAATCGAAGCCTAAATCACCCACCATATGGCACCAGACAGCAAGATCCGACACCGGCAAGTACCTAGGCAATGACAAACTCCGCAAAAACGCCTGAAATGCAAATGCTGAACAGAAACAACTGAGCTAGAAATGCGCAGGATATCGGATATAACACCCACCTAGCGAACCATCGAGCTCACCTCTTCGGCCGTGGCAACGCTGCTGTTCTGCCCTTAACGCTCCACCCTTGCATACCCCCTCCCATGCCCAGCCTTCGCTTCTGCGGCGCAATGGTCGACATGGTCGTATTGTGGAAAGTTTGAACAGGCTTGAAGTCGCTCGCTGGAAGCGGTACAGTTTCTGTACGTGAACCAGCTTGTTTAGAGCCCGCCACAGGCTCATCCGGTTTGACCGGAGAGCTTGAGAGGAGCACATAACGGGCTGATTGATCTTCCTTCGCTTCAGGTGTGGCCTCACGCCGAGGACGAGGACGGCCTTGAATAGGGGCGGTGCGTGGGCGGTGCGAGGAAGTTGCGTAGGTTGGGTATGAAGGCACGGCATTGGTGGCGGACGCCAGATTTGCTATTGCTTTCAGAGGGTAAGCGTTCGGTGCAGGAGGGTTTGGCCGGTTTCGCGACTGTGGCTTCGATGCTTTCTGGAAGATAGGGGCCACCTCGACGTTCTCCCCCGCTGGATAGGCAGGAACATGGCGTGGGTTACCAAAGAACGCAGTAATGCTTCCCTGGCCAGAAGATCGCTTCTTCAATGTTGCGGGGGCTTTAGGTGGCCTCGTGGACATTGACTGAGCAAGAACTTCCGAAGGCATAGGTGGGTCGATTGTTGCCTGCTGCTCCATGACCTTCATGTGAGCGCCAGCGCTCACAAAGCCATTGGTCATGGTCGTGGATGAAACCGAGTATGATGCTTGTTGATGCGCTACTTGAGGCGTTACAAGGGCGTTGACTTCGCTCTTCTGGTTCAGCCGACGTTTCTTGGATCCGGACTCGAAAGGAAATACGCTGCCAGCGCTTCGAGCATCGGCCCAGTGTTCATTTGCTGTTACCGGATCAGAGCCGTCCTGCGGCCAAAAGTCGTCTTCAAGACGCTCCACAAGGTTCTTTGCAGCTTCAATTACAGAATTCGGAGGACAAGGTCGACGGAGGATGCGCGCAAGATCCTGGGTAACGGTGAAGTGGAAAGACGGCCCTCTGACGTCAAAACAATCGCCCATACGACGGAAGCGCAGGAAACTCGATAAGTTGGTCTGTTCCCGCGAGGAGTCTCTCATTGGGCAACTTATGTAGAGAAGTGACTGTGCTCTTGTCATCCCAACATAGAGTAACCTTCGCTCTTCGTCAGTATCTTCGGCTCTCGAATGCGGTATTGATCCGTCGTAAGCTCCCGGAATGAACACCACGGGCCACTCGAGGCCCTTTGCTGCATGGATTGTGGAGATAGTGACTTCTTGCGCAGGTTCTGCCCCTTCTATCTTTTCAACCTCGGTCGCGAGTGCCACGTTGGCGAGAAACCGGCGCAGCACATCTTCCGCAGAGGAAGAACTACTTTGCTCCACGCCTTCAACAGTTGGTAAGCTCTCCTCTGTTAAATCGATTCCAGATGCCAAAGCAGATGTGATCTCAGTAGCCTGCACAACCAGTTCCGTGACGTTGGCCCATCTGTTTTCAAAATCTTCCTTGTACGTGTTCCGGAGATAGTCTTCATAGGACAGCTTTTTCATGATAAATCCGAGAAGATCCAGAAGACAGTTCACGTCATCCCCTGCTTGCTGAAGTTTCTTCTTGCCGGTAAGGATCAAGTTAACAAACGTCTCCAGTCCTTTTTCTGCATGAGATGACAGCTTTGTCTCAGGCCTTTTGTTGCCTTGGGCCACGTCCAGGACCAAATTCCAAAGAGGGACTTTTTGCCTTTCAGCTTCGTCAAGCAGTTTCTTGACTGTTACTTCTCCGATCTTCCTGGATGGGACATTGATTATACGGACGAGGGCATCATTGTGCTGCGGTTGGCTGATGACGCGCATATAGTCTAGTAGGATCTTCACCTCAACGCGGTCGAAGAATTTGACACCTCCTACGACACGATATGGAATGCCTGCCCTCCCAAGTTCACTCTCTATGAGTCGCGACAAACTGGCAGCACGAAGGAGGATAGCAAAGTCATTATGACCAAGTAATGTCCCGGTCAAGGCTTGTGCGCGTATAATCTCGGACACCAACCATTTGGCCTCCGCCGCTGCGGACGGTAGCCTTCGAAGCACGGGCCGTTCACCGGGACAATGTGTTGCAAGCAGCTTCTTCGGAGGCCGGCTCTCGTCCTGCGTGATTACTTCCATAGCCGACATCAGAATCGTTCCGGATGATCGGTAGTTCTCTTCGAGCATCACGACCAAAGTATCTGGGTAGATCGTCTTCATCCGGTGTAGATTTTTGATTTCCGCATGGCGAAAACCATAAATGCTTTGGTCGGGATCGCCAACAATGGTGATCTTCTTCCGTCTCTGAGCGAACAGCGTCATCAGTTCGAATTGTATGTGGTTAGTGTCTTGAAACTCGTCGATGAGAACTGCCTGCACATTGCAAACACACTCAGGATGCTTGCGGAGTAGTTCCACACAATTGAGGAGGAGATCATCATAGTCCAGAAGGTTTGACACTCGCAATGCCTCTTCATAGGCGATGTAGATGTTCGCAAACTCTTGGTCTTCGACATTCTTCGAGGACGCGACATATTCGGAGGAGCTCACACCTCGAGCCTTCTGTCCAGATATGCGTCCCCGGGCAACTTTTGGCTCCGTGGAATAGCGGTTCGCTTTGATGATGCGCTTGATAATTGCCAGTGAATCAGAGCTATCCGCAACCGAGAAGTTCTTATCGATGCCGATATGGTAGCCATAAATCCTCAAGAAGCGAATCGCGACGGAATGGAAAGTTCCCAGGATAAGCTCAGACCCTATGCCATCTCCAACAAGGCTCCTAATCCTGGCTTTCATCTCCCGGGCCGCTTTCACGGTAAACGTGCAGACGATAATGTTAGCCGGCTTGAGTCCATCGTGGCTGATCAAATACGCGACTCGCGCCGTGAGGGTCTTTGTCTTCCCGGATCCTGGAGGTGCCAAAACTTGCAAGACCGAGGCTGGACTCGAGACCGCGCTCTTCTGTGCTTCATTGAGCCCAGCCAGCAGGAAGTCCATGGGCAATCCGTTGTCATCGACACTGTATTTGTTCGTGAGATCCAAAGCGGCGATAACACATCTCCACGGGCAACGTTCTCGCCATGTCGCCTGAGCACGTGATCAACCATTTCCGATCTTTAGCCGGTCGCAACTCAACATCAGCAGCCTGTGAGTTAGAGCGCATCAGTGAATTTAGTTGTTGGATAGCTGTTGCCAAATCTACATCAAATAGCCCGCCAGCGCGAATTCCAACCCAGAAGTGGAGAAAAATTGGTATGATCCAGCTTAGAAGACGTCGGTAGACAGTAATTACGGCGATACTCCTTTGAAACTACAGCGCACATTTGTTGGCTGCTGATGGGCATAACTACTAGAACCTAAGATGAGGTATGCTGTGGATCATTATGTTCTGTAGATTGTACACATTTTCTCAGGTAGATGGGATTCAAGGCTGTGTGCGCTCTTGACATGGGAGTACGGTAGAGCCATCGGGTGGGTTACACGTTATCCAATCACAAAGCAGTGATTGCAAGCGGTCGAGGGTTTGCCCGGGGGATAGCCCCAGGCTGTCCGGGGTCCCGCACGGGCTGTGGAGGTCTTCCCGGGGAACATGTTGCTTGTGCTCAGGATGGAGTCGGCAACCAGCAGTCACAATGGGCTCGTCAGCATCAAAAGCTAGTCGCACAGCTGCGAATGCCGCAGCTAACTCTGTGCGCAAGTATCCGAGTCGTTCCTCTCAGGCCGTGAGCAAACCTTCCGCAGCGCCTCCCAGACAGGCGCCGACATCCCCAGATGGCACTGGAGCAGGGCCGAAAGTGCATCCGCCGCCGCAGGCCAGCGGCACAAGAGACGAAGGTAAGCTGACACCAGCTCACGGGCTTTTCAGCAAATGCTCATACAGCTATAGCAATAAATCTGGACGCACAAGACCCCGTCTTCGCTGCGCAGCTACGCCAGATGGGTGCTGTAGACGCGCATCCGCACTTCTCGAACAGCTCCATTTCACCATTCGACCCTCACCCAGGCGTGGAGAGCCAGGCTCCTCAGGTGCCGAACGCGCGCTCAAACCCAGCACTTCAGATCCTCGCGGCGCGGCAAAAGCTACAAGAAGAAGCAGATGAGGAATTCGAGAATGTAGCAAAACGAGGGCATGAGCAGAGGAGATTCATCAATGTCAAGATCTTGCGCCAAGCACTGCTCTTGAGGGATCAGAAAGGAATGAGTTCGGATGCGATCGAGAAGCAACTTGGTTTGGAAAAGGGAAGCATGGCCAAGCTTGGTGGAAAAGGTCTCACGCAAGCCATATGATGGCGGTATTGCGTACGGGGAAGGTGATATCGCGACTCTCTGCAGCTTCAGCGAGTCGGACATGGTGGCATTTGATGTGCCTAGGACCGTGGAGAATAGCCTAGAATGCGGCGGAGGGGTGTCTCGCAACCACAAGACGCTCAAAACGCGTCCTTCAGGAACGGAACTGTATACTAAAACTGTAGCATACAAACTATGCTTGACGATGGCATGATCAAACGCATTCAACCCCTCATGGACGCCGGTGGAATTGTGGCCAAGGAAGCTTATGCCTGAGGCATAAATGCGGGATGCCGGAAAATCCTCGCTCTTAATAGAGGGGCATGGAAACTGGCTGAGCGGACATTTTTCAGAGCATATATAGGCACCGCACGACCGCAGCGGAAGAATCGCGTACATTTCACCAAAGCTATTATCACCTATTCCAAATACCAGCAAGATGTCTGCCAGAGCTCCGTCCACGTTCAACGCCGAGGAGGCGGAAAACCTTGAAGATGTAAGAGAGCCCCGCACCGTAAAGGTGGCAGTCGCGCAGTGGCTAACACACTTCCTGTAGATCGAGAAGCAGTTCGCCGTCAAGGTCGTCCAGCACATGTCCACCTACTGGGGCATCCTCGAGAAGGTTCCCGGTTCCAAGTTGCGCCTGACCAAGTTCGACGACGAGATCTTCGAGCACTTCAAACAGGAGTTTCCCGACTTCGATCCCGCCGCGACTATAAACGAGGATGAGATGAAGAGCAAGCAGGGCAAGGAGCGCTGGAGGAAGTTTATCAGCGCCTATGAGAAGAAGGTGGACGACTTCAACTTTGGTACCATGCTGCGCGCGAACCCCAAGTTCGAGTATGGCGAGCAAGAGACCATCTTCGGTAGGTGTATCGCGATGCGCGTTGAACATGGACACTGCTAACAGTTGCTTCTCAGCCGTGCGCATGCAGTTCTACGCCATCGAAATCATGAGGAACCGTCTTGGACTGAACGACTGGATCTACGAGAAGGCGCAGAAGGAGAAGGAACAGCAGGGTGGTCAACAGAAGGAAGCTCAGAAGCAGGAAGACAAGGAGGAGCCCAAGGAAATGCCCAAGGCGATCGAGCAGATCGATCAGGGCGAGGAGCTTGATAAGCTGATTGATGCTCACAAGGCGACCGACAAGGAGACCGCTTGAGTAGCAAGGGGGTAAGTGCTGGGTCAGGGCGATGAGAGTCAGGGAATATCACTTCCTTCTCCGGCCTTCCGTTGGCATACCTCCCTGTGTAAAGGTGCCAGCTCCAGACCACGGCGTGACGGCCGGATGGATGGCCGGAGCTTCAGTCCTACCGCGCCGCGCTGGCGCTCAAGCGGGCTTAAAGATGAGGTATGATTTGGGCGGGTATAGGCAAATCTGGTAAATGGATTGCGCTGGCCGCCATCAAGAGCCGGGCTAGGAGGACTCCCTTTGTTCGGGGTTCTCGAGGCGTTGTGTTGAAAGCGTCCAGGAAGAACAATACTAAGAGATAATACCCTTCCATCCCACCTCGAACTCCCTGTTCTCGTGGCAAAACATACCCAAGTCTTTTAAAAAGTTCCTCTCGTTCTCGTCTTACTTTCCAGCGCTTTTCATTTTGTGCATTTCTACGAACGTTCGCATTCCAAGCTGATGGAATCGGCCAAGGGATCGCTAAAGATCACAGGGACCCCAACAACATGTCTAGCGAGCCATCTCCAACAACCGAGGAACAACACCCGAGACCACATCTCAGCGCCGCACCGGAAGACGAGCAGGATGACGAAGAGCGCGTATTCATCCGAAAAACGGGTTGGAAGGCTCTCTTCGCTTTCACCACGAAGAAGCATGTCCCGTTCCTTGCCGGCGCCATGTTGAGCTCATTGACTGCCGGTATCGTACAGCCGGTCCAGGCGATCTTGTTCGGCCTGTTCTTCAATGAGCTCACCAAGTTCGCTTCCGCCAAGGTCTCAAAGGACGAGATGATGGACAAGTCCAGCACCTATATAATCTACTTGGTAGCCTTAGGCTCCGTCGCTTGGTTGGCTAACGGAGCGTTCTTCATGTTTTGGATCGGCTTCGGAGAGCTTCAAGCCAAGAGCGCAAGAGATCGTATGTTCAACGACCTGATCGACAAGGATATCGAGTGGTATGATATGCGGAAGAATGGTATTGGTGCCTTGCTCCCGCGGATCCAAGCGTAAGTACATCGCCCCGAACTATTACTGTGCCCTTTTCTGACTCCAGCAGCCAGATCCGAGAACTTCAGATCGGGGTGTCTCAGCCGCTCGGAGCCGTTCTCACCAGTACGATATCCGTGGTTGCATCCGTCGGGGTAGCTTTCTTCTACTCGTGGAAGCTTACGTTGATCATACTATCAACCGTCCCCGTCATCGGCATCGTCATATCGTTCCTCTCCAGCCGGATGGATCCACAAATCCACGGCCAGTCCAGCAAGCAGGGCGAGGCACTGAAACATGCGCTTGGTGCTTTCAATGCCATCGAGACCGTCAAGTGCTTCAATGGGCAGGAGGTGGAGCTCCAGAAATACTTCGGAGCGGTTAAAGAGGCCGCTCGATATTACGTTCGGCAGGCAAGGCTGAACGCCGGGCAGATTGGATTTATGCAGCTTGCAACCCTCAGCATGTTCATCCAAGGCTTTTGGTACGGAAGTGCTTTGATTGCTAACGGAGAGAAAAGTGCAGGAGATGTCATGACGACATTCTGGGCGGCCATGGAGGCCATGCAATCGCTCATTGTCATCTTGCCGCAACTTATCGTCTTGGAAAAGGCTCGAATTGCCGGCGCCAGGCTGCGCGCTGTTATGGTCCAGATACAGGACGGAATGACACCGATAGCTCGGCAAGGTGGCATAAAGCCACCGTCTTGCAGCGGGGATATAGAATTAAAGGATGTGAGTAATGAGGAAATATTGATTGCTGAAAATTTGTCTGCTAACATTCTAAGGTCTCCTTCGCTTATCCAGCCCGCTCGTCACAGCCTGCGCTGTCCAACGCGACCTTGTTCTTTCCTGCCGGTGACACGACCTTCGTCGTCGGACGCAGCGGCTCCGGCAAGAGTACCCTCGGGCAGCTGATCTTGCGATTCTATGACCCTGCCGAAGGGAATATCTTGATTGACGGCCATCCACTCAAGAGCCTCGATGTCAACTGGCTTCGTGCAAATATCACCCTGGTCGAGCAAAATAGCGTCCTCTTCAATGACACCCTCTACCGGAATATTGCCCTTGGAAGGGATGACTACAACGACGTCACATTCTTTGAAATCAAAGAAGCAGTGCAATTTGCACTACTGCAAGAAGTGGTCAATGATATGCCGGAGGGGTATCACACTTCCCTAGGAGCTAGAGGGAACTCTCTGAGCGGTGGACAACGGCAGAGGGTCGCCCTTGCCCGCGCCAAAGTGAGGGATACACCAGTGCTTATCCTCGACGAGTCCACAAGTGCTCTTGACCAAATCGGCCGATCACTCATCCTCGATGCCATTCGTGTTTGGCGACAAGGCAAGACCACCATCATCATCACACACGATATCTCCCAGATCTTGCCGGATGACTACGTATATGTTATGGACAACGCGCAAGTGGTGCAGGAAGGCTTCCGAAGGTCTCTCGAGGAATCTCCTGAGTCATTGTTCCGGTCTTTCGTCGACCTGTCGAGGACAGACGAACAGGAGAAGTTGGACCCGTCAGAGAAAGAGATACAGACTAACTACGAAGACGCGAAGGGAGTACGCTCTACTTCCATGCCAGCCTCCCTGGATGAAGATGATGACGAATACGACCCTATTGACGCATACTTGGATGATTGGGACGACATGGAACTATCTGTGTTTCCCCCTCTGCTAAGCAGTCAATTGCGGCAGACCTCGGTCCCCTGGTCTCAGTTCACGTCTCCCCTATGGAGGGGCCCAGCATCAACAGCCTGGATGCCAAACCCCACCGACAATGTGCCAGAGACGCCAGGTACTTACACTGAAAGAAATTCACTGCGATCTCTAAGCAAAGCACCGTCAACCTCGTCCCTCCAGGAGCAGGAGGCTGACGAGTTGATGAAGAACGCGGGAAATATGGCGGCCGAGGCACGCAGACTGAGCAGAACCAGGGCGACGTTTCGTATGCAGCATCTGGAAAAGGCCTCGGAGGCGATTGTAAAGCGAAGGAAGCGGCGGACGCTGCAGCTCCGCGGACGCCGGAGGAAGGGTGGCAAAGCATCCACATCGCTGCCGATTAGCAAGATCTTAAGCACTGTGTGGCCGCTTCTCAGCTGGAGACTAAGGGCGGTGCTGGTGTTTGCCGCCCTGGCATCCACTGTTCATGCCGGAGCTACGCCAGCGTTTTCCTACGTGTTTGCAAAGCTTCTTACCACGTTTTACACCCTGGAAGATCGTCGCTCCAAAGCAGTTGTGTACTCGCTCAGCATCCTGGGAATAGCCATCACAGATGGTCTCGCTTCTTTCTCATCAAGGTACGCTGGGGAGTACGTAGCGCAGCAGTGGGTCAATCATCTAAGGCTGGAAGCCATGCGGCGCATCCTCGACCAACCGCGAGCGTGGTTTGATGACGAGAAGAACGCTCCCGCAAAGCTCGGTGAGATCCTCGACCAGTCTGCGGAAGAGATGCGCAACATTCTAGGCCGGTTTGCGAGTATCCTCCTTGTCGTCGTGCTCATGCTAAGCATCTCCATCATCTGGAGCTTCGCCACCTGCTGGAAGCTAACGCTCGTCTGCCTCGCCTGCGGACCCGTCATGTACGCCATCACGGCCAGCTTCAACGCCATGTCCACGAAATGGGAGCAGCTGTTGAACGAAAGCAACGAAGCGGTCAGTCTCAGCCTCGCCGAGACCTTCGCCAGCATCCGCACCGTCCGCGCCCTCACCCTCGAGCGCGTCTTCCGCGAGAAATACAACGCCGCCACCACGGCCACGCTCCGCGTCGGGCTCAAGCGGGCCATCTACTGCGGCTTCTTCTACGGCCTCGCTGAGACCGCCATCATCTTCGTGACCGCACTGCTCTTCTACTACGGCGCGCACCTTGCCTCGACCGGGGCCTTCACCGTCACCGCCGTGCTGCAGACCTTCTCTCTCCTGCTCCTCAGCATCGCCTACGTCGTCACAGCCATCACCTACATCCCGCAGATCTCGACCGCGCGGGACGCCAGCACGCGGCTCCTCCGCCTCGGATCCCTCCCGACCGCATCCTCGCACGAGCACGCCGGCCGCACCCGCATCTCCCACCTCAGCCCCATCCAGATCTCCCACCTCTCCTTCGCCTACCCAACCCGGCCCACCCACCCCGTCCTCACCGACACCAGCTTCACCCTGCAACCCGGCTCCTGCACCGCCCTCGTCGGCTCCTCCGGCAGCGGCAAATCCACCCTCGCCGCCCTGCTCCTGCACCTGTACCCCGTCCCACCCACCACCACCACCAGCCCAGCCCCGATCACCTTCGCCAACCAACCCCTGCACACCCTCCACACCTCCTCCCTCCGTCAGCACATCGCCCTCGTCCCCCAAACCCCCGTGCTCTTCCCAACCACAATCCACGCCAACATCGCCTACGCCCTGCCACCCGACTCCCCCCTCGCCTCACCCGCCAACATCCGCGCCGCCGCCCGCGCCGCCGGCATCCATACCTTCATTTCCTCCCTCCCCGACGGGTACGGTACTCGCATCGGCGGCGGCGGCACCGCCCCCTCCGGCGGCCAAGCCCAACGCCTCGTCCTCGCCCGCGCCCTCGCCCGCCGCCCCCAGCTCCTCCTCCTCGACGAGCCCACCAGCGCGCTCGACGCCGAGGGCGCCGCCGCCGTCCGCAACGCCGTGCGGGATTTGGTCTGGGGCCGCGCGGGCGCGGGCGCGGACGCCGTCCAGGAGGAAGTCGAGGATGCAGACGATGTGGCCTCGCCGCAGCAGCAACCGCCCCAGCCCATGACCGTCCTCATCATCACCCATGCCCGGCCGATGATGGCGGTTGCGGACCGGGTCGTCGTGCTGGAGCACGGGCGGGTGGTGGAGCAGGGCGGGTTTGAGGAGCTGCTCGCTCGTGGCGGCGGCGGTGGCGGCGGTGGTGGTCACGGTGGTGGTGGGAGCTGGCTGGCGAGGTTGCTGCGGGATGGCGTGTGGGATGGGGATGTCGTTGGGGAAGGGGAGGGAGGCTGGGGTGGTGAGTAGGTTTTTTCGGCCTTTTTTTATTTTTATTTTTATTTTTCTTTTACTTGACGAGGAGGTTGAGGAGAGGGGGAGCAGGAACAGTTGATGGACGCTCCGTAGAATGCCGCACGAGACTACGGCACTATGATAAACGTATTTATTTTCTTCCTTCCTTGATTCGGTTTCTTTTCCTTATTCACCCGCCCATCAACACATCACACTAGAACTGCCTGGCCAACGACGAGGTCACTAGTAGGAAAGGACGGAACCACTCAGCGCAGCACCACGGATCAATTCGAGTCCAATGTACAAGCTGAAAGAGGGCAGAGCAGGGGAGGAGAATATATAACAAAGAGCGAAAGCAAAAGGGGAATCCGCAAGGAAATCAAACGGCTAAGGAGCTGACAAGCCAAGCACTCCCGAGCTGAAAGTGCCAGCAAGCTCATCACCAGACGTGCTCTGACCGCAGAATCTGCACGCTCGAGCCTACTCCTCGGTGCCCAGAAGCGGGTAGGGGAAAGGAAGAAGATCGAGAAGGGAAAGAAGAAACCAACACAGGGGCTGCAGGGGTATCGAAGAGAGACCTCAACCCTCAGACTTCGCTGTAAGCCCAAATCCTCCAGGTCTGACTTGATCCTCATCATCATGTCCTTCCAGCTTTAGCTGCCTTGTCCGCACCCCCTAAGCCCTCAACCAGCAGCGCGAAGCTCCCTCCCATGACCGGTCTGGCGACGAAGTAGATGCCAGGGTACCTGGGTGGATAGTTTCTTCATTAGCAAAGGGGACGCGAAAAATGAAGCAGCATGATAGAGATGACCAGATCATAACGACCAAACCAAAGCAATGAGGGATGTCAGATCGTGCGGGTAAAAGAGAATCAACATACCCTCCAGTGTCTACGTCATATAAATCCGTCAGGGCACGGTATGTAGGCGTCTCGCGGATCCACTTAGCTAGGTCGTCGATGAACATGTCGCGCGTCGTATCGGAGCTGACGGCCGCCTGCCAGAGCTCCCAATCGGCCTTAGTCCAGCGGTGGCGGGAGTCGAGCGGGACGCCGTACCCGCTGCTCGCCTCGAGAGTAGGGTAGAAAGCCGACTGGGCGTCGTAGACAGTCTGCGGGATGAGGTTGAGACCGAGCAGGACGTCGCCGTACAGGTTATATAGCAGATTGTACGAGTCCGGAAGGTTGTACGCGAGCATGGCGTGGGTCCCATTCGTGGAGTTGGTGAAGGTGAGCGTCTGCCAGGTCCCGACGTAGCTGGTGGCAGTGGTATGGTAGTAGCTCGCGTCGTCCAAATTTCCGGTGAGCGCGGCGATGACGGACATGGCTTCGATGCCAATGATGCCTTTGAGGGCGAGGTTGGTCTGGTTGACGAGTGTGCCGGCGAAGTCGTCGGTGGAGAGCTGGTCGTTCGGATACAGAGACTCGTTGACAAGGAATCCAGCCCATTGTTCGAGCAGCGTGTAGTGCTCGGATAGGAAGTTCGTGTCATTGGCCTTCAGCGCATATGCAAGGACCATGATGAGCTGGTTGCCGCATTCTTCCAGAGGCATGGCCTCGTCCTCGCCGTCACCATGGCCAGTCCCATTGGGATAATGTGTGCCAAGGTCGTGGATGGCATATTGGTTAGGGTAGTATCCGCTCTCCTGATACTCAAAGTGAGGCTTCAGTAGCAGCTTAAGAAGCTCGGGATTGGTGTACAGGAAGATGGGGTGGGCAGGGAAGATGACATCGACCGTTTGCATGTTTCCGTTGGACGAGATCTCTTTGAGGAAGAGGTACGGGTTCACCGAAGTGCCGGCGAGCTGCGTAGCACCGAAGGCCTGACGGGTGGAAAGGGTAGTGATGATGGCATAATCAGTTCCGGCAGCCGCCACCGAATCGCTCTGGATCTGGTTATCCAGAGCGGCTGCAAGGCCGCTTGCAGTCGAATAATCCTTGTGGAAGAACTCGAGCTGTTGGAATAGTGTTAGTAAAGTTCAAGATTTCCGTCTATATATATCAACGCTTACCGCAGCGAGTTCATCATCAAAGTAAGAAGTCCACAGCGAGGGCACAGGCAGGTAGCCAGCAGATCCATTGAATTGCACGCAATCATCCTGCGTCAGCCCAATCGAGAACAGAGTGTTGGCGCCGTCTGAACCAACAGAGCCCAATCCCTTGGCAAAGCCAAAGACGGGCCAGTTATCCTGAACTGCACGGTAGTTGGTATCCTGAGAATTCCCAAGGCTGCCGTTGCTAACGAAGCTGCCTCTGACATCGACGTCGGCGCCAGATGCATACGTCAAGCCATTGACTGAATCGGTTGCCCACCACCAGTTGCCCCACTGAGCCTGCTCATCTGACTCGGTGAAGACTTGAGGTACCTGCTTCCAGACCTTGTGGTATGCGATGTCATTGCTAGTATTGTACGCCCACTGCGCCACCGCGGTCCTATCCCCTGACGCCCACTCTGCAGAAGTACATGTCAGCTCACATAAGCGCGCCACGGTTGGTCACAGGCCTTGGCAGCCTTACCGGCAGAGATGTCGGCATACAGCTCGACGTCATGTGATGCGCCATCGGAAGACCTCACCTCGACATTGAGGTAGGAGAAGATGAGAGACTGTCGCTTGAAGTCGTTTGGCGTGACGGGAGAGAGGAAAGTGATGTTCATCTCAACTTGGCCTGCGACGTCCATCATGAACGTGCTTCGAGTTGCGGTCCAATCGACGGCGGTTTGGTTGACAGCATCAGGTCCTGGCTTGCCGAGCCAGCTGTAGGCGACACCGTCGACGCGGATGATGCCTGCCCAGCCCATAATTTGGTCCCTGTACGAGAGAGTGTGAGCGTTTGAAGAGCCGAATGAAGTCGTTCGGTCAAACTCACTGCCAGAAGACAGGCCATTGTCCACCGAGGTTACCTCCTTGAGTAGTACCGGCGTTCAACCAGACATTGAGATACGGAGAGCGTACGGCTAGAGGGACGGCGGGAGGCTTCTCGGGAGTGAAGACGGTGTCGGCAGCAATCGCCATGGCAGGCAGTAAAGCAAGCACCAGCATGGTGAGACGGCCGAGGAGCGCCATGAGGAGACGAATAAGATGAACGTGAGTGAATGTCTAGTAGGTGAAGAATGAGGCGCGGCGGCCGATGAATGAGTGCAACGGCTCTGAGCCAGCAGCTTTATACGCCGCCTCGCTCGAGCCCGGTAACGGAGGAGGTTGGCGGTGTGGGTAGAAAGATGGATGGGGGATGAATGGGGAACGGCAGAGACAAGCGGGAGAATGAGACAGCGAGCGGACGCTAAGATCGGTTGGAGACGCATGACGGCGGAAATGACGATGATGGGAGCGGGGAAGGAGGGCATGCGGTGGGTTGCATCGACATGAGAAAGCCGAGCGGAAGTGGTGACCACGGTGGGTACTCTCTGGTATAGCAGGTGAGGTGTCAGAGCAAGCGGTGGGAATTGACAGAGAGAGGTGAAGGAAGGAAAGGAAGGCTTGGCGCCAGGAGGGAAGGGGAGGACAAGAGGGCAGGACGTGGCATTTCCGGCCTGAGACAAAAGCCGAACGCACCTTCTGTCCCGGGGACCAAGGCCATCACAAGGCCTGCGGTGGGTGAGGTGAAGACGTTGGCAAGGGACTAGGAAGGACGGGAGGTGAGGTAAGGTGAGGTCAGGTACAGCAGTAGGATGTACTAATGGATGTATGTACCTACATGCTGTATGTACTGTATGTACTCAGGTAGTAGGTAAGGTAGAAGGTAAGTAAGGCAGATGCTGGCCTCAATTGCAAGGTAGCGCATCTGAAACGGGCACCCCCGGACGGCAACCAACCCAGACGAGACACGACTCAGGCGGGCCGGGACGGATTCAGGGAAGGAAGATGGAACTCTTGACTTGGAAAAAAGAACAGGGGAAAACAATGACGAGCGGAAATGCTGCCGGACGTGGGGAAACGATTTTGTACGACGTTGGGCGCCCGAGTTCAAGGGAGAGACGGCCATCGTTATTCTCTATGGTGGTTGGAGCGGTCGCTGTGGCTGTTGCTGTTGCTGCTTTTCCGAGCGACAACAGCGATAATAACAACAACGCCATAAGCAACAGCAGGTCGAGGACACCCAGGTCAGCAAGGATGGCGATCCGACCAGTACCTCGTATGTACTTTCTTAGATCACCCGGACCTGCTGCGGCCCATCACGCCCCTGCAGGGAACATGCAAAAGAAGGAGAAAAAGAACGAGATGACCATAGGAAGGCAAAGACAAAAGCGCGAAACCGAAAGAGAGCGTAGAAAGGAACAGGAGAGATCGAGGGAACAGGGCCGCTGCATCTGCATCTGCATCTGCTGAACAACATCGACAACCCGCACCCCGGGTCGGCATGTGTGGAGAAGAGAAAAACAAAAGCGGGTGCTCACGCTCCTGCTCATGCTCCCATCGCACAACCAGTCCGACCGGTGGGCAAACGAGAAACAACAAACCTACTCCGTACCTACAAGGTTAAGAAGTCGGGTGGTTCCCAGGTTACACCGGGGTGGTGGTGCTGGTGGAGGTCGTGGTGCAACAAACCCCTCCCCCGGGGGATTGGTGAAGAGAACAGCATGACTGACATGTCCTCGTGAGCGGAGCCGGTTGCGAAAGTGAATGTCGCACACGCGCGAGCTAGAAGGGCGAGGGGGAGGGCACGCGACGGGTTTTTTGTTTCTTACTTTCTCCCCTTCTCTCTTTCGCTGAGCGGGGAAGGGGAGGGTGATGATGATGTCGATGATGATGCTGTTTGAAAAGGGAGCGAACGGGCGGGGGAAGATGGAGCGAAGGTCTCGAGATGAAAGACGGACAAATCCCATCCACCTCACCAACCCCGCCGCGGAGTACTAAGTAAGTACGTACAGTACAGTAGAACATCACGCGTGCATCAAGTCGCACCTTAGTGAAAGCGAACGCGACATGCCATTCATCCGAGGTACAATGGGATGTGAGGTCTTGACCCCACGCGATAACTCCACACCCGCCCGAGGACCCGAGCGAGGGTGGAGAACGCCCTTCCCGCCGCCACCAAACGCCTATTCTCGTCCTCGGGTGCCACAAACAGCAGCACAGCACCTCTCATCTCATCCGAACAAACGCATCAGAAGTTGCATCCTGTACTGTGCATACCGTACAAACAGTACTGTACAATAGACATATATATAAATAGCCACTGCAATCTCCCGCTCCCCCCGCAGTATGCAGACATGCTTGCATGTATATCTATATCCATATCCATAACCATTCATATCGATCCTCGTTCCTGCAGAAAAACGGGGGAAAAGGAGAAAAAGGAGGAAGGGAGGTCCCTGCAGCGTACGTAACGTTGCATACGAATAAGCAGAGACAGGTCAAGGAAGAAGGGGGAAAGAGGAGAAAAAGAAGAGAGGAGAAAGAATGGAGAAGTTGAAGAGCACAGAGCAGGTGACGTGAGTATGTATATAAAGCTTGACTCAACCGATTAAAATCTCCAGAAAGCCCCGCGGCTTCTCTGCTCAATATGCACGATACTCCACTGTACCTTTGGGTACATGGAGAACAGTTTCGCGCAACCAGCTCGCGTTTCACTGGTACCCAGTTCGTCTGTATCTTCGCCAGAGAAAAAACATAAACAATGTATCACCAAATCGCAATGAGAATTCCCAAAGCACGCATCTCGCGCCGCTGAGGCAGGATAGAAGGAAAAAGATGGTTGGGTATCAATTGCAAAACATCTACAACACAATGAGCACAGTCCTTTTTTCCTCTCTCACACCCTTACCGCTTCCTCCTCTTCCGATCTCCACCACCAGGCGTCGACTTTGGCGATGCTTTCGCCTTCGCCTTGCTCTTCGGCGTAGGGACCTCCTCTACCTTAGGTTCTTCCTCTTCACCCACTAACGTCTTTGCATCCGCACCATTCTCCTCCACTTCCGACTCCTCATCGTCACTGATCTCAATCTCGCTCTCCTCGTTCTCATCGAAGCCTCCAAACGACTCATCTTCCTCGTCGTCATCGTCATCCTCTTCCTCCTCCTCATTCTCCCCATCTTCCTGTTTCGCCTCCTCATCCTCCCTCTTCCTCTTCTTCATCTCTCCCATCCGACCTTCCCTGCCAGGCACACCAGCGCCCGCCTCCTCGCCCTCAGCACCCTCCACCTTCGGCGGCGGCATGAACCACGGGATCTTGCCTCGCAGGAAGTCGTTGATCACCATCTTGGCCACGCCATCCATGTCCGGCTCGCCACCCTTGAGCAGTCTTCCGCTCTTGCGCGCAATCTGCTCACAGAAGTCGGTTGCGTCCTTGTAACCGGCAATCTCATAAGTCCGCTGGATATGTCTCGGCTGGCATCGGCCCAACACGGCCTCGACGTATTGATACGGGTTTTCCGTGTTCTCCACACGAACGACACCACGAAGTAGGAGCTGCTCGTCCGTGTCGTCCTTGTTGGGCGGGACGATACCCGGAGAGTCGATGAGGTAGATACGCTTCATCAGAGTAACATACTGCCAGACCTTGGTTTCACCGGCAATAGGAGCAACGGTGCAAACCTTCTTCTTGCGGAGTGTGTTGATGATGGATGATTTACCGGTGTTGGGGTAGCCGATCAAACCGACAGAAATCTGCTTGCGGTCCTTGTGGAGAGCAGAGAACTGACGGAGAAGACCGATAAGAGAGCCCTTTCCGAAGGAGTTGTTGATGTTGGCGTGGAATGCGAGACAGGGATGCTCTTTCGAGAGGATGCGGACCCATTGAGCCTGAGGGATTGATTAGCGACTGATCAAAAACTCCTCAAGCGATGAATAGGAAACGAAGGAATGTGTGAAATGTTACTAAGAGGAAAGCCATCAAAGTGTCGCATGAAGCGAGGCAGTCCTCAACTCAAACAAAACACTCCCCAGCCCTTAACGGCAGGTCCCAAGACGGAACACATACCAGCCCTGAGACCATAACGGTCTTGAGGCGGCGGGCCGGGGGTCAATATCCCAAAGTTGTAACAGATTCTATCCATGGTGTATATTGCAACGAGTGCAGGAAAGAGCCTTGACTTAACGATGGGAATGCTACTGAAGTGCAATATGTGAAAATGAGAAAATATGGACTTACAGCTATTTTGGAGGGCACTAAGTCAACCTTATTGAGAACGAAGATCAGATGCTTATGCGGTGCTTCTTCCCTAAGGTACTTCTCGACCGAGCGACAACGCGTGCCTTCGGGGTCACGAGCATCCAGGACGTGCAGAAGTACATCACTGCTGTCGACAGTCTTGTACAACTCGTTCCAGATACGCTTGGATTGACCCTTTGAGAAGATGGCTTCACGAGCTGTGGTAGCTTGAGGCTCCTCTTGCCAGGTGATTTCACCGCCGACTTCTTGACCAAGCTGTCCACTCAGAAGTTTCTGCTGCTCCAGCCGCTCCAGGTAGGTGTCGTGCATCTTTGAGGTTTCACCCGCGAGATCATCGAATGTGGAGCTGCTGAGCTTCACCTTCTTGCGTTGAGCCTTGGGCCCGAAGGTGTCGGAGAAGGGCTGGGTCTCCACGGTCATCTTGGCCCTGTGTTCCTTGAGACCGTTCACATTGGGTGCGTCCCGAATGAGGGACATGGGTAGTTTGTTCGACTTCAGCAGGAAGCTGTAGGGGTCGGACTGGGTCTCGGCCACGGCGCTTCGGAAAGACTCGAGAGCGTCTTGCGAGATCACTCTCGTGGCATTGAACCATTTCCGGTTCGGCTCTACGCGGGCGACGGGAGCCTCGCGAGATTGGTAAGAGGCCGCCTTGGTGATCTCACCCTTTGCGTTGTATTGCGCCTTGCCCTGGTAGGGGATTAGCAAGGAATCGACAACATGGAAACCCGGGATGAACGTACATCCGTCAATCTCTTCAACGCCTTGACCTTCTTCGCGTCTCGGTAAAAGTTTTCACCCTTTGTCCGGACGTTCCCCATCTCGGTCTTCCCCTGCCTCTCCCGCCTGTTTGCTTCCTTCTTGTGCGAACCCATGCTGACGAACGTCGCCCCGGGTAAGGTAGGAATAGAAAATTTGTTGGAGATCCCCTGAAGCTGGCTGCAAACCCGAATGTCCCGATAACGGAGAGTAAGTTACCAAAAGGACAGAGGAATCAGTGCACAGTAGAGGGTTTGACAGGGCGTCGAAAAATCGCCTGCGAGGAGTGGGAAAAAGAAGATGCGCCCAGCCCTCCTCGTTTTGAAGGGCGGAGGAAATTTTGGCGGAGACCCTCGTTTTTCCGGCCCGACAGGTCCCTCACCCGGGCAGCCCGCCATTTCCCCAATCGGACTAGCGCGTCATCGCCGATCGCAGAGCAGAAAGTCTGAACTTCAGAGGCCTCATGGCCGAATGGTGTGAATCCCTCCACCAGAGCAAACCCCCGCGATTGCTCTCCACCCCTCACAATACTCGCCATGCCGCCGCCATCAGCTCGGACGCTGATCCATCAGCCCTCAATATGTCGCTCCTGCGCAACTAGCACCCTCCGTCGAACATACGCAACCGTCAGCCAGGCCAACAACAAGCAGCAGCAGCCCGCCCATCCCGACATTCACAACGAGCTCGCTCCCCAATCCCCGCGCTACGTCGATGTCCGGAAGCCGCCGCAACCGAGCTATCCGCCTCGCCCAAAGATCAAGGGTGTCCTCCCCGTGCCCCGGAATGTCTTCATCCACCGCAGCAAGGCCGACAAGGGCTCCGAGGAGTTCATCGCCCGGGCCACCGCCGAGCCCAAGAGCGGGCACGTCAGCTCCGGCAAGGACGCCGAGTACATCGCCTGGAAGCAGCGGATGTCCGAATCGCGCCGGCGAAACCTGCGTGAAGGTCTGCTCTCCCTCGCCGCGCGGAAGCGGGCCATGGACGCCGCGGTGGCCGGCCGACAGAGCCGCCGGGCGGCCGAGCGGGACGCCCTCATCGCCCGCCCGCCCCGGGACGACGAGCAGTACACGGAGATCTCGGTGGACGCGGGCTTGCGGGCCTTCCTCGACGGCGGCGCCGCCCCCCACCAGCGCACCCCGGCCGAGGTCGAGCGGATGCGGGCGAACGTGCGGGCGAAGCAGAAGGAGAAGAGCGCGGAGCGCAAGGCCGCCCTGCACACCCTCTACATGAACGCCCGTCGCTTCATCACCAATGAGCAGCAGCTCAAGAAGGCCATCGATGACGCCTTCGGCGCGCCCGGTCACCCCAAGGGCTGGGGTCCCGACGGCGACCGGCCCAGCCCGTGGGCCGAGGGCCCGCCGTTGACGGCGGCGGCGATGCTGCGCAGGAGCGCGGCGAACGAGTTCACGCTGGCGGAGAGGAGGATGAAGAAGATTGCCGAGGAGCTTACTGGTGGTACCTTGTAAATGGTGAACGAGGGGGCTTCGGGGCTGCAACATCATGGGACGCGAGGAAGGTTCACATTCTGACATCGTTGGGCGTGTATATGGGCGGCCTTGGCCTTATGTACGATTCGACCAGTATAGCACGTATATCATCTTTCCTGTCTGTTCAAAATACTGCCGCTCGTCGAATGAGACGTTTGTCTGCAAACCACATCGCGAAGATCATGTGTAATATATCTCAAGCACACCAACACGCCTTCGATGCATCAAGTCACTTTTTGTTTCTTCCTTCTCAGCTGCTCGGCCCTAATTCGAACCCTTCCGCACCCCTTCTACTTCCGCGCATTCTCCTCCCTTACCCGATCCGCAACCAAGAAAGCCATCTCCAGCGCCTGCTTCTCATTCAGTCTCGGATCGCAGAAGGTAGTGTAATTCAAGCTGAGATCCTCCTCAGCCAACCCCTCACTACCGCCCAAGCACTCCGTGACCGGATCGCCCGTAAGCTCCAGATGCATGCCACCGAGGAAGCTGCCACACTCAGCATGAATACGGAGCGCAGTCGAGAGCTCGCTCAAAATCGCAGAGAAATGGCGCGTCTTAATAGCCTGCGCGCTCGAAAACGTATTGCCATGCATGGGATCGCACTGCCAAACCACCGGGTGGCCGCTGCGGGTCACCGCGGCGATGTGGCCCGGCAGCAGTTCCGCAACCTTGGCCTCGCCGTAGCGGGTGATCAGCGTGACTTTGCCGACCTCGCGGTCCGGGTTGACGATGTCCAGCAGCCGGACGAGCTCGTCGCCGGCCATGGACGGGCCCACCTTGATCCCGATCGGGTTCTCCACCCCGCGGAAGTACTCGACGTGCGCGCCGTCCAGCTGCCGGGTCCGGTCGCCGATCCAGATGAAATGCGCCGAGGTGTTGTACCAGCCTTTGCCATCCGCCGCCACCTTCTTGCCGGCGGGAGGGACGTAGTTTTTCGGATGCGGCAGCCGTCGCGTCAGGCACTGCTCGTACTCGAGCAGCAGCGCCTCGTGCGAGGTGAACAGATCCACCGTCTGCAGCTGGCCGGCCGTGTCGGCGCCGACGGTGTGCATGAACCGCAGGCTCTCCCGGATGCTCGCCACGATGCTCTCGTACTTGGCCAGCAGGGCCGGGTCCCGCACGTGGCCCAGCCCCCAGTCGAGCGGGTTGTGCAGGTCCGCGATGCCGGAGTCCAGCTGCGCGCGGATGTAGTTGAGCGTGGCGGCCGAGTGGAAGTACGCACTCACCAGCCGCGCCGGGTCCGGGTCCCGCTCCCGCGGGTCGTAGCCGTTCAGGATGTCGCCGCGGAAGGAGGGGATCAGCTTGCCGTCTACCGTCTCCATCGGGCTGGAGCGAGGCTTGGCGTACTGCCCGGCCATGCGGGCGATGCGGACGACCGGCTTGTTGGAGCCGTAGATGAGGACGAGGGACATTTGGAGGAGCAGCTTGATCTTGCTGTCGATGGCATTTTCTTCGCAGTAGGAGAAGAGCTCGGCGCAGTCGCCGCCCTGGAGAAGGAAGGCCTTGCCTTCGGCTACGTCGCGAAGGCTGTTCTTGAGCTTGACGATCTCCGTAGGTGTCACAAGAGGAGGAAGATGCTGCAGCTTTCGAAGGGATGCTTGGAGTGCCTCTGGATTGGAGTAGGTCACGTCTTGTTTGATTGGTTTTGATCTCCAGGCTGGAAAGTGTTAGTATCAATACCGAGCGGATGGAGACAGAAGGCATACAGTCGGGAGTCCAATCTCCATTACTCTGGGCGATTGCAGAAGCTGACGGCTGAATGGGGGCAGCCGGATGCCCAGAAGTTGGTGTGACGTCCATTTCTGTTCGATATTTGAGTTAGATTGAGGGTACTATCTGCGGTAGGTAGACATAGCAAAACGGCTTAGGAAGAAGCTGAGCACAATTTGAATGATGATACGACGAGCAAGGGAAAAAAAACAAAGATATCAATCTGAGCAAAGCTGACTGATTCTTCATGGATTGAGGAGTACCAAAGCGATTCAATGATGGCTAAAGACACGGGATGTCTCATAGCATCATCGTCAAGGAATTGAAGACATTCAAATCGACGGAAGAAAAGATGAAAAAATAGAAACCAACGCACACATACCTATAAACTGTTATGGCTAGACCAAGGGAGTTGAGAAACTCTTCAATTCTAGACGAAAGAGCTTTATAGGAGTGTGCAGAGGGCGCGGATGTCACTCCCAATTTCCCAAGGGCGAGATGTGACTCGAACACTAGTAGTTTGCAGTCCCTTGAATTGCCCACAATTATGATGAGTGGTCTTCGGCACAGGCGGATGGTCCGATCGGAATTAATATGAGTAAGGCCTCGTAGATTTATATGAAAGACAGCAGATACATTGAGTACATCAATATATCAAGACTCCTACAATGCTTGAGCAGGAAGAAAATATACCACAGAGGCGAATTGGAATTAAGAAGAATGATTTATGTGGCCTGAGGACATATTTTCTTTTTCATCCTTCCCTCAGCCACTGCCGCTGCCGCCAAGACGGCCGCAAAATCCGGGGTACAGGGCCGCCTTACTAAGCGGCACGTCACCGCCAGGACGTCTCTTCTATGTACAGCGAACACACCGCCTCACGTACACCTGTGTATGTACACACCTTAGTACTTATATACACTCACGTCCATAGCCTTCAAACTCACCTCAACCTTTCAATTCAATCAGATTCATTCGAGCATCTTCTTCGATTCATAACTGATTCCCACTGTCTGACCGTTCCCCCCTTCGCTCCGACAAACCCCTCCCATAAATCTTCCCACGCCCTGAAGGCAAAAGTGAAATCCAAAGCCATCCCTTAAAGACAACCGCAATGGCAGAGTCCCCCCAACCCCCCACCCTCCACGAAGGCGCCAGCACCCCTCCCGCCCCCACCTCCACCACCACCAGTACCACCAAGCCCGGCGCCGAAGCCGCCAAAGAAGCCGCCGCCCTCTCCTCCCTCGAAGACACCAACACCATTGGGCAGAGTAGCAGCGGCAGCAACGGCGCCGACACCGAAGCCCTCGGCAAAGCGATGCGGGATCTGGATGTGAAAGGTGGCGTCGCGGGTGTTTCGCAGCAGCAGAAGCAGCAGGTGAAGAAGGCGCCGGTGGTGAAGGTCGATGTGGGGGATATGGGGGTTGTGGTGAGTGGATTGATATCGATTTAGGTGATTTGAAGCTAATTGCTGGGGATGCGGTGATAGGTGGAGCAGTTGGAGCTGAGCAGACCGCGGGCGACGGAGTTGCTGAAGGCGCATGGGGGGAACCTTCGGGAGGCGTTGGCGGCGTTTGTGACGGCGAGGGGATGAGGGTGGGATATGCTAGCGTAAGAATGAGGGGATTAAAGTTGACCAAACATGCCAGTCTAACGCGGGCGGCAGTAACAGGGGCAAGCACAAGCTGGAAAAAGCATAGACTCAATCCGAGGAAACAGTCTGAACTTCTCAGTGAATCAATCAATACACATACACTCATACTCTCTCGTCCCAAGTCCAGACAAAAGGTCCCCCACAAGAGAGGAGATCCAAATGATCAAGCATGCCATAGGCAGCATCCGCATGGGTGACCAAAAAAGAAGGGGAAAAAAGAGAAAAAGAGGAAAGAATTCAAAGCCCTCTCCCCGACCCAACGCCAAATCCCCAACGCAGTCATGGTATCACCGCATTGCCTCCGAGTAAAGTGCCAAAAAACACCCGGAAAAAGAAAGAACAAAGAGAAAAGAAGAACCTCATACCAAATAGGTCTCCCAGGACCAGAGGTCCAGAAAAGAGAAGAAAAAAAGAAAGAGGAAATCCTCCCCACCCCAATCCCCATCATCAAACCCCCCACGTCCCTCAATCAAGAAAACAGCGTCCGCCCCAGCGGCGGCGCAGGACCCGCAGCACTACTCACCGACTCCAAACTCCTCCTCTTCGCCTTCATCAACCTCGCCTTAAACGGGGTCGTCGGCTTGCTCGGCGACAGAGCGCCGGGGAAACTACGCAGCACCTGTTTCGGCGGGCATGTGCGCTGCTGTAGGGCCTCCGGGTGCACGAGATAGGCGGGGGTGCCCTCGGGCGTGGGTTCGTCTTCCTCGGCCGCCGTCTGCATGGCGGGGGCCTTCTTGACGGTGCTAGGCGCGGGGGTCGGGGAGCCGTTTTCCTTGTTGGACCCCGTGGTGCCGAGGGTGAAGAGCGGGGTTTTGATCTTGAAGGCGCTGGAGAGGGAGAAGCGGCCGGGGGAGGGAAGACCGATGGTGGTGGTGGTGCGGGTGGGCGGCGTGTTCGGGCTGCGGGTCGTGAGGACCGAGGCCATGGAGTGGCGGGGCGTGTTCGGGTTGCTGCTGATGCCGAGGGGCTGGAGTTGGATCGCGTAGCCGGATTCGAGGACGCGCTGTTTGATCCGTTCGCATCTGGGAGGTTGAGGTTAGTCGGAGGCTTCAAGGGGGCGACAACGGATGACTTACTCAAGGACCCAGCCCAAGTTCACGCAGTACAGTTCCCGGCCCATGGCCTTCGCCTTGCGGACCTTCTCCAGGGTCTCGTCCTTGCCATCCTTGAACAAAACATGCGTGATCGCGCTGTCGCCGTTCCAGTTGCTCACGCAACGAGCACCCATCTCCTCAATCAGAGGAGCGAACAAATCACCACTGTCCACACCATTGGCGGTCACATCAACATAGAACGTCAGTCCAGCAAGAGGACCCAGAACCTTCGCTGGAGGTGGAGGCGGAAGCTCCTGAACGTCATTCAACTGGCGCCACGTCACCGTCTTCTTCGGCGACATGAGCGACTTGAGCGGCGACCGGAGCGCAGATTTGGTAGGCGACGCTGGAGCAGCAGGCTGCGCGCTGAACACGGGCGCGGGCGGGAGCGGAGCTTCCAGGACAGCAACGGCCTTCTTCGGCTGCTGCTGCTCGGGCTTGGCTGGAGTGTTGATCGCGCTCAGCGCAGGCATTTCCGCAAACAGATTCGCCCGGGCGAGCGTCTCTTCGCCGAGCTGCTGCGCTGCGAGCTCATCCTCGAGATATGACGGCATGTCATCGTCGACGGCGTCTTCGTGGACGGGCGCGTTGAAGGACTCGAACTGAGGCTCGCCAAACGTGATGGTAGACTCTTCTTCGTACTCCGGCGCGTCTTCCATCTCGACGTCACCGATAGACTGTTCCTGCTGAGGGGTCTGAGCGAGCTCCTGCTCCTGCTGGTGCTCCTGTTCCTCCGCGCCTGCGGCGGTCTCTGACTGGAACAGCGGGTGAGCGGGCCGAGGCGTTTCGGTAATGGGGGCAGGAGGCGTGCGAGCATCCAGCAGCGGAGAGTTCGAAGGGGTCTCCTCGGCAAACGCCTTCGTGGACGACAGGACGCGAGGAGTACGAGCCGGGCTCGTCAAGCGCACGGGAGGGAGCTGGAAGGATGGGGTAGGCTTGGAGATAGGCACCACGTTGACGAACGGGTTGGGCGCGGACTTGATCGGAGAATCAGCAGGCAGTTTGCGGGGAGCTTCCTGAAGCAGGGAGTTGCCGAACGCCGGCGCGTGCGGCTTCGAATCGTCGGCGAATGTGCCGGTGGCCATGTGGAATCCTTTGCGAGGTGAGCTGGAGATGAGCGAACATTTCGTCTGCTCGGAAGACGTGGGCCCCTTGACAGGGGGGAATGATGCCTTCGACAGTGCTTCCGGGGGAGGCTTCCGAGCCGATCCCTGCATGAGAGAGCTCTTCAGGTGACCCTCGGGAGCAGCTGGCTTAGCGGGTGTCGTGAGAGAGGATTTGAAGAGAGACTCGGCCGGAGCCTTGCGAGCGGACTGGAACAGGCTGCTTTTCTCAGCAGGCGCCTTCCTGGCGGACCCGAACAGACTGAAGAAGCCGCCGGTGCTCGTAGGCTTCATCGCAGTCATGGGCATGGCGGGAAGCTTGAACGGTGAATTGGCTGGTGCTTTGCGGGCCGACGCAGCCATGATAGTGGGCTTCTTCAGAGCCGGCTTCAGAGCGGGTGTCTTACTCTGCCCGAACAGGCTGAAGGTCTTGATCGGCGTGGCCGGAACAGGCTCGGATGGTGCAGTGTTTTCCTTGTCGTTGTCCTCCTCACTTTCTTCCTCCTCTTGAACGTCTGTGGCCGGCTGTGCACGCGGTGTCTTAGCCGATTTGTTGACGAACGGATCCTCGAGTACCTCCATGTTGGTGGTTTTGACCGTAGAAGGCGGCGGGAGAGGAGTCTTCGACACATGCGGTGTGCTAGTAACTGGCTGCTCTGCCTTCTCGTGCATCTTGAACGCAAACAAGCCGGGAGTCTTAACCTTGATGGTGCTCATAAACGGCTCCACGGACGAGTGCTCGGGCGTTGCAGGTCGCGACTCCTCGACAACCGGCGTTGCGGCAGTCTGTTCGGCCTCAGAGTCGTTTTGCGCCTTTTCAGCCATCGGTTCAGCGAGATCCTTCGCAGGCTCTTCCTGCGCCTTCTCGGGTGTCAATTCGGCGACAGGTTCCTCCGTCAGTTCGGATTTGTCCTCCTCAGCTGCTTTCACGGGAACTTCTTTCACCTCAGGTGCCTCTTCCACAGGAGTATCGACCTTAACGGCAACAGACTCCTCGACATGTTCCTCATCAGTGTCCTTGGGAAGCTGCTCAGGTTCCTGCGCCATCTCATCATCATGTGACTCCGGCTCCTCAAAAACAACTTGCACATGCTTCTCCTCAACAGCCTCCACCTCAGGCTTCCTCGCCGCTTTCGACTTCGAAGGCGCAGCCGCAGCCGCCTTAGTCTTGGCAGTCGCAGCCTTCTTCGCCGGCGGCGCTTTGGGAGCATCCTGTATCGCGGCACCCCTTCTGGTGGGTCTCTTCGACGGTTCCGGCACGGCAGGCTCTTCATCGTCGAGCACATGCGCACGACGCTTGGTTCGCGTCGTCTTCGGCGCAACCGGCTCTTCCACCGCAGCTTCCGCGGTCTTCACGGCAGCGGTGCGTCGGGATCGGGTGGCCTTGGTGGGTTCCAGGGCCGGTGCTTCCTTCGCCGCCGAGGCCTTGGTTTTGGCGGTAGCGGTGCTCTTCTTCGCAGACTTCGAAGCTGCTGCGGCGGTGTTGCCAGTAGCGACGCGTCCTCGAGTCCCTCGAGTAGTAGGCTTAGACGGCTCCTCCGGCGTCTCTTGCTCCTGCGCATTATCAGGCTCTTCGACCTCCGGCGCAGGGGCAGCAGTGGCAGCAGCAGCAGCACCACGTCGCGTCCTTGTCGCAGGCTTCGACTCGCTCGCCTTCACCGCCTTCTTCGCAGCGGCAGCGGTGGTCGTTGTCTTGCTCGCCGTCGTCGTCTTCGCAGCCGTCTTGCGCGTCGCTCGAGGCTTGGGAGCATCGATCTCCATCTGCAGCTCGTCCACATCGTCGGGCACGGGCGGCGGCGCCGCCGCGGCGGTCTTCTTTGCAGTCGCCGCAGCTGGCTTGCGACCGCGCTTCGCGGGGGCCTTGAGCGTTGAAGTCGCAGCCGGTTCGTCGGCTTTGCTGCCCTCGCGTTGAGCGCGTGTGAGCACCATCGTGGAACAGTCGGTGGGAGAAAAGCGAAGCAAAAGCAGAAAAGGCTGCGTTCAATGTTGGGTTGTCGCTGTGTTAGTAAAAGACCGAAGGGTGGATTAAAAAAAAGATTATTTAGAAGGTTCGACGGTCCATGCTATGGGTAGCGGCACAGCGGGTGTTTGTAGAAAGGTTGGAACGGAGAGGAAGTGAGGCTGGTGAGACTTGTTGATTTGTTTTGTGGTAGCGATCACGTGGGGACGACTCGGGGTCCGCGGTTGTCCGGGGCAACCCGCCTTGCGCGCCACGTCTGACAGCTCCACTAACGTCGTGGCCAGTCTGTCGATCCGAGTCTCTTGCAATTGGACCGCTGTTCGTTCTCGGCTTTTATGTTTTCCCATTCTGGGTTCATTCGCAGCACGCATGAGAGCCCTCCGCTTATTTGTTGACTGTCGCAGACCGTTGCCGTTTTGGAGTACGAAAGTGCATAGGTTTGGGTTAGAATCCTCTCGAGCTTTTGATGAATGAGTGTAAATTGGGAAAGGAAAGGACACGGCACGCGTTCTTTCACACTGAGTGGCCAGTACACAAGACCTCAACAAAGGCCTACAGCCAAAATATATTCAAAGAAATTGTACTTCGATTTTTTCCCATCCGCTACAAACTTTTTCACTGTCCCTGAAGCGGCTCGCTCATACCGCCCAGCGTCACCATCTTCGTGACCAAATACTCATCCACACCATACTTGCTACCCTCCCTCCCGAAGCCACTCTGCTTCACGCCGCCAAACGGCGCAGCCGGGTCCGAGATCAATCCGGTGTTGACGCCGACCATGCCGACGTCGAGGGCTTCGGCAACTCGGTAGACCCGCTGGATGTCCCGCGAGAAGAAATAACCGGCCAGACCGACCTCGGTGGCGTTGGCAAGTTCAACGACATCCTTTTCGGTCTCGAAGGGGAACAATCCGGCAACAGGCCCGAACGTCTCCTCCGAAGCAAGGCGCATGTCCTTGGTCATGTCCCTCAGGACTGTGGGTTGGAAGAAGTTGCTTCCTAGGTCAGGCAGCCTCTGGCCACCGATAAGGACCTTTCCGCCTTGGCTCACGGCGTCCTGGACATGCTGCTCCACCTTGCTGACAGCGCGGTCATGGATCAGAGGACCGTGTGTGACACCCTCCTCAAAACCATTACCAACTTTGAACTTCTTCACCTTTTCGGTGAATGCCTTCACAAAATCCTCGTAGATGCCCTTCTGCACGTAGATACGGTTGGCGCAGACGCAGGTTTGGCCGGAGGAGCGGAACTTGGAGGTGATGGCACCAGCAACCGCAAGGTCGAGGTCGGCATCGTCGAAAACGATGAAGGGTGCATTTCCGCCAAGCTCGAACGAAAGCTTCTTGAGAGTGTCGGATGACTGCTTCATGAGGAGCTTGCCAACATTGGTGCTACCGGTGAAGGAGACCTTGCGGACGATCTCGCTGGAGGTGATAGCGCTTCCGACTTCCGGTGTGTTCTCAAGGGAGCTGACGACATTGACCACGCCTGCCGGAATGCCGGCGCGGTGACCAAGCTCGACAAGAGCCGAAGTGGTCAAGGGAGTCTCACCAGGAGACTTCACGACCACAGTGCATCCAGCTGCAAGAGCAGGTCCGATCTTACGGGTGATCATGGCAGCAGGGAAGTTCCACCTGATCCAAGGTCAGCCTTCTGGTTCCCTTCACGCAAATTAGAGCTGGACGCGAGCGCCGCAGCACTTACGGAGTGATCAAACCGCACACGCCCACAGGCTCCTTGATCGTAAACACCCTGTTCCCCGCAATCGACGCCGGAATCGTCTCGCCATAAATCCTCGGCGCTTCCTCCGAGAACCACTCAAAGAAATTGGCCGCGTACGTGACCTCGCCCTTCGCGTCCGCCAGCGGCTTGCCGTTCTCCCACGTGATCAGCGTCGCCAGATCGTCCGCGTTGTCCACCATGAGCTGGTACCATTTCCGCAGCAGCCGGGATCGCTCGCGCGCCGTGGTCTTGCGGAAGGTCTTGAGGGCCTCGTTGGCGGCGGCGATGGCGTCCTGGACGTCCGAGGCGTCCATCTCGGGTACCGTGCCGATCACCTCGTGCGTGGAAGGGTCGATGACCTCGAAGGTCTTGCCGGACTTTGCTCCGACCCATTTGCCGTTGACGTAGGTCTTGTCCTTAAGGAGAGAGGGGTCTTTGAGCTGCACGATGATGTCTCAGTTAGCAGGGTCATGACCAGCAACAAGCTGGCAGCGCCAAGTGGAAGGATAGCCGTACGGGAGGTACGCTGCGGTGACCCATGGCGTAGGTTCGTGCTGCGATTTTGGGGAGGTTGGATCGTTGGAAGTGAGAGCGGATGGCTTGTCTGGTACAGAGTTGAACAAGAGGTCTCATGGTTTGGAGAAAAGAGACACTGAGAACTGAAAACCGCGAATGGGTGTGAATGAGGAGAATGAGGGGTCGTACAATTGGACGAATTGGAGAGGATCGATCCAGGGAGTTGCCGGTGGAGTTGCGGGGAAAGTGGCCGGCGGCGGGATGATGAGGTCACGCTTGATAACCGATAAGATCTCTCGTCTCGAACCCCGCGAGTTGACGTGCGGCAAGGAGCGAAGTTCTAGTTGTATTGAGTATGATGTAGAGGGTGTTGGGCTAGGATATATTTTATACTAAATCCTTCTAAGCCCACCTCTCCGCCCGCTTCCACAGATAAATACTTAATTTATGTGAACACTTATGGATGAGTCTTGTGGTTGTGGAGCGTAAAAGGCCGATGCAACTGGACGCGACGGCCGCAAGCTTTATCCCGAAAAGGAAACCCCATCCGATGATAGCTTTCCGCCCCTCCAAGGATGTACGTAAAGTATTATGTAGGTATAAATAAGGATGGAGTGGTGATTCCAGCTCCTTTGATGCTGTATGAGGGATCTGGGGCCGAACAGCGACAACTCCACCCTCCAGGTTTCTCTGCCATCGCCTTCATATTGTGCAATCAAGTGTTCCATTGCTCGCTCGCCGGCGCCTCGCTTATCCAAGAGCATCGAATATCAGGACACCACGCTTCAGTTCAGCTTACCATGCTGTATGTCCACCATCGATTCTCAGATCACCTCCAGTCTGTCAAGAGTCAGCAAGTTTCTGTATGGGGACGCCGAGCTCCAAGTACGTACCATGAAGCTGCTCGCATCGCTGAGCAAGAACACCGCGGCGCCACGATATTCCCTTGGGCCAGATAACCTCCCCAGCATGTTCTGCTTCGGCCATTCTGTCCTCCTCTCCGGGTATTGCTTAAACAACTCTTCAACCATGGCGGTAACAATGTAGCCCGGTGAGATGGTGTTCACACGGATACCGTACTCGCCCCATTCAGCAGCCAGGTTGCGTCCAAGCTGGAGGACACCCGCCTTGGAAGCATTGTATGCGGGACAGATCAGGCCCTAGAGGATGGGAAATGTAAGTTCGCGTGCGCTGCTCGCGGTTATACAGGCATCAGGTATACCACCAGGCCAAAGACACATACCTTGTTCGCCACAGAACCACTCATGCTAGCGATCATCACGATGCTTCCACCCTGACCTAACTTGATCATCTGCCTGGCGACTGCTTGCGCCGTCATGAAAGCACCGGTAATGTTCACTTCGAACATCCTGTTGGCATCCTCAGGAGTATAATCAAGCGCCGGCGTCTCTTGCTGGATGCCAGCCGCTGCAATCAGCCCATCGAGACGGCCATGCTTGTCGGCGATCTCGCTAACGATTTTGTTTAGGTTTGGAACATCCCGAACATCAATCTGTCGGTATTCTAGGGAGGTGCCCAGCTCTTTGGCGCGTTTTTGGATTTCAGCGAAGTCTGGCGAAGGCTCCGGAAGACGGTCAAGAGCGTAGACTGCGATGACTGTCAGAAACTGTCTGTGTGATCTTTGACACACATCGAGGTTTCTGGCCCGGGTAAGAGGCCGATCGTCCTATCTCACCTGTTGCTCCAGCCTCCAGCAAAGCTTCCGCTTGGGTCAGACCAAGACCTCTCGCAGCACCCGATACCAAAACCACCTTTTGCGCAAGGCTGAATTCCGGAAGGCGACTCGGCGTACCAACCCCGCCAGATAGCGGGGAAGTAGAATCCTTGCTCGAGAAGGACTCCTGTCCTGTCGCCGACTTGTGACTACTCGTACTGATGGTTCTCCGGGCTACTGCTGGTAGGCCTGACGCAGGTCTGTACGTACGAGCGACGCGAGCTAAGCCGCGCGCGCACAGTGGGAAGAGACGTGGATTCGATGCCATGGCAGCTAAGGACTGATCACAGAGGTGTAACTAATGGTTCGCTGGCCGAGAAAATCACTAACACTGCGCTACGAAGGAGCGCAACCACAGAGAGACTGGAGAGAGGAGGACAAAGGGGGTGCAAGGGGGAAGTGCACCGTCGAGGTCACGCAGCAGAGTATTTATTCTTCACGGGCAGCCAGAAGCCACGCAGGGCCGTAGCTCCGCCAGGGTTTCCCACGAACGCAGCCGCCCCTTTCCAGGTGGCTAAATGAGCGCGGCGTTCGCAATGCCATGGACATCCGCGGATCGAGTCCACGGCTCAGAGTCGGCATGCTTGAGGCGTCCGATTGGCGCGAGAGCCCGACAATCCGCGTGCAATTGGGCGGGTGATGCCACCTCCGGTATCGTAGGAGGGAGGAGTGCGGGCAAGCTCTCCCGGGACGGGAGTGGCTATAGCTTCTCTCAGAATGCGGGGTTCGGAATACCGAAAGGGGTAATCCGCACCGTCCAAGATGTGGGGTAAACTGGCTTCGCCAACAGTGTGAGGACGGGAATGTGATGCTTCAGGGACTCAGCTCAATGAAAATTAGTTAGGAGGATTCAGTTCATCAACGTCGGACTTGTCAAATTCACCTTTGAGCTTCAACAAGAAGAAACTGAAGCCTTCCTCGCCCATCCAATATACTACAAAAGCCGCGCACTCCTCAGCTTCTCCTCCTAGGTCCCCAATCATCACCTACTACACTAGAGCATAACTTTCGGCATCCCGATTCCCAACCTCTCGGTGTGGCAGCGAGGACCTCCCGTCCGGCTGGAGCGGCGCAACAAGCGAGGTTCCGACATGGCCTATTCCGGTAATCCATGATGAACTACCAGCCAACCCCTGGACTTCCCCACGTCCTGTACTACATACTCACGTACTCCACCGTGAGATAATAAGGCAATTTATATGTGTGACAGATTTGAATCCATTCTCAAGGTCCCATCCCCCGCTTCGTTGTATGTTGAAGCCTCCACAGGCCCTCCGCTCTCTTTGCAAAATTGGTTTCATCCCACGAGGAGCGGAGTGAAAGCCCGCGGACCAAGAAGGGAAAAAAGGGAAGGAAAGACAGCCCATAGAACTATGAGAAAGGAAAAAAAAAAAAAAAAAGAAGAAACAAAAAACATACAGCAGCAGGGATTCGCTAATGGTCACCCACTTAACTACTAATCTGCCGGTAGGCTGCTTAACTTTGGAAGAGCGGACGGGGTTCCGTGTTCTCAGCCTCCTGTGGCCGTATGTGATAGAATAACGTTTCTTTGCGGTATATATGGGGTGGGTGGTGGGATGGGTTGGTCTTGAGGTACCCGAGCGGATTCTATCGGAATCAACCAAAACTCTCCTCAACCCCTCCAAAATCGTGGATTACCGCTTTCAGCAAGCATGGCGTAGCCTCATCGCCACCGCTCAAACACGAAGTGGACCTTCTTCCAAGAGATTCCCGTGGATCAGTTTCAGACAACCCACACGAACGGCTTCCTGGCGGCCTCGAGCCGAGACGCCTGAGTTGCTCGCTCGCTGTGGGTTTCTTTCCTTTTGATTTTCCCTTGATCCCGTCGCTGGCTGAGAAACGAACCCCTTATAACATTCTACGGCAGTTTGGCTGCTCGAGAGGACTAGCTTGACTGATGTATTCTACTGAGCGGCTCTTATGTTGGTGAATAAGTTCGGATTGAGGGCCAGTGTTTTTTCCGTGATGCCGGCAATTGGAATTTGTGCTGGTTTCCACAGCCCTGCGCCGTAGGCATAGTGTACGCAGTGCGACGCTGTGGGGGTCTCCATATTTTGGGCCAAATCAACTCGGTGCCGTCTTTCTTGGGTTTTCTGTGCGATCTTCATGATTTCGATCGAACTTAACGTCTGCGCTTTAAATCGCGAGCCTTTCCAGTCTGGTAAGGGCTAAGGAACGACAAATGCTTCATCTTCACGTTCATCTGAAGCTCATGGTTTAAGCCCCTCAAAGAGCCCCCATGCCCTCGAACGCGGCGCCGTTGCCGAAGCTGTTCAGGAAGTCGAAATCTGCGTCCAGCATGAAAGCTCCGAATTCCATGCTGTGGTTCGGTTCAAATGCGGAGGGATCATACATCGACTGATGAGGCTGGGTCTGAGGCTGGGATGGCACGTAGCCAACTGGTTGTGGTCCGCTCGCGTAGGCCGGAAGGTCGGGTTGCGACCCTACGGTAGCGACCTCCTGGGTTCCAGAGACGTGCGTGGGGGCGAGGGTATCGAGCACGTTTTCCAGCTGACGTAAGTAGTGGTAGCATCGCTCCACCATGCGGTTGCCGTGGTCGAGATCCTTAAGAGCGAGGACTGCTTTAGCAAGGGTTTCCCGTGCGCCGACGAGGGAGGCGGCGGAGATGCCGGCGGGCGCAGCGGAAGAGGGGGATGGCAGGTTGACGATCAGGCAGCTGAAGAGGACGAGCGCTGCGTTGAAGGTGAAGTAGAGCGAGTACCACCACGCCCCGAGCATCTTCCGTCGCGCGCCTCGGGAGCTGACGATAGCGTGCACGATGGTGATGATCTGCATGGCGGACGCCATGCAGTTATACATGCTGGTCGGTCCGATCTGCTTGAGCAGGGTGAGCTCGTGATCCTTGGCTCCGCTGTGGGTGGAGGCGGCGTCCAGGTACTTGGTTAGGATGGGCCGGCGAAGGAGGAGCTGGACGTGGTGATAGCGGAGGGTGAGGATTGTCGCGAGCTTGGTGGCCAGGTGAGGTGTGACATCGTCGCCGTCGTCTTCGGGGATGCAGGAAAGTTCGGTGACGGTGATGAGGCGGAGGTCGTGGGGCAGCCGGTCCGTCCAATGCGAAATGCTGTGCCCAATCTTGACCACGCGGGAGACGAGATCGCCGACGCTCAGGACGCGGTCAAGGCCGAAGTTCTGACCGTATATGTTGTCGATGATCTCCCAGATTATTCGGTAGAGCTCTCTGGGCGATGTTAGTGATTGAGGATCGTTTGCGCAAGAAGGCGGGGGGGGGGGGGGGGGGGGGNNCAAAGTATTACATAGTGCGGTTGAAGAAAGTAGTGCTGTCCAGCCTTGGTACGGGTGTTGTCTCCCGAGTTGACTCAAAAGTGCTAAAGGGCTGAGGCAGTGGCAGATTGACGTAAGTGTCCGATATGGACGACGGGCGTCCCGTTGTCATGCTTAGGGATCTGTTGGGAGAAGTGAGCCAAGTACACATATGCCCATCTCGGTGGGCAAGTGGTCAATACCTGTCGAGCACCACGCATACGTACCACGCCCTTCTTCGCAGCTCTTTCTGCAGAGGGTCGCAGTTCTGGAAATTGCAGTCCGAATGCAGTCCCAGTTGGTAAGCAGCTTTCACCGCCAGGCCGTGGATGGTCCACGCCTGGACGGACTTCTGCGTACCTTGCAGGTACAGGCCCATCATGAGTAGATATTGAACTTCGTTGACGTCAGGTGTCCTGTCGACAGAAAGAAGGACTTCTGATCGGTGGGCGCTTACGGATTTCAAGGCTGGAGCCTCTTAAGATCTGCTTCTGACAGAGACCGAGCGCGCGTTCGTAGTAGACATCGGACTCCGCAATCCGCTTCTCCGCCCCTCTGCTTCCGGAAACCGAGGTCGAATTTCCCAAGGCCAGCACCATGTTCAGGAGGCCGAGCCAGGTCTTACGGATCCCGGTGGGGTTCTTGTCCTTCATCAGCGCGTACGTACGTCGGAAGCTGGGCTCGTGCATGAAGGGGTACAGGAAGCCAGTTACGGCGAAGTACTCTTCGATAAGGCGGAGACATACCGCCTCCGGAGGGAGTACGAACAGGTTTGTCTCTTCCTCCTGGTTCCGTGGGACGGTGGGCGAGGAGGGGCGCGAGATGGACATGAAGCCGCCCTCGATCCGCGCGGATCTCGGCGCCGTGATTGAAGCCCGCGACTGGTCTTGGTCGGCTTGACTGGCCTGGGCGATCGCGCGAGTGATGTGGCGCAGGAAGGCGATGTTGGATGATGGTCCGAAGAAACCGGTCTCTTCTTCGTTGGCGAAGACGACGGAGGCCATGGCATCCACTTCATTTTCGTCCGTGGCGGAAGCGGAACCATCGTGCAGCTCTTCCGAGTTCTCTTCGGGGACAATGGTCGTGCGTGCCTGCTGCGGCAGAGGTCTGCTGCTATTTCTGCTGATATGCGCGTTCAATGCGTCGAACTTGCTTTGGAACCTCCCCAACGTCTCTTCCAGATTTTGTACGCGGTCTTCTAGAGAGCTCAGATACCTACGCACGAATGTTAGAAATCCTCTGGCTGCACGGCCAACATCGTGGACGAAAGGGATTCTACCCACTCCTTCCCCACGATTATATTGGAGTACGATGACGACTGCTGGTATACGCAGTCGAAGCCCATGTCCACACAAAGGGAGCATTTGGGTCTGGCGCCATCGCAGCGGGATTTGCGGGTCCGGCAGATATTGCATGCTAAGGCGATCCGGCGCCTCTTGCCTGCATGTAGAGCAGGTTCATCGCTCGCGTATCGTTGCGAGGGAGAATCACTCATGATAGCATTGGCGGGCGAGGTTATTTGTTCGGGGAGTGGTAAGAAAGAAAGGCTGGCGGGATTTCATGATCGTGGGCCCAGGCCCCGGCCTTAACGGAAGTACGGCTTCTTCGGGATCAGCCGGCACTATTTCCCCACGATCTGTGAGCGTGTGGGGAAGGGTGTGATGTCGCCGCCAACCGCTAACGTAGGGAAATGCTCTGTGCAAAACCAGAGAGGTTTTCTATTTCATTAGCTTGCCCACCTGTGTTTGCCTCAATTGGCCAAGGTGATCCTATCGACTTTCAAGGACGAGATGGATCCTCTTAAGAGCATCAAGTAAAACCGGTGGACCGTCCCTTATATATGTGGCAAAGAAACCAGCACCGGGACTCGTAATGACTCTGTGTATTCATCCCAACCACTCATACTGCTCCAGCTTCCTCAATCCAGTTCATTTGCTCCCGATCTGGTTCCATATATGAGGCCAGGCCTGCGGCACCCTAGCTCTCCGTCCTCCTCTCTCTGCATCCACGTAAAACCTGTATCTCGGCTCCGCCGCAAGTTGCCAGAACTTTTGCCAGATGCTAGAATTCTTCTCCTTATTCGTCTTCAGACGCTGCAGGTTTGCAATGCTTATCCGACTCTTCATCTTTCGTAGATCCCCGAGTTGCACCCCCGTGGTCTTTTGCCACGGTAGAAAACGAATGGTGACAAACTCTAGCTTGGCGTCCTTGGGGAGGTCTTTGACATACCGCATCAACACTTCACCGGAGCGGCGGGCATGCGCGGGAAGCAGCAAGAAAATGCTGTTCACAAAAGGCGAGGTGATATAGGAGACGATAATCATTGGAACAGCCCCCATAGCGATCACTAGATATCGACTCGTATAAGAATGTGTTCGCCTCGCGGGACGTAGAGTCTTGGACTTGAAAAGGTGATAGGTTTAGGTTGCGACAGGATGGTTTCTTACCTCCAACTGCTTTCCAATTGTCTTCCGTGGGAGAGCTATAGAAAAGAGGTGCTAGAAATAAGCAAGAGGCGCCGAACAGAAAGATGGTTGTGAGTTTTGTGAACGAGATAAAGGTTGTCTTTCCGGTGCCGGAGTTATAGATCTGCAGCCTTGCCGGAAAAACTGCGCGGCTTCGAATCAGTCAAAGGCGTGTGTATCGTCAATGATCACTTGCACGTACGAGGTTTATCTCCAGGTTTGTAAGATCGTAGAGGAGTGTTCCGCGCCTCAGCTAGAAGATTTTGCGTCGGGCGGAAGGCGTTCTGTCGCAGGCTTGGAGCATCGTGCGAGAAAGAGCGCGCGGATGGCTTTACAGAGCGCGAATAGCCAGCCGAGCACAGTTTAACAGACGCATAGGGCCTGTATTTGGGTAATCTTGCGAATTGTATCATTGTCCTTGCATGACAAAGCCTCAGAGCAGACCTAAGAGTGAGGGTTCCAGTACCGCCAGTGTAGCACCTTGAGGATGAAGATGATGCTGACAGGGGAGTTCGGCGATAAGATAAGACAACACGTGAGGCGATCCGTCGGGTAATTGGCGTAGCACTGGGGTACTTTTGTGTACTAGACATCCAGGTATCCGCAACCGCAATTGACACCTACACCATATCTCACACTCTTTACTTTCTCCCTCCCGATCTTTCCGTCCGGTAGGGATTCAGAACTGTCCGCCATGCGCCAAGTGTCTCGGTTCATATAGCAATCACTTCGTCCTGCCACAATGCATCTACGCCAAATCTTGCTCCGGGCCACCCTCCCCTTCCTCCCCGTCCTCTCTCTCGCGTTCACGCCCCTGTCAGATAATACACTCAGAAACCTCCCCTACGCGGGCGACGACTTCAATATCAAAGATGGCGCGCTCTTGGCTCCAATCCTGATCCCTCGTGTCCCAGGAACCCCAGGATCCACCGCTGTTTTGAACCACTTCGTTAACTTCTTCCGCAAGAACTTGCCTGAGTGGAACCTGGAATTCCAGAACAGCTCCAGTACTACTCCAACAAGCAATCGGAAGGAGGTACCTTTTGTGAACTTGATCGCGACGCGCGACCCTCCGTGGGCGGCACCGGGTGATGTTGGGAGGCTGGCGCTGGTGGCACATTACGATTCGAAGTTGACGCCGGAAGGGTTTATAGGGGCCACCGACAGCGCGGCACCCTGTGCGATGTTGATGCATATGGCGAGGAGCCTGGATGGTGCGTTGAAGGCGAAGTGGGACAAGATGCAGAAGGATGGTGACATCGGCTTGGAAGCGGAGAAGGGATTGCAGATCATCTTCCTGGATGGTGAAGAGGCGTTCCAGAGCTGGACGAGCTCTGATTCTCTCTATGGGGCAAGGTAGGCTTGACGCACCAGATTGGCGTTTACGCATTGTCTTAACCATATGCACAGATCACTTGCAGAGAGTTGGGAACGGAGCTTCCATCCAGCTATGTCAACCTACAAGAATCCGCTTGAATCGATCGAGCTTTTTCTTTTACTCGATCTGCTCGGCGCCAAGGACCCTAGAGTTCCTTCGTATTTCAAAACTACACATTGGGCTTATCAAGCCATGGCTGAGCTTGAAGTGCGGTTTCGCAACATGCATGGCTTTAAGTCTTCTCCCAACTATCCCTTGAAGCGAAGCAGTACGGCTGGAAAGAGAGATGTACCAGAACCGCTTTTTCTGACCGACGCTGAGAAGCAAGACGGTCAATTCAGGAGCTGGATGGTGCAAGATGACCACATACCATTCATGGCTCGGGGTGTGGAGGTCTTACATATTATTCCGACGCCATTTCCCAAAGTATGGCACGAGATCGAAGACGACGGAGAGCATCTGGACCTTGATACTGTGGAGGATTGGGCAAGGCTTGTCACGGCATTTGCAGGAAGCTGGATGGACCTGGAGGGATTTCTCGATGCATCAACGGTAAGGAAGGTGGGGGACCAGCCTAGGGAAGGAAGCGCTGAACACGAAGAGACAAAGAGAAGAAGGGTGACTAGCAAGTCGGAGTTGTGAGTCTTCAGCTCCCGTCCATGTTTGCAACGCTTTCATTAATATGAAGTGCCCTTTACACAGAGATTAAGGAGAGTATAAAGACTCCCTATGATCGATGCCACTCATCACAATAAGATGCCATTCGAATTATGTCCGCCACTCTGAGCAGCTTGATGAACAAGCTTTTGTACGTCATTTAACCTAAGCAAACCAGATTCACGGGTGCGTTGATCTAGTAAGACGAATGGCACGGCACAATGCTCACTGAGGTCGAGTTTCGACGTAATTGTCACGTCTACCAAGAGCGTTTTGCCCTTGGCTATAAGTTGTGGGCGAACCGCTTGTAATCCTCAGTCGAGAGCATCTACTGGGCGTTGGCGGCGCTAGACAAGGTGCATTCCTCGCTTGTTGGAGGAGTACCACGTCGAGCACCGGCGGTTGGCCAACGCATCTAGGCTGGCACGACACGCATCACAGTGCACCCACAAAGAAAGGAAGGAAAATCCTCAGGTCCGCTATTACAAAAAGTCGAAACTTTCCCGATGCGCTTTGTCTTCTTTCAGATTCGCGGCAATCTGCATGCGTCGGATCTCGGCCAACGGCGTTGAGGTGCGTAATGCGGTAGGGCTACCAATGCGGAACTTGAAAGGAAACAAGGCCTCCGTTCTCAAACTTGAAAGAGTCCTCCATTTCGGACTTTTCATTCACGATGCGACTACTTGCTACCTTTCGATCCCCCAGCTTCTTGCAGCTTTGTCGCGCTCAAAGTTCGTATATAGGTCGGTCTCCTTTGCTTTCCTGGTCCTGAAACCTTTCTAGCCTTCTGGCGCTTCAGGCATAAGACACTACTCCGGCCAATATGGAAACTGAGAACGAAGCATTGACACGGGGACTCGCAGCCGGCTTCGCATCAGGGGCTGCGCGGGATCTTGTTGCCTGGCTTATGGGGCCCTTCCTTGAGCTGGCGCGAATATACCATTGGAGAGTGAACCGCATCTTCGATCGAGTTGGTATCCCAACGGAATCTCTGCTTGAATGCCAGGGCGGCCATCGTTGTGCTTTGAGATTCGTCGCGGTCGTACTGGAGTTCTACGTTACCGTGGGGCTGTTGCAGTGAGTGTTTTCCCCTCTCCTGCGCTTCAATTCCGAACAGATTCTTATTTCGGAATAGATATGTAGTGGTCGATTGTTTCCTTGGGGTGATTTTGCCATTCCTCTGGAGGCTATCTGATTTTATATTCTTCTCGGCTCCCCAATGGCTTTGGACCAATGCCCTCTCTGGCCTTGTCGATCGAGTTTGCCGCGTGTTCCAGTACTGCCGACGCGCCTTGCTGCCCGCTCGACCCCCTCTCTTATACCCTCCTCTTTCACGTCCAACATCCGAACCGCTTAAGTTACTGCGTCGAGATGCGTCGGGTGTGCCTGCGGACGCCGTTGATTGGGTCACGATTGACCAGGGACGAGTCACTTTTACCAGGCGTCTCAGACCGAGGGATCCCCCCGCAGCGGATCCGGGTAGGCGGGATCCGCCGCGGTTTAGACTGCCTGCGCGGCGAGTTCCATCACCGGAGCCTACGCGGCATGAAGTTAAGCAGCTTCTTCGTCGAAATCTGGTCGGGGTATTCCGCGGAGCGCGCCCCTTCCCTGCCGCAGAGTGGGCTTCCAAAACCCATGTGACTTTCTACGATGGTCCGATCGGGCTTTGGATAAGATCGCTCGGCACTGGACAAAAGGATCTGTTGCTTGTAACGATACCTTTGAACACCGAGGAACACCGATACTGGAGGCGCACTGCGAACCTTTATTTTGTCACTTTGGCTGGTGACGTGCTTCCGACGTATCACTTCTGGCTCCATTCTTGGGAAGCTAAGTTTTGGGAAGAAAAGGGCGGCGTTGGAACGTTGGAATGTCCATGGGACGCGCCCCTAGTCCAGCATGCTGATGTGGCTACTGCTGGGGGAGATGCCGAGATCGCAGACGCTGCAGAAGGAGCACGGTCTGACGCCTCTTCTGAGATTGTCTCAAGCTCTAGCGACGCGGATACAGACTGTGTTGATGAAGAACAGCGCATTGAACGCAATCTCTCAATGTTAAAGTATGAGAAAAAGATTCGACGGGACGGTCTTGAGGAGGCTCTATCATCCTATGTTAGGGAGCATCCTTTTTCCACCAGTACTATTTTCCCGGAGTTTCTGCGGACCCGGCTGCCCGCACTTCCACCAAGGGGATTGTCCGAAAACATCCATCATACCGTTGCGCGCAAGCTGGCCGATGGAAGGCTTGGAAGAAGAATCAGTCCTTTCTCAGGTGCCGAACCGTGGACACGAAACGACCTTGAGTATTGGTTCGACGGCGATAACAGTGCCGTCCTGGGAAAGGAACGCCGTGGTATACCGTATACCGTGGAGAAGATCGCTGATCCTCAGCCACGGCCATGGATAGATGAAAATGGAAAGGTCTGGAGTTCTCAAACGAGCAAGAAGGCGCGACCGTCGGCCGCGGATCAGATTGACCGCCCAGAATCTTCGTCTGGTGACGATGACAGTTCATCACAAGAGAGCGAGGATACTAACCAGCAAGACGATGATCCCGAGACCTCGAGTGGGACCTCGACTGAGACCCCAACTGACACCTCGACTGACACCTCGATTGAGACTCCAACTGGGGCTCAGACTGAGACCTCGACTGACACATCGACTGACACATCGTCAGGCACGTCGTCCGAAGCATCCGACGGTAATGTGCCAGAGCCCGAAGGCCTGGCGTTTTCCGATGATGATGAAGAAGACGACAGCAGTGCTGAGGACGAACCTGGTGCACAAATTTTCCAGGAAGCTACGAATGCGACACGTCGCCAGGGAGAGTACGCGTATGAGGACCACGCCGAATTGGAGGAGCAAGAAGATGAAACCTTCCAGGAGGACCAAGATCCCGTCAGTAACGGTAGTGAAGATGGGTCTAGCGCAGAAATCATCCAGGAAGCTTCGGATGAGGGCGCTCACCATGGAGAGTACGCAAATGATGATCAGGCACAACCAGAAGACCATGTTCTAAACCCCAATCCAGAGGATGTCCCATATGGTGACGACGTTGAAAATGAGGTCACCTTTACCAACTTAGATGAATTGCAGGCGCTGATTGGGGACCTTGAGCCCGACATGTCGTTCCCAGGACAATTCCCCGAATATGACTATGCTGGGCCGAGCGATATCTATCTTGCAGCATATCACGGAAACTCCCAGGGGGGGGACGACACAGACCTTGCAGAGTGGACTTTATTGGATGAAGATCTTGCGCATTTTGCCTCCATGGAGGACGTACCTAGCGAAACTTCCTCGCTTGCGAGTCTGGCTAGTACCCTCGAAATGGGCCCGTCCAACGAAGCCTATGAAGAACAGGAAGAGGAAGAACCAGAAGACGAACAACTGGTGGCCACCTCGTTGGATGTCCAAACACCGCCGCTAAGGTCAGGCAAATCTGGAAGCTCAAGCGGCAACAAAAAGAGCTCTTCCGGATTTCATAACAAGCTCGCAGGGCATACTCCTGGCCCTCGGACTTTGTCCTTTGCTGAGAGCTATGCGACTACTAGTCATGAAGACCCTGCCTCTTCTACCCTTGGTTCAGCTCACAAAACCAGTGACCGATCTTCTTCAAAGGCTGAGTCGAGACGATCTAGCTCACATTATGAGCTCGGCACGCCGACACTCCCCGCCCAAAGCCCTCGGCGACCGATATCTCTATCCCCGCAAGCCCAGTACTCATCCTCACCCCCTAAGATCACTGTGGCAGACTATTCAGCTGTCCCACAAATATCTCCCAGGGTTCAATCTTCTATTCGAGGACGCTCTTCTGACGCCTCCGGAGCTGAAACTATCATCAGGGCCACTTCGACCAGTTCTGGGCGTGACTTGCAAGTTCTCTCTTCTCCTAGCTCGCCTTCCATCAGACGGACACCTAGAGCTGGTAGTCAAACCCCTGGCCACGCAACTCTGTCTCTGCGGCGTTCTTCATCTACATTAAGTCATTCGAGTGCAAGACCACGACCCTCGTCTTCAAGTGTCTATGAGCTCTCTACTCCGACTCCTGCAAATCCTACAGCAGCACCTCCTCCTTGGCTTCCTTCGTCGACGCCGAGTGGTTCGAGCGCAAAATCACGACTCTCATCTTCAAGCGCCCACGATGCCAACATTTCGACCCCTTCGGATCCTTCAGCACTGCTGCCCCCCTGGCGTCCTTCGTCAACGCCGGGTCGTTCGAGCGCAAAATCACAGCCCTCATCTTCAAGCGCAAAATCACAACCCTCGTCTTCAAGCGCCCGTAAGCCGTACACTCCGACTCCGTCAAATCCCGCAGCAGCACTGCCTCCAAGGCGTCCTTCATCTACACCGAGTCATTCGAGTGTCAGATCAAGGCCGTCATCTGCAGGCGCCCATGGCCCCCATACTCCGACCCCTCACAAGCTGTCCAAGTCCTCCAGTCAGGGATCTTCAGCGCGTTCTCCAGCGAAGTCAGGGCTGTCGCAAATTCCGGAGGAGGATTCCCCTACGCCCACTCCAGGCCCTCAGGCGCCTCGTACTCCCGAGGCCAAGCGAAGCTCACCTGGTGATGTTTCCAAGACGCCTCCTACGCCCGGAACCAAGCGAACCTCTCCTGGAGATGAACTCAAGACGCCCTCTCCTAAGAGGAGAAAGACTTCATCGCTGTCAACCGGAAGGCGAAGGAGCTCTCAGAGTGTGCGATTCGAGGACGAAGAGGTGTCACAGCCTCAACGGCCTCAACACCCACAGAGCCTGATACGAGGCACGACAGTTCCATCGTCGTGGCATCATCCCACTCGCCCCACCGTTCTTCACAGACGGATGCCCTCATCAGCCGCTGTTGATCCGACTAGGAGCCCAGTAGACAGGGTGTGGAGTCTGTACCGGGCCTCCTTAGAAAGGAGGCGCAGTCTCGAGACGGCTTCCACTCTCGTGGTTCAAAGCGAAGTGATCGAGACCGTCACCGATCTGGCGCAAGAGGCGCCTGCTGAACCGGAAAGGCCAGATGTCGACACGGTGTCGACGCCTCAAACCGGCGGCCGCTATCTGCTGCGCGGCGCAAAGCGAAAGCTCACGAACTTCGGCGAGGGCATGGTCGACTCCGTGACGGGAGAGGCCGGCCCGCGGACCGGGAGAAAGAAAAGAAAAGCCGAGGCGCCCTCGCAGCTGGACGATCCAGGCACCGCCGAGGACGACACCACGGCTGAGCCTACGCCGAGCAAGGCCCCCAAGACCACGCGTAAAACACCGGCACGAGCGGCCGCGAAGAAGGCTCCGGCAACGCCCACTCCCGCGAAGATGCCCGCCAAGACGCCCGTCAGGAGAGCGCCGGCCCGAGCAGCGACGACCGCAAAGAAACGACCCAGCCTCATCCCCACCGCCGCAACCCCCGCCGTCGTACCAGGAACGGCTCGCACCCGCGCCGCCGCCCGCAAGACCGCCGAGCCCGCGACCCCGACCCCCGCGACCGTCGGCCGCCGGCGGAAAGCAGCGCCTGCGACGACGACGAAGAAGGAGAAGGAGAAGAGTCCAGAGAAAACGGTTCAGAGCGGGAGGGTGGAGAAGAAGAAGACGGGCGGCAAGGCCACCACCACGTCAGCGAAGACGCCCGCGAAGACGCCCGCGCGGAGAGGAGGCAAGACGGGCGCGAAGACGCCTGCTCGTACTCCTGCCCTGCAGTCCCTGACGGAAGCTGAAGGGGGAGCAGGAGCAAGAGAGGACGCCGGGAAGCGAGGCCGTTCGCTCGACGAGGAGTGAGAGTCCGAGCCCGGAACCGGAGGAGGTGGTTCCGCCGACTACGGGGCGAGGGAAGGGACGGGGAAGGGGAGGGGGTCGAGGGAGGGGAGGGAGGGGGAGGGCATGATGTGGTTCATTGATCTCCATTGGTTTTTTTTTTTTTTTTTTTTTTTTGTTTGATTTTCCTTTTTGTTTTCTTTCTCTCTCTTTCTCGCTCTTTTTTTCTTAATAGAGCGGTCGTTGAACTTCTATTCCGTGTTGCTAGAATTGGGGACTTTTTCTTTTCTTTTCCTCAGCTCGCGTTGGTCTTTCTTTTACTGCTCTTCAATGCGCAGCTCTCATTTCTCTTTTCTCTTCTTCTCTTTTTCTTCTTTTCAGGATCAGGGACAATGGCAACGCTCTCTCCTTTCGTTTCCCCGGCCCATAGACATTTTCGAATTAATATATATCATTTCTTCTCATCTTCCTCCCATCTTCTAGTTTTTCTTGCTGCGGGCCACACGCGATGCGTGCACATGTCTATCTACTTCCCTGCCGACAACGACTCTGTCCTGCGGCGGTGAGATTGAATATCAATATCAACGGTCTGCACAGTACACGCGCGCGTGGGAGGCTGAGGTGCTCACTACACACGAAGCTCAAGTACAGCAACACCAAACAAAAAAATACATCTTGCCGCAGATGGCTGTCACAAATACACAAGACAATTGATCGAGATGGCATCTCAGCCTTGCAACCGCATTACATTCCTCATATCTTCCTAAGCGAAGGGAAGTTACCTACGGTACTTTTGACCTCTTGCTGTGAGGCACCGGGATGAGTGTATGTATGTAAGCAAATATGTACGCAATGATGTCATCACACAGCGTCCTGTATTGTCCCGTCACAATTGATCCGACCGCCCGCATTCACCACATCAGATAGAGGCCTTCAGGATCTTGAAGGTGTCCGCCTGTGAGCCCAGGAACCGCTCCTCGGCCGTCTTCCAGTTGATGACGTTCCAGATATTCTCGACGTATGCGGCTTTGCCGTTGAGGTACTGCAAAACGGTTGCACATTAGCATGCAGATAACGAGACGACAAAGCAAACGTGAGGATCAGGAGAGAAAAGGAGAGGAGTGGACGGGTCTCACCTGGAGATAGTACGCGTGCTCCCACATATCAACGCCGAAGATGGGCGTTTCGCCCTTGCCGACAACGGGATCCTGGTCCTTAGTCGTTTGGATGACGAGACGGTCCTTGGCGCCTCCGGACACCTTGACGAGCCAGCCCCAGCCGGAGCCCTGGATGCCGAGCAGGGCGGCGTTGAAGGCCTGCTTGAACTTCTGCTCGTCGCCCCAGGTCTCCTTGATGGCGGCGGCGAGCTTGGGGGCGGCGGCGAGCTTGGCGTCGGGCGAGTCGGCGGGGGCGAGGTTCTGCCAGAAGAGGCTGTGGTTGATGTGGCCGCCGGCGTTGAAGCGGATGGCGGGCTGGAGGGCCACCTGGGCGGGGATGTCGTTGCCGCTGAGGGCCTCGTAGTGGCTCTTGAGCGCGTTGTTCAGGTTCGTGATGTACGTCTGGTGGTGCTTGCCGTGGTGCAGCTCCATGATCTGGCCCGAGATGTGCGGCTCGAGGGCGTTGTAGGCGTACGGGAGGGGCGGCAGCTTGTAGCTGGCGGGCTGCGGAGCGGACATGTTGAGTGCGGTGGATGGGATGACGGTGCCGGCAAAGGGAAGCTGTGTGGGTGTTTAGACAACGGGACGAACGATCGAGAGATGGCGACGACGGGGTGTTGCAGTGTTGATGAGTGAGGAGAGGGGAAGAGAGACGACCGTAGACTGGAGCGGAAGGAAAGGGCCAAACGGCCAAGCGAAGTTGCTGACCGAGCAGCCCCAGTGCAACCTGACTGCCTGCCCGAATCGAATGCCCGAGGCAGCTCGCTCAGACCGGTGGAACTCGCACCTTGATGGCCGGCGCAATAACGTGCTCAATCCCCCTCATACGTGCGTCATATTGGACAAAAGCGGAAACGGCTTGAACACCACATGAAATACAGCGAATGACACCCTTTGAAGACAATCTTTACGATGACGAGAAATGAAAGAAGGAGACATGATCACAAATGAGGTAATGAGGGATTGCAAAGCTGATGATGAAGATGATGGTGGTGGTGTGGTAAGGCAGTGTGGTCCTCCTAGGCGTGAGCGCCTGAAGCTTCTGATTGGACCGAAACCTCACCCAGTGAAAGGAGTGAGCAAACACCCCCTTTCTATGATCTTGAAAGAGCGAGAATATTGAAGAAAAGGGCTGATAGAGGCACTGGCAGTTGGTAGAAAGGCCTTATTTACCTGGCTAATCACATAACTCATATTAAAGAGCTTCATATTGCCGGACGCGCTCGACTTCAATGTTCGTGATATAAAGGTGTTGGAGTTGGGTATGTATGTACATTTACAGGCGTCGACGAGGCCAGATTTATTCTCTACTATGTTATGTAAGCTCCGGAGCTGCCCCCTGTCAAGGTGTGCCTTCATCACGTGGCATAGCTTCGGATCTTGATCGTTTTGATCTCGGTCCTTGAGGTGTGTTTTTAGGTTCCATCCATCTCAACTCGCTGGAGCTCTATACACTAATTTATATCCTAACCTCACCTATAACCCAGGAAGAGATCTCAAATACGCAAAAGATTAGGTAACATTCAGATGGCGCGGCAATGGTAGAGAAATCCTCCGCCAACGATGTATTCAGCTTACTTTCCATCGAAATGACCCGTCCTTTGAACGACAACCACTCGGCATCCTCTTTCGTCTCGCCGGCGTCTCGAACTACCTATCCCTGAGCAATTCACCAGCTTCTTCCATCAGGCCCTCGCTGTTTATTTCCATACAAGCGAGCAGAGGCCGCGAGCAGAAGCCTTCTTAGTTACCCATCTCTTCGACGGATCGTGAGAGCGTCCATCGGAGGCCTGGTGAAAAACCTAGTAAGAGAGAGTCTGGCGGAGAGGTAAGAGGCTCCCCTGCGAGGCTTCCTTTCATAAGGCGCGATGAGAAAGTCATGTCGTGTTTATGTGAGGATGTTGCTGCTCGATCGATCCGAGCCTGAGGAGTGACAGTGCCGAGGTCTCCTTGCTTATTATGGGTTAGCGCTGGATAGATTGAATGCTCTGAGCCAAGTGAATCCGGAGTCCCTCCCGTCCCGCACTCCAGAGCCCGCGTCGTCACCCGCTCTCCAACAGCAGCAGGAGGTGATGAAAAATAGGAGTAGAGCGAATGTCCAACGCGTCGATTGAAGCTTTCACTAGCCTTCTCTCGCACCAACGGCAGTCAAAACATCGCTTCTGCATCCAAAGTCAGTCATGTGCCCAGGTTGCACGCATTCACGTCCTCCTGGGGAAAAAAGCAATTCAGGCTAAATGGAACGATGACCCCGACCGGGGAACCTGCATCTTTACCCCAGTGAACCCCCCCGGCGGCGGCGCCTTACCCCACACGCCTACACGCCCGCGGCTTGTCCTTCTCCACTCCACCCCGGCTTTCTGCTTGACTCGTCAGTTTCTCTCTCTTTCTGTGCTGCTTTTGTTTTCGATTCGCGTGTCACTGTGCTTTCTTCCTCACGTACCTCTGTCGTGTTTCTGTTTTCCAGCGACAATGTCGTTTCGTTCACGCCGTCTCTCCGCGGCGGCTCTTTAACCGGCTCACTCCTTCGTCGGTCCGGACCGAGGATAACTGCCGGCTTCCCCGAGTAATGTAGCGTGCCATCACGATACCGCCCAACCTTGTACCCCTGGTCTATGTAGGTAGGTAAATAGTCGTCCGGCAATCATGCCGGCAAAGGTGCCATCCGCTAAATAAGGTACTGTACTTCGCCATCACCGTTGCTTCCTTCACGCCGCCGCACCCGGTCGAGTGGCTATTAGTTACCTATCGCTGCCACCCGCATCCCAATTTAACCGCCCGATTTATCCGCTGTATATACCCTTTCCCCCACAAAAGTTCTAGGCACGAGGCTGCCAGAAAGAGACGTTATCGACTCCGGGGATGCGGATCGATTCTGGTGTGGATTCGTAGCTCCTCCCCGCCCCATCCTTTTGGTCTGGGGTAGGGTCAAAGCTGTATAACCGGGGGTATGGGGAAATATAAACCCTCTCTGATGCCCCACGAAGATCACCACCCCCCCCTGCGTACTGGTTCTTCAGCTTCCATTTTTCCTTTTTCTTTCTCCATAGGGGCATCCAGTGACCCTCGCGCAGACATCCAGTTTTCCCAATAGTCATGGCTCCTGTCGGTGGTGGTGCCCAGTCCGAGTTCGAGGCCGCCGCGTTGGCGCGCCGGCAGGCGTTGGTGGGAGCGTCCGGTCCGATGGCCTTGGTGAAGAACGCGAGGGTGTTCGGCATCGCCTGCTTCGCGTGCTTGGGAGGGTTGCTGTACGGTTACAATCAGGGGGTGTTCAGTGGCGTCTTGACGATGACTTCTTTCAAAGAGCGTAGGTTGCCCGGGTCTGCTGCACTTGCGAGTGATTCTTATTTTCCCCCGCTGACAGCTCCGCAGATATGGGAAACTACATCGAAGATCCGGACACCCTGGCGTGGAACACAACTATGGAGGGCTGGCTCACGTCCATCCTCGAGCTGGGCGCTTGGTTTGGCACCATGTATGCCGGCTTCCTCGCCGAGACGTTGTCGCGCAAATACGCCATCCTGATCAACGTCGCCATCTTTATTATCGGTGTGGTCGTCCAGACGACCGCCGTCACGAGCAGTGGCCACAACTCGATCTTAGGAGGCCGATTCGTGACCGGTAAGCACTCAGGATCCCCCTACCAGAGGGAGGAAGAAGGGACCGTGGCTAATGTCGTCCAGGCATGGGTGTGGGCTCACTCTCCATGATCGTGCCCATGTACAACGCAGAGATCGCACCGCCAGAGATCCGCGGAGCCCTCGTCGGTCTGCAGCAACTGTCCATCACCCTAGGGATCATGGTCAGCTTCTGGATCGACTACGGGACCAACTACATCGGTGGCACGGGCAAAGGCCAGAGCGAGACCGCCTGGCTGCTCCCCTTGTGCCTCCAACTCGTCCCAGCCGTTCTGCTCGGTTCAGGCATGCTGTTCATGCCCTTCTCGCCCCGCTGGCTGGTGCACCACGGTCGAGAAGGCGAAGCGCGGCAAGTCCTGGCCCGGCTCCGCAGCCTGCCGCAGGACCACGAGCTCATTGAGATCGAATACGCTGAGATCAAGGCGCAGTCGCTGTTCGAGCAGCGTACGCTCGAGGAGCGCTTCCCCCACCTCCAACAGAAGTCCGCTTGGAACACTCTGAAGCTGTTAGGCAACCCCCTTCTCCCCCCGTGTTCTCCTTGCTAACTGTCCACAACAGGCAATTCGTCGCCATCGGCTCCCTGTTCAAGACCATGCCCATGTTCCGCCGCGTCATCGTCGCGACCGTCACCATGTTCTTCCAACAATGGACCGGCATCAACGCCATCTTATATTACGCGCCGAGCCTCTTAAGCGGTTTCGGCATGTCCTCTAACACGACCTCATTGCTCGCCACCGGGGTCGTCGGCATCGCGATGTTCCTGGCGACCATTCCGGCGGTGATGTACGTCGACAAGCTGGGCCGGAAGCCCGTGCTTATCGCGGGCGCGCTGGGCATCGCGGCCTGCCACCTCATCATCGCGGTCATCGTGGCGAAGAACGAGGGTCAGTGGGCGACCCATAAGGCGGCCGGATGGGCGGCCGTGGTCATGGTCTGGCTGTGCGTGATCCATTTCGGATACAGCTGGGGCCCATGCGCATGGATCGTGGTAGCAGAAGTGTGGCCGCTATCCAACCGACCATACGGGATCGCGCTGGGAGCGTCGAGCAATTGGATGAACAGTAAGTCCCATCAATACCCCCCCCTTTCACCCAAACCCCCGACTGACGAGGACGACAAGACTTCATCGTCGGCCAGGTGACGCCGGACATGCTGAGCGGCATGACGTACGGGACGTACATCTTCTTCGGTCTGCTCACCTTCCTCGGCGCCTTCTTCGTCTACTTCTACGTCCCCGAGACGAAGAACCTGAGTCTGGAGGAGATGGACATCCTGTTCGGCAGCGAGGGCACCGCCGCCGCGGACGCGGAGCGCATGCGGGAGATCAACCGCGAAGTTGGCCTGGAGGATCTGCTGCGGAGGCAGGGCCTTGTGGACGGCGGAAGCGGGTCGCATGACGATAAGTTGGTGGAGAAGGAGGTCGTGGAGGGCGGGAAGCATGTTGAGACCTCATGAGCGTGAAGGAGGTTGGTTGAGTCGGGTTATAGCGAGGTGCAGCTCGGTATGGAGACCCTTTGACTACCAGGTTAGCTTATGTGATAGTCGTATGTATCGTATCAATCACTTCTCTGCATCGTAACTGATGTCGTTACACACCGAAACGTTGTGGTGGGATAGGCTCGCAGCCTGAGGCAGCCAGCCTCAGCCTGATCCATGCCAAGAACGTAACGGGCATTCAGGGTCCGTCGCCGGAACCGGAACGACCACCCGACCGCCTTCAGTTTCCGCCCACACAAATGGAAAGACGATTCCGGCAGAAAAAGTGGCCCGGACGACTTTCCGCCCTTCATCCACAAGCTGTCCAGACCTCGGAAAACAACAACAACAATTGTGAATACACCCACACACACACGAACGACGACGACGTCGGCGATCCACATCATTCCCTTGCTCGCAATTGGGGACTTACCACCTTCGAGTGAATTCCTCCCAATTCCAACGACGTCCTCGAAACAAAAACCAGAAACCCGCAACCGGCGCGCACGTGAAAAAGGATTCGCATGCGCAGCAACCGCTACAGCCTGCCGGACGCCCTGCTCCCCCGCCGCGACACCCTGCTCCCGAACGGCATGTTCGACATCGTGTGCGACCTGCCGCTGACGTCGGACCTGTTCGGCCTGGCCGCGCACCCGACCCGGCCCGTGGTCGCGGTCGGCTTGGCGGGCGGCCACGTGCAGACCTTGCGGCTGCCGCCGATCGAAGGAGAAGGTGGGGAGGAGGCCGAGGCCGAGGCGGAAGCGGATCTGTCCGCGCTGAGCAATGGGACCGGCGTGGTGGAGAGCGTGTGGCGGACGCGGCGGCATAAAGGGAGCTGTCGGGCGCTGGGCTGGAGCACGGACGGACGCGCGCTGTTCAGCGCCGGCACGGACGGCGTGGTTAAGGGTGCGGATGCGGAGACGGGCAGGGTGACGAGCAAGATTGGCGTCCCGGATGATGCGTAAGTGCTCACGACTTGACGTCTCTCTTCATCCCACTTTCACAGAAACGGAGAGCTAATGGGATCCGGCGTGGTGCGTAGCTCGACCGGAAACCCGGACGAGCCATCCCTGCTGCACGTGCTCTCGCCGCAGACGCTGCTGCTGGCGACGGACAACAGCGCGCTGCACCTGTTCGACCTCCGGCAGAACCTGCTGGCGACCAACGCCCGGCCGAGCGGGACGTACTACCCGCACGACGACTACATCTCCTCGCTGACGCCGCTGCCGCCGAGCGAGGCCTCCACCTCCGGCTTCCCGAAGCAGTGGGTCAGCACGGGCGGCAGCACGCTCGCCGTCACCGATCTGCGCCGCGGCGTGCTCGTCCGGAGCGAGGACCAGGAGGAGGAGCTGCTGAGCAGCGTGTTCGTCGGCGGCCTGGGCGCGCGCGGCACCTCCAAGGGCGAGAAGGTGCTCGTCGGCGGCGCGGGCGGGGTGATCACGATGTGGGAGCGCGGTGTGTGGGACGACCAGGACGAGCGCATCGTCGTGGACAAGGGCGTCGGCGGCGGCGAGAGCATCGACTCCTTCGCCGTCGTCCCCGATGCTTTGGGCATGGGCAAGATGGTCGCGGCCGGGATGGGCGACGGCCGCGTCAAGCTGGTCAAACTGGGTGCCAACAAAGTCGTCGCCGAGCTGCGACACGACGAGGCCGAGGGCGTGGGCGCGTTGGCCTTCGACGTCGGCGGCCGCCTCATCTCCGGCGGCGGCACCGTCATCCGCGTTTGGCACGAGAAGATGGACGTCAATGGCGACGACGATGAGGACGATTCGGACTCGGATGCCGACGACCGCGCCGCCGGCAAGAGACGCAAGGACAGCGACGACTCCGACTCCGACTCCGACAGCGACGACGGCGGTCGCCGGCGCCGCAAGAAGAAGAAGAAGGGCTCCAAGGGCAAGGCCCAGAACGGCATCCTCAAGTTCTCCGGCTTGGACTGACGAAGCGGTCCTGGGTTGTGGTGTAACCATTTCCCTCTCATCTCTTTCTTTTCCCTTTTTTTTCTTTTCCCGGTTAATAACTCGTGAAGTGGCGGTTCTGCCCTCTTCTTTCTCTTTCTCTTTTTCTTTTGCTTGTACGATATACACCTTCGAAGCGACGCGAAGCGGGAGGATGAGGGAAAAAATAGCGCGGTCTCAGCGCAGCGTGATGCGGGCGAGACATGTGTGGTGTGCGTGCAGTATGTGCAGGTGGTCAAGGATATTTGCTCACTAGACAGACGCACACAAAGCGAAGATGTCTAAGGTCTCGCCCTTTGACGTCTCCGGTTCATGTAGCAAATGCGCAGTGCTTTGCGTGAGGTATGTACGACGCGACATCTCGGAGGGTCTTACCTACAGTATGGTTGCTCGGCGCCGCCGCGGGATATAAAAGCGTCCATCTTCTTTTCCTGTCTACCTTTCTTCTCATCCGCGCCGCTCATGGTTGTTATTTGTCGCTGCTTCACGCTGGGGATGGCGCGAAGGTGTCTCAAGCCGAATTGTTGAGGTGTCTGTTACAAACGACGCGTCTGTGACGCAGTACGCGACCTTTCACATCTTTTGATCAGTCAGTGCTTCTGCGACCGTCCTTCGCTTTTACCATTCACACTCAGTAATTCGCTTCACCTTCACCGCCTCAGGTACGCACTACGCGTCGTCCTGATTGTTTGTTTATAAGTCGCTGCCTTCGCCTGTCACAGATCCCTTGGACCTAACATATATTGCTCTCTACCGTTGCACTCAAACGTCCCTAAAACAACACTCGTTCATCATCTTCCAGTCGAAGCAAATTCGCAATCCCATAGTCCAGACCAACCTTACGGAAAACTTGAAGTTTTGTGGGAAACATGGCAGCCACACAAGAAGCTGCCGTTCCGGATGATGTCGAGGTTCTATGCAGTCGAATCCCTGGCAGCCTGCCGGACTGGGACGAAGAACCTTCTTGGACTGGCAAGCGTCGCTCAACTTATGTTCCCACCATTTCGCTCCCGAATGAGCTGTTGGAGGAGGTCCTCACGTACCTCGAACCAGCAGACCTTAAGTCGCTCCGCCTGGTATGCAGCCAGCTTGAACGGGTCGCCGCTCGGCCATTGTTCCGAGCGGTGCGCTTCCTGCTAGAGCCGCACGTCATCCCCAAGCTCGTGGGCCTCGCCCAGCACCCCATCTATAGCCGGTATGTGAGGGAGATGGAGTTGCAGCATATCATCCTTGGGGCGCCGAAGAACCACAACAGAACGATTCTCCTGCGTATCGGCAATAACAGATTTCGAGGCTCGCTCGATGAGAATGACGACAAGTCCACTCGGTTCATTCAAATGGCCACGGATGCATCAGGAATGCTGCTTCCAGGTGACAACCCCGGAAACAAGGACCCAGTGCGGCTTATTGATGCCAATCTCCGTGGAGCTCTTTCCCACATACTCGGCGTCCTGCTCAATTTTCAATTGCTGGAAACGGTCAGGTTTATCTTTTGGGCCAATGAGCCCGTTAAGGATGCCACTCACAACGTTCATCATCCCAAATTTGTGGAGAGCAACGGCCAGCACGACGCATTCCGCTTGCTGTCATCCTTCACTGCCAGACAGCTGCTCGTTTCCTCCAATCTGACGTGCGGCTTGTACCGTCTGCACCAGGCCCTCCATCTAATCGCTCGCGCCCAGCCTCAGCAGACTGGGAATTCCTCCAAATGGGCGCCGTTGCCGTCATTTCCTCTTCTCCAGCGGCCGCAACTAATAGACCAGGAGCCACATTCATACGGCACGAGCTTCTACCGAAACGTCACCCACCTGACGTTGCTGGCCGCCGCACCGCCGCAAGATGGGTTCGACGGCTACTTGTGGATGCGAAATGCGCACAATTACCCCGACCTGCCGGCCCGTGTCACGTCCTTGACCATCACAGGCGACCCCGGGCAGATCGCGCTTGCATATCGGAAGGTTCTCTCTGCCAACCCGAGGAAATTTCCCATGTTACTGGACAACATCGTGAGCACGCGGGCCCACAACCGGTGGACGCTGAAAGTGGTCAGGATGTCCCATCTGATTGTCCGCGCCCTGGAACTTCAGAGGCGTTACTTCGATAGGACGGCCAGTCGACCTCGTATCATGTACTTCTCCGACGTTTACCTCGCCAGCGGGCGGTGGAAGGACTTAGCTCGGCTCTGGGTTGAGGCGGCAGCCAAGGAGGGCTTGGGAACGGTGATGCAAGGCAAGCGCGGTTCCATCGTGCTTCCTGCTGGCCCTGTCGGTCTGGAGGAACATCAGCATTCCATGCATCGCTTGGTCATCGAAGGATGCAGGGATTATGAGAACGTGGATGATGCGGACGGATATTATTTCCGAGCCCTGTTCGACCCGAACCGGATGGAATACTCAATCTACCCGGGCCGAAAGGCAAGTCTGTGGGAGAGATATCCGGGCCGTCTGGTCTTCATCTTCTATACTACGACCGTGCTGTGGTTAGAAGGCCTAGGGGCTCTGTGGATGCATTGTCGCACTTGGACCCCGGGCCCGGCGCCGCTGTGGTTTCAGACGGTCTCCTTGTTTTGTACGATGTGGGTCCTCATTGTGACCATTGCGATGTGGCGGTCCGCACAGCTTGTCGATCGATCGAAGGTCAGATTCTTTGAATGGAATGGTGAGGTCAAGGCGGGACCAAGGTCTGGTCCTGTATGTAAGTATCTTTAAGAGACAGCAGAGATTGGCATTTGAGAAGGTCAGAGAGCAGACACCCTGGTTTGAAGGTTTTATATGTACTCACTTTCCCTTGCGATCGTGCATCCTTTCTTGCCAACTCAACTTTCTCTTTGGAGCCTGAGACAAAGGGACTGTTCTTTTTGTGCTAGTTGAATGTTGTAAATATGAAGCAGTCTGTTAATATTTTATGTCCGTGCTTCATGGCCTTCAGAATTGGAGTAACGCTTTCCTTGCCAAGAGATGATACGACTCCCAGACGCGATGAAGTTTCAATATGTGAGGATTCTATGAGAGAGATTGCGTGGTAGATTGGCCTATGGAATTGAGGTTGAGCAAAGAAGGAACCTTGTGCGAGACAAGATGTCCGTCGACGTTATTTCTACAGGGCCGTGCATGGGTGGGTGGGTAAGGAGAGTCCCTAAAGGGGAAACTGCGAACGTCAAAAAGACAATTAGATACAACCACAACGTATCGACTGTACATCCAAAACTTAGTAGGTCATACTGGCCTGTATACCTGTTATAAGACGATTCTAACTGACCTAGATTCCGAGAAGAGAAATGTATTCACCAAGTTTTTTCAGAAGGATTATGTCTTCCATTTCCAGACCCACTTAAGTTCAGCCTTCTTGGTTTGATATACAGTCTCGAAATCCAACTTTTTCTGCACGAGCCATCTCATCTCTGTTACAACTCTCCACCCATCTTTGCCTTACCGTTCGAAAGATCGTTTCAAGCTTTCATTCCCAAAGCTTCCCGCTGTGACCTTCGCGCTTCCGGCGGCGAAGGTCGGTTCGGCTTCGGGGCTGACGGGAAGAGGTGGATACCCAGAGGCCGGGAACGGATTCTTCTGCCTTTCGGCGGCTTCAATATAGAAGGAATGAGGTATGGATATACTTGGACCACTACATACTTACAATTCAGATTGCTTACGAGTAGTCGAGCGCAGAATGGAGAAAATCCGTATCAGATTGAATACTATAACCAATCTAGTCTTTCTCTTCAGTGCTAGCCATATAACGTACTGATTCTACCCAGCGCTACCAGTGACGGAACCATAACTGCGTCTCTGCTCTTCCCGGACCAATGTTCTTGAAATCTGTTGAGGAGGTCGAAGCTGATCTTCTACCACAGCTGTGGTATCTTCTGCCACACGCAACGCAAGCTGGTCTGTCCAGCCGTTCTGGAAGCACAGAGGAACGTTAGAACAGGAGGTGATCTCGTCCGCTGCGTTGGATTCGATCGAGTCTATTCAAAGATGCGGCAAGTAGAACCGCAAAGGATGTGCCTGTGAGAGGATGAATCCGCATGTTCCAAGACGCAGGCTCAGGCAGGGGGTGATCTGGGCGAGCGCCGGAAAAGTGTGGAGAATAAGCGGGGAGAGTGTCACGGCAAGGGCTCCCCGCGTTTCGGAAGCGGGGCGGCCCACTTCCCTGGTCACTATCCTCTCTAATCCCACCAGTCGCCCAGTCGTCTAGTCGTCCAGCCTGTCCATCAGCCTTCCCTTCCCCAGATTTTCCGTCCTCGGCATCCCCATCCGGCATTTCATCGAGCAAGCCACCAACGGGCCTAGCTTCGTCCTTTCAGTCCATCGCCTCCCCCCTCCGCCCTCACACAGCTCGTCCGGCCATCGAGGGTATCAACGCAGCGACAACGACGACAACAAGACGTCGTGCTAAGACGGGAGTCGAAGCGCCCCTTGGACCGTGCCATCCCTCACTCACCCTCGGATGTGCAACTTGCAGCGTCGTCATCTCCCCGGTGGCAGGCATGTCGGATCGTCCTGCTTCCGACACAATTCCGAGTTGGACCTCGGAAGTCTCCACCATCCTTGCCTGGCTTCCTGAACGGCTAGAATGGACGGCAACTCGTAACGTGCGGGGATTGCGCGCTGGCCCTGCCGGAGAGGCTAGAGGCTGACACTTTTTTTGAACGGCTTCAGGCTCTGTCTATCCTACTTGAAGGGTTGCGATCGCTCTCGCTGTTGGAAGAGCATCCCCTTATTTTCTAATCATTCACATTCCATCCCCGTCTTAATCTCAACTCCATCTCTATCCTTCACGTTGCGTCTTTTCTAGTCACTCTCCTTTCCTTACCATCAACCTCCTACACCAGTTTAGCTCTCCCCCAGCGACTGTCCACTGTACTATGGACACTGTTGCCGAGAAAGACTATTCGCAGGACGTGGAATCGGCCAAAGAGAACATCGAGCCCAACCTCACGCACACGCAAAGCGTGCAAACCGGTCGAAATGATAGCCTAGGCGCCCAGGAGCTGTACGTTCCGCATACGTACATCGAAGATAGCTTCGACCACCTCGACCCCGATCACCGCGACTATCTCCTGAAAAGACACGGAACGCTGGACCTCGACCCCTTACCATCGGCGGACCCGGCAGATCCGTACAATTGGCCTGTATGGAAGGTGAGCCGCTCCGATCTCATTAACCTAACGATGAGCGGTTCAGGTGATTAACTCAGAATATCATAGAAATACGTCAACCTCATTCTCGTTGCCTTCCACGCCTTCATGACCACATTCTCAGCAGCGTCCATCATCCCCGCCTTCCAGAACATCGCCGACGACCTGGGCGTCTCCCTCGAGCGAGCGGCCTACCTCACGTCCGCCCAGATCGCCCTGCTGGGCGCCTCCCCCCTGTTTTGGAAGCCTGTCTCCTACAAGCTCGGCCGCCGGCCCGTTTGGCTCATCTCCACCATCTGCGCGGCCGTCTGCAACGTCGGGTGCGCAGAGAGCCCCAGCTATGCGTCTATGATGGTATGTCGATGCCTGGGCGCCTTCTTCATCAGCCCGGCGATCGCGATTGGAAGCGGCATCGTGGTGGAGACGTTCTTCAAGCAGGATCGGGGGAGGTATATGGGGATGTGGACGTATGTATTTGCCTTCTTGGACTCTGCTAGCCATCTAATGCTGACGATCTCTTAGGTTGATGGTCACTCTTGGCCCGCCATCTGGCCCTTTCCTCATGGGCTTTGTCGCATACCATGTTGGGTACCGGTGGATCTATTGGATTCTCGCGATCGTACGTTCGACCCTTCTCTTCTGACAATAGTCCATCAACTGCACACATCCCAACCCAACCCAAACCGGCCATTTTCTCTTTGACTCTCCACTGACACCCTCACCTAGACCAACCTTGTCCAGTTCTGCGCCTACCTGGTCGGGGGGCCGGAGACACGCTACCTCCGAGCGAACGTGCGACACAACCGCACTACCTTCCAGCAAGAGTACCTCTCCTTCCACCGGCCAGTAGACCCCAAGCCGCTGCGGGCATGGAGCTTCATCGAGCCCCTCCTGATCCTCCGACACCCGACCATCCTCGTGCCCGCATGCGCATACGCCCTCACCTTCGGCTTCTGCAGCGTCTTCCTGACCGTCGAGATCCCCGAGATCTTCCTCCCAAAGTTCGGCTTCAACTCCGAGCAACTGGGCCTGCAGTTCCTCGGCGTGATCGTGGGCTCGATCGTCGGTGAGCAGCTCGGCGGCCCGCTGAGCGACTGGTGGATGGCGCGCAAGCGCCGCCCGGACGTCAACGGCGTCGTGACCCCCGTCCGTCCCGAGTACCGCCTCTACCCGAGCTACCTCGGCTTCCTCCTCGCGGTCGTCGGCCTCGTCGTCTTTGGCGTCCGCACGCAGCAGGCGGCCGCTATGCATTGGAATGTCACGCCCATCATCGGCATCGGCATTGCGGCCTGCGGTAATCAGATCGTCACCACTGTCCTTATCACCTACGCTGTCGACTGCCATCCGGAGACCAGCAGCGCGATTGGCGTTGCTGTTAATGTTGTTCGCAATGGCTGGGGCTTCATCGGCCCGTTTTGGTTCCCGAGCATGATTGAGCGGTTGGGTATGAGTGGCAGCGGTGGGTTGATGGCTGGTTTGGTTGGCGTTTTGGCTTTTGGGAGCGTGGTTGGGTTGCAGGTCTTTCGGAGGGAGAGGAGGGTGCCTTCGTCGGTGTAGTTGTGTGGTGGGTTGTCGGGGTTGGAGGTTGTCTTTTTTTCTGTTCTGCTCACTTTGTTTGGCGTTTGTATGGGTTTTGTTTGGAATGACGATTTCATGTTAATGTTCACGACTTTCTCGATGTCCCCATCACTTCGCCTCAATTTCTCATGTAATAATCATCTCAGTGGTGACGATAAGTACATATCTCTCTAATGAGATCGGTATAGTCTACTCGAACGCCACCGTCCTCGAGGACAGACCTCCTTATTCTCCATCAATATCAACCAAACCGCCCGTCTTCTCAGAAAACGCGCTCTAAACCTATAATACTCCGTTCGAACAGGAAGCATGCACACATACATCTATCAACCTACGCAAGCCCTCGGTGCCTCTCCCAGGCTCGTAAGAGCGTTATAAACACACGACTTTACATCGTACGTAATCAGTAATTTCTATCCCTCTTCCACTGCCGTACTAGCTTTAAGAGAGTAGAATGCTAGAGCGTATACATTAGGCCAGGCTTATAGAACGGGTTATTATCTGTAGCTGGCTAGGTCTTGTAGTTTTGTTAGGTGGAGTGAGTGTGTGTACGTCTTAGGGATGTATTTGACTTAAGGATGACTGCGTAGAGTTGATACATAGATAGAAGGGAGGGATGATAGAGAGCGCTGTTGATGGATAGGAGGGACTGTAGTTCGCCGGTTTCTGTACATTCTCTTATCTAATGAGCAAGCAGAGAAAGAGCATCAACTATAGATTAAGGCCTGTTAATAGACTATCTAAAAATCATTTAACGAGGTATTCTTACACCATTCGGATAACAGTCTTTCCAGAAACCACTGAAACTCCGTAAAGCAGTAGTGAGGAAGATGGGCATTTGCTTTGCCTAGATACTTAGATAGGCACCTAGATAGTACGAGATGATATACTTACCTATATAGTCCTGTATGATACACTTACCTACCTTACCTATATACCCGGCACGTCCTACTACCTAGGTAGAATTCTACCTACTGTTTTACCCAGCTGTCCGCATTACGTTTATACTAATATCTGTCTTTATACAGTAGTAGGTTGGTGTTTCCTAGCTGCATGAACTTATTTGATTAATCCTATTTTATGGTGAGACATTATGGGCCTAGGATGTCATCCTGCCCTTGTAAAGTGGAATCAGGCGTGAACAAGAGGTACAGGTACGCCTCTTACTACTGAGAAATATAAGTTGTACCTCACACGCTCGCGGCCTTACGCGTGAGGTTAGTGTCTACTGCTTCTCTGTGGCCTTCTGGATGTATTACATTGTTCACATGGTCTTTAGTATGCGTGGGCTAGTGTATGAGAAGGTATACTGTCGAGAGAACTAGATAGATATATTTCTACTGAGGCTGTGAATTTCATAATGTCCGAGGAGGAACCCTAGCGACCGTCTTCTTATTAGGGAGAACTAGGGAATTCGCAGGGAAGGTGATACTATAGATGCACTTAAAGCTTGCTTTCTTACGTGAAACGAGCTGCTGGTGTATCCTTCTACTGGTAAGAGGGGGCAGGAAAACGGCCTAGGAAGAAGAGGAAGAAGAGGAAGAAGAGGAAGAGGTAGGAGCAGGAGTAGTAGATATAAAATAAAGTATAACTCTACTCTAAATCATGTCCCAACTCTAATAGTCTAATAAACCCGTAAGGTCACCTATATAACCACCTTATAACATCTATTTAGGATAAAACCGTTTATACTAGAAGCTCTCTGTAAGAAAACTAAAGTAACTCCTTCACTTACTCCACCGCATATACACAGACATATACTCTATAACCGTCTACCCTAGAGACGGATCCCATAGGTAATCCCATCCGAGAAAAGATATACATGAAACCCTCTTCCCCTATAAACACTAGGTGCGGCATTCCGAAGTCTGACTATCCGGGAGCACATAACGATATGTACTACCAGGCCCACGCTATAAACTCCCCCAACCCGCCGCTTCCCCTTCCCACCGTCAGGGACAATGAACGCATTATGCGAAGCCCGAACCGAACCGTTCTCGCCATTCCCGGACCATACAATCCCACGGAGATTAGCTAAGCCTACACACCCCTGGACATGCCCCGGGGAAGAGAGCGAGGGGAGTACAGTGAAGCAGGGCTGATCTGCGTGGTGTGGTGAACTGGGTCTTTGCCGCTTTACGGATCTCGAGATGAAAGCGTGCAACCTGCCGGTGTTCAGCAGAGAGGGCATGTTCTTTCCCACCCAATACCCGGAGGGTAAGCGTCCATAGCTGCCCAGAGCCAATAGAACAGACCAGATGAACGTAGAGATGATCAGAATAAGAGAGTATATCGAGTGTCTATGGCCCACTTTTTTTCCCTTGCCCGCATCACAGACATGCACCGGTAACGTACAGAAAAGACGATATGATACAATCACCCCCTCGCCCTTCCCCCCCCCCCCCCCCCCCACCTTCCAACAAACGCGCAACACCAGAAGTAAAAAGAAACGAAAACGGAGTCGGCTCAATGCACCCGACACAGCAGCATCCCGCCCGTCCGCGTCTCAACACACTCCCTCGCCTCCAAAATGCCCCGATCAGTACTAACAAACATGCACTCGCCCGTCTTCGTCAGGCCCTTGACGTACCCCGCCGTGCGGCCGAGCACGATATCCTTCAGGTCGACATGGTTGAGGTGAATGCGCTTGGTGGGCTTGCTGACGAGGCGCATGCTGCGCAGGACAGGTTCGTTGTTCCAGTACTTCAAGCCGAGCCAGAGGCGGCGACGGGCGGCGTTGCTGGGCACGTCGGCGTGCTGCGGCACGTCCGGGGGCAGGAGCGGGTCGTCCTGGCTGTCGGCGGCGAGCGCGTACGCCGCCCACGGCGCCTCGGCCAGCACGTCCTCGACGCGGACGGGCTCGAAGCGGGGGTCGCGGTCGAGGCGGTCCTTGCCGGCGAGCTTGCCGGCCTGGAAGGGCGTGAGGATGGTGCCGGTGGTGCGGTCGCGGAAGAGGTTGGGGGCGTCGGCCGGGTTGGGCTGGTGCTGCGGGGGCAGCGGCGGCGTGGGCCCGCCGAGCACGACGCTGGAGAGGAAGCCTTGCCGTTGCAGCTGCAGCATCAGCGCGGCGTGCATCTTCGAGACGGGCACGGAGGTCAGGCCGAGCCGGGCCTTGGAGGCGTTTTGGAGGTGTGAGCAGACGTGGGCGAGATTGACGAGGGACATGGCGGGCGATGGAGGCGTGGAGGATAGCGGCGGTGGTTCGGGGAGGTTGGTCGAGGGCTCCAATGGAGGGATATGCGGCGGTGATGATCGTGATGGTTGGTGGTTGGCCCGGGGCCGGCAGATGGGAGCGCGTCGTCCGGAGGAATGTCAGTGGCTTGGCCGCGGCGCAGTTGGAGAGGAGGAGGACGAGCGCAGGAGGTGAGCGAGGCGGTGTCGCGGCGCGGCGGGCGGGTATAGAGAGAGATGGAGATGGGTTGGTGTTGAGGTGCGGGCGGCGTGCCTGAGCAGCTGCGGTACGTCCCGTCGGGTTCTCTCACAATTTTCGGAGGTTGAGCATCTCGCCTGGACTTGCTCCGGTGCGCCAGTAGGATTCGGGGTCCTTTCGCGGCTATACCTGCCCCTTCCTTTGCTCCCCCTCACGCCCCTCTCTCCAACCCCTCAGCTCCATCATTGGACGATCAACTCACTCGTAGACGCCCGGTCTGACGGCGCTTCTGCACAGAACTGCCTGGGCGTGCGGACCAAAATAGAAATTCTCTTCTGTGCCAATGTCGCTCCAAACCTCCTTCGCTGCTTCACACGGCTGCTATATATCCAATGTCGTGCTCCTCCCGACGGACCGAACGTGCTTGCTGACCTCCGCACCGTTTCCTTTGCTTGTGAGACCGTCGTGTATTCTTAATCTGCTGGACCATCATGCCGCTGCAGCCCGGTGAGGTCTCTCTGCTGACGCTGTAAGTAGTACTTCTGACGAGCTCGTGGAAGAGCTCTGTTGACCGCGTTGCAGCTTCGCCGACGTCCACTACATCTTCAGCCCTCCTCATGTGAAACCACCCCATCACAGATTCGAGAAGACCTCCTATGTCTACCTCTATCACAATCCCATCCAGCGACGCGGGCGCATTGAGATTGCCAATAACCCCGGCAGTCAAGACCAGGATGTACTTCTGGGATGTGAGTGACATGTGCAAACCTGATGTATGACGCTTGTCTGACTCGACCTTCCATCCTGATAGACCTCGATAATGTCGTCGTGGAGCGGTCTCACAAGCACCCGACTTTATTCACAATCACCGTGAACGGAGGCCAGACCACACCGGGGCAACAGCAGGACATGTCCCAGTGGCATCTTCCCGCAGCAGACATGCGCAACGAAGGCAAATACATGTACCGCCTTGCCTCGCTCGACATATACTTTTGGACCGTCGAGGACTCCAACCTCTTCCTCGACTCGCTCGGCAGGGTGCTCCAGGAACATCAGCTGCGCATCCTCGATGCTCCGAACGCCCCGACCGAGCACCGTGACACGATGAGCTCGGTCGTCCAGAAACTCGAACAAGCCGCCATATCCTCGCCGTATCAAGGACGGTCCAACAGCATCGGGACCACGCAGTCCTTCCCTCCGCCACCATCGGCACCGACACCGGGGAGCGTCGGATCAAGGCAACCCACCGAGCCGCCAGCCAACTTCACACCCATGGCGTACAACCCAGCCGCTCCCGCCGCACCAGAACCCATCGCACACCGCGAACCAACTCCCCCACCGCCGGATGCAGACGCTGGAACGGGGCTCGCCGCCGCTGAACTCCACGATCACGGCGCCCATTTCCAACCGCCCGGAACCTACCCGCAACAGCAGCAGCCCTACGTGCCCGGACCGCCCGGTCGATCAAACTCCTTCCCACCGCCCCCAGCCATGACCGGCACACCCCCAGCCCCAGGCGTACAGCGCTCCAACACAGCGACCTCCTTCCCCCCTCCGCCACCCGCCGGCCCATCCTCCACCACGCCGCAAAGCCAACCATACACACAGCCCAGCTTCGCGCCGCCTCCACCGCAAGAAGCCCAAGTCCCCTACTCTCCAGGCCATCCGCCCACCACCACTACCTCCACTAGCACCACCCAATACGCCAGCTACCCCCCGCAATCTCCCGGTTTCCCACCGCCCATGCAATCACCCGGCTATGCCTCCCCACCAACAACCATCACCCACACGCCGCTACACTCCCCAGCCTTCCCACCCACCGCGCCGTCCGGCTACCACCCCCTCCACCAACAGCAGCAGCAGCAGCCCGTGCAGTCCCCCGCCGGTTTCTCAAGCTACCCCTACAGCGGCAGCCCAGGCACCTCCACGCCGGCTGCGGCTGCGGCTGGGGTGGCGGCAGTGACAGACCCGTACGCTGTGCACGCCCAGGCGTACCGGCCGACGGAGGCGGAGGTGAAGCCGGCGGGGGGGAAGATGGAGGTTGGGCAGCCGCAGCAGGCTGGGCCGGGCCAGCAGCAACAGCCGCGCAGGCTGGAGGCGAGGCTGGATCGGGTGGAGAAGGGGGTTAGTCGGTTTTTGAAGAGGTTGGATCGGAGTTTGTAGGGTGAGCTTTTGGGGGATGGGGGGTTGGTTTGTTTCCTTTTTTTTGTTCGCCTCTGCTTTCTCTTTTCTTTTTTTTTTCCTTCTGGTGTTCGATATCTATTTACGAATTATGACCTTGATATTTTCTATTGTGTCCCTTGGGGGTTGGTTGTTGATGATGAATTGTGTTACATACATACGATGGAAAGTACGCTTGATGCTTGATGAAATGAGGTCTGATGATTACACAGTAGGATTATTGACATGACCGTTACATCGCATCGCATCGCATAGAGTCGTATGCTGTACTTCGTACGCCGTACCTGTCTGTACTTGTCCCCGCTAGGTACGTGATGCTAGGAGTACTACTTAGTTAGTGCTCCAGCTTGGCATGGTCGGGGGTTCTATCAATAGTAACCCTAGTACTTAGTCGATATCATGGTATCCGTTGTTTACTGCTTGGTGTGAGGAGAGGAGGGAAGGGAGACATTCTTGTTTATGAAGAAACGACTCCCACAGTGTCATGATTTCTTCTCTTTCTCATCTTAAGAATAAGGTGCAGAGCTTTGCTCTTGTTGGAGGTAGGTAGTTGCTATTTCGATTACCATGGTGATTGACGGAATGAAGACGGGGGACCGTTGGGGGGGGGGAAACCGAAACGGCGTGCGTGCGGATGCACGAGCCAGGCCCTCACCGTGACCCCCTTGAGATGGAGTTTGTGGGCGGGTACGGATACTGGCTGGTTCTTTTCATTGTGCCGATAGACTTTTTGTGTTTTATTTTTAAGGATGGATATAAACTTTTTTTTGTGCTTTCTCTCTCTGTCTCTCTGCTGGAAGGATCCGGGAGATATCATTCACATGCACACTGTAGTTTGGAGGGCATAGCGTTGAGAGGGAAGAGATCCTTTAAGTATCAAGGAGGAGTACTAGTATTTACCATATCTCCTTCCATCAGAGAGCGGTGTACGTTACTAACATGAAACCCGAAACAACATCTCTCCATCCTTCATTCCCTGATGCTTGTTTTTTTTATGCTCAGCCCCCCGCACTTGTATCTCGAACGGCCGCGCGCCGCCCCACAAGGCGGACGAACAAGCCTCAACCCACCCACCCATGGCGTTTCGGCGGGCGTTTTGGTGGTGGGTGATGATCCATTCGATTGGCACCTAGCCGCCGGGCCAGTCAGTGTCAAGCCCAGCCACGCCGTACCCTGCCATGCTATGCCCTGCCATGCTATGCCCTGCCACAACAGGGACGACAGGGGAAGAGGGACGGAGAGAGATCGTGAACTTGCTTTGCTTGCGGTGCTTCGTGCTTTGCTTTCCTTTGCTTTCCTTTCCCCATTGGGCTTGCTTGCTTGCCTTGCTGTTCCCACTTCATCCTCCGTCCTCCTTCTCTTCCACCCCTCGCCTCCTTCCTTTCTTCCTTCTTCCCTCTTCCTCCCCTTACCCACGTCATCTTACCTTATTCTTACCTTGACCACCTCTCGAGCGTGAACAGCCACACTCTGGGTACGTTCTTGCTTACAATACCTACCTACTACCTTGTCGAGGTACCTTCCTACCGTGCTACCTACTGACGACCTCACCTGGCTGAGCTCGTTCACTGACGTAAGGTAGCTAGGTAGCAGCCATCTACCTACCGATCTTCTTCTATCTTCTCACCTTCACCTCCACCTTCCTCCCTCTCTTTTCTCCCCTGCCTGCCTGCTTGCTTGCTGGCTTGCCCGGCCTCAGTTGCAGCACTCACGCCCTCACCGATTCATTCCTTCGCATCCTCACCGCCTCTGCGGCGACCTCAAAACCTCCCTCTCCCGGTCAGCGCAGCAATTCCCCGCGCATCCGCTTCCGAACCCTACCGACCGAGCGAGCTACCTACATTGCGATATCCTCTCCGAGCGAGCACCTCGTCGTCCTGTCGTAAAACCTGTCCGCGCAACCTCTCCGATCCCCGGCCCCGCGAATCCGGTCAGCTTCCTGGCACTGCTCGCTTACACCCCCGCTCCCCTCGCCCCATCTGACGCGCGGGTGTGCTACGGACAACCGCAGGGCCAATCGCCCGCCCTACCTTCCCCCCCCTGCTCAACGCCTCCCCGACCAACGTCCAGCCCGGTGGCGGTCGGCGGTAACAACCGCAACATTAAACAGGGGGAAAACAGAAGTCAATACGACAACACGCACAAGTTATCGATACTGTTTTCCCGTTCCTTCTTCGGTGTTCCGGTGTGCATGAGCTCGCACCCGTCGTGATTGCTTCGCAGCAACCATGCGTATTCCCTCCGAAGCTCTCTGGGCCGAGATCCTGCAGCGCCGGAATCCGCCGCTGGCTGATGGCGGAATCAGCAGCAGCGGCAGCTCACGGGACGACACGAGCGACAGCGATAGTGATAGTGACAGCGATAGCAAGAAGCCATACATTGCCGTACGTATACCCCTCGCCCAAAAAAATGCCTCGGATTGGACCTACCAGATCTCCACGCCGCCCCTTTCTGTCCGATCTCTCCGCTAACCAAGAATACACCACAGGTCATTGTCGTCGTTATCGTCCTCATCTCCCTCCTCATCATCGCCTACCTCGCCTACCACTTCTACTCCCGGCCGCGACGAGGCTCTTCCTCCTCGACCCGCAGTCGCGGCAGCCAGAAAGCCCCCGTTGGCACCCCCAAGATCTGGAGTCTGAGCTGGCGGCCCTGGCGCCGGGGCCAGCAATACAGCCGGCAGCTGCAGGACCACGACCACCTTGCCCCCGCGTCGCGATCGGTGGATGGACAGGGCCGGGAGATGATGGGGGGTGGCGACACGCGGTACGATGCGGGCGCGACGGTGATCAATAGCGAGGAGGCGGGAAGCGCTGGGGTGGATCGGCATACGAGCATACGCAGCGTCATGACGCTGCCGGCGTATTCGCCCGCCGCGCGGGAGAACGAGCGGATCTTGGCCCGAGAGGGCGAGCGGGCTGGGGTCGACGTGGTGGTGGAGTTCCCCGAGGACGAGGAGGAGCTGGAGCGGGCGCGGGACGAGGAGATGGAGCGACTATACCAGATCCGGCGGCAGCGGCGGGAGGAGCTGGCGGAACGGGAGGAACGGCGCCGACGACGACGGGAGGCGCGCGAGCGCGGGGATCTGGCCACGCTGGCCCAGCTCAGCCGGGAGAACCGCCGGCGGGGGGAGGACATCGCGCTCAGCCAGGTGATGATCGCGGAGCACCAGGCGGCGGCGGCGCAGCGGGAGCGGCGGGTGAGCGCGGTGCAGTACGCGGATCTGGGCGTGCAGCGGCACGACGGGACGCGCCTGCGGGCGAACAGCGGCGAGAGCGACCACAGCCCGCTGTTGGGGAACACGGGACCGATGGGCATGGGTGGTGGTGGTGGTGGTGGTGGTGGCGGCGCGCACTATCGGGGTAACAGCGCCGAGTCCATGGCCAGCGTGAGCACGGTGGGGAGCGACGACTTTTTCACCCAACTGGGGGTACGGGCGAGTCGGGAGAGCGGGCGACGGAGCGGACGGAACAGCGGCAGTGGCAGGCATAGCGGCAGCGGCAGCGGCAGCGGCACGACGGACTTCGAAGTGGTCACGCACTCGCAAGCCCGATCGCGGTCACGGTCACGGTCACGGTCACGGTCGCGGTCGGCGTCCCGCCGCACGTCACCGCACGTCCCACCGACCGCGGGCGCCGACATCACCGACCTCCCCATCGTGCCCCCGCTCGACCCGCCGCAGTATGAGCACGTGGAGTGGGAGCCGGTGGCGGTGATGCCGCCCGGGGAGCTGCCGCCGGAGTACACGAGTCCGGTGGCGACGCGGGCGCCGCCGCTGGTGCAGCAGGAGGGTCGGCCGGCGCTCCCGGAGCTCCTCCCGCCTATTGAGCGCCTGCCGAGTATTCGGGTTATTGAGACGACGCCGGTGAGTCCGCGGCCGCCGGAGGAGTTGGATGTGCGGGTGAATGGGGAGGGGACGGCGACGACGACGACGACTGGTGAGGAGCGGGAGGAGGAGCGTAGGTAGATAGGGAGGTGGCTGGTTGATTTGGATTTTTACCGTGATGTTTTCTGATTTGATTGACTTTTGTTTCATTGCATGGAGTTTTTGTTTTGTGATTACTTGGGGGTGTTTGGGGTTGAGGTGCTTTTGACCCTCTTGATTTTCTCTTTGGGAGGGAGGTTTTGCTTGTGGTAAGGTATGCTTGCATGCGTGGTGCATTTCTTCGTCGACGCGATGGGTTTCTCTTTTTCGTGGGGGAATCTTATTTCTTTTTCTGTTTGATTGGGGGTGGGGCGTCGTCTTTCCATGTTTTCCCAGTCGTACGGTCGTGTGTGAGTTTGGATGTGTGTGCCGGGGTGTGGTTTTAGCTGTGGATAAGAAGGGGAGGAAGAAGAGAGATACGGCTGATTCTGCGGTTTGTTGTAGTATGCGGAAATGAGATGGAGGGTTTATTCATGTGGGATGGCTTGCATACCTCCCTCGTGCGTGCAATTTTTGGATTTCAATATTCATATTCAAGACTTATGGATGGTTTGCTGGGAAGGCTTAATGCCTGATGTCTAAGGCAACAAAAGACCATTGCCCCGCCTTTTCGGGGCGGTGGGCGGAGTTCTCCCAAATGAACAAGGCGCAACCCATCTCTTTTCCTCCCCACCTCACACCCGACACCGACGCCAACTCTCGAAAGGTGTTCACTTCTTCCCCGGGCACCACCTCCGATCGGAGAAGCACACCGCACGTCACCTTTCGCCCTTCCGTCCTTTCGATCTCTCTCTTTCTCTCTTCTTACTCTCCCTCGACTACGAGCTACACGTAGCTCCGACGAAACTCTACTAAGTACTACGTTACACCGATCCACGACCAAGGGTCCTCCGTACCTCTACGAACGATGCCACCAGAGGAGTCCAAGCCCGTCGACCCCGCGACCACAGCGGAGGCCATCCAAGAAGCCGCGGCAGAGGCGGCAGCAGCGGGCGGCGAGAGCTCGGGCTCGGAGAGCGAAGCGGAGCAAGAGCAGGGTCACGCTGGTGCTGGTGCCGGTGATGCCGAGGCGGCGAAGCAGAAAAAGAAGAAGAAGAGCAGCAAGAAGAAGAAGTTGAAGGAGCTGGTGAAGGGGAAGGAGAAGGAGACGAAGGAGCCGCAGCTGAGCGAGGCGCAGGTGCAGCAGCTGCTGGACATGAACCCGGCGTTGAAGGGGGAGCTGGCGAAGACGACGGGTGGCGAGGGCGGGGCGAAACCGACGGCGCAGCAGCTGCAGGAGATGCTGAAGCGGATGAGCGTGTCGGAGCTGCTGACGGGGATGGCGCCGGGCGGGAAGAACAAGGGGGACATGGGCTCGCATCAGTTCTGGAAGACGCAGCCGGTGCTGACGTTCGACGAGCTGGGCAAGGGCGAGGCGATCCAGGAGGGGCCCATCAAGCAGATCGATCCGGATAAGGTGGATGCGGAGCCGGCGCCGATGTACCCGGGCTTTGAGTGGGTGACGATGGATCTGACGGATGAGGCGGAGTTGGAGGAGGTGTGGGAGCTGCTGAATAATCACTATGTTGAGGATGACGAGGCGATGTTCCGGTTCAGCTATAGCAAGAGCTTTTTGGACTGGGCGCTGAAGGCTCCGGGTTGGCGGAAGGACTGGCACGTCGGGGTGCGCGCGTCCCAGAGCCGGAAGCTGGTCGCGTTCATCTCGGGGATCCCCGTGGCGCTGCGGGTGCGGGATCGAGTGCTGAAGTGCTCGGAGGTGAACTTCCTGTGCGTGCACAAGAAGCTGCGGAACAAGCGGCTGGCGCCGGTGCTGATCAAGGAGATTACCCGGCGCTGCTACCGCGTCGGCACCTTCCAGGCGATCTACACCGGCGGCGTCTTCCTGCCCACGCCCGTGGCCACCTGCCGCTACTACCACCGCTCCCTCGACTGGGAGAAGCTGTACGAGGTCGGCTTCTCCCCCTTGCCGCCCGGCTCCACCAAGGCCCGCCAGATCAGCAAGTACAAGCTCCCCGCGAAACCGGCGACCCCCGGCCTCCGGCCCATGACCCTCGCCGACGTCGACGCGGTGCTGGACTTGCTCGGTCGCTACCTCGCCCGCGTCGAGCTGGCGCAGGTCTTCAGCCGGGAGGAGGTGGCGCATTGGCTGGTGCACTCGGCGAGCGCGGCGCCGGAGCGGGTGGTGTGGAGCTACGTGGTGGAGGACGCGACGACGCCGGGGCGGATCACGGATTTCTTCTCGTTTTACAACCTCCAGTCGACCGTGATCGGCAACCGGAAGCATCCGTATGTCAAGGCGGCGTATCTGTTTTACTACGCGACGGAGGCGGCGTTTCAACCGGAGCGGGAGGTGTTGAAGAAGAGGCTGAATGCGTTGGTGAATGATGCGTTGGTTTTGGCGAAGTCGGTAGGTCTTCCTCCTTCTTCCCCCCTTCCTCTCATCCTTCTTCCCTTTTTCTTTTCGCTCGCTAACCCGGATCCCTTTCTATTTTTCCCCCTGCAGGAGCACTTCGACGTCTTCAACGCGCTCAGCCTGCAGGACAACCCGCTCTTCCTGGAGCAGCAGAAGTTCGGCCCGGGCGACGGCCAGCTGCACTACTACCTGTACAACTACAAGGCCCGCCCCATCGCCGGCGGCCTGGACGAGGCGAACCGCGCGAGCGAGAGGCATATGGGTGGGGTGGGCGTGGTTATGCTTTGAGTTTGGGAAGTGTGAGCTGGGGGGGAGAGGGGGTTATGGGTGTGGGGATGGAGGGGAGGATGGGGGACTTGGGGGACTTGGGGGTGGTGGCGTGGGAATTAGATACAGATTTACAGATTTACGGAGAGTAAGGTGTGTCGGTAGTTTATGTGAATAAACTCGTCCCCCAGAACATCAGAGCAGAAGAGAAGAGAGGTACAAGTGTGAGAGAGAGGATAGGTCGATGATAGATGCCTTAGGCATCTATATCTTCAGTAACTCCGAGTGATGCCCGCCAGCCAATCACAACCCCCGCTCCGCCGGATTACTACCTGCGGCGACTGTATCCATACCCTCGTGAACTTTTTCGAGCACGTCCCGTCTGTTCCCGGAATCGTCCATCTATCTTTTCCAACCTCGTTCTTTTCTCTTGTTCTGGAGGACGCATTCCTCTCCCTCCTTTTCATCCTCGGTTCTTCCGCGCGCGCCTTTTTCTTCCCTTGCGCCCGAGAGAGTCACAGGGCACAAGACACACACAACGGGCGTCATGGCGATGAGGGCGCAACAACGGAACGTCCTGCCGGCGTTGCTGCGGCGTTCAGCGCTCGGCGGTGGTAGCGTTTCCGCCACCATCGGGGCGAGGAGTTTGGGTCGCTGCTGCTGCAGCTGCTATGGTCGGAGTATCATGACAATGGCGACGACGGAGGGGCGGAGACCAATGTCTGCGCCGTTGGCGAGGAACGTGAGGGATGTGAGGAGTACGCGGTGGATGGTACCGAGACGGTTGCAGAGTGGGGTTGCTGCTGCTGTGTAAGTTTTTTCTTCTTCCGTTTCTCCCCTTTGGAGGGGGATTTCCTTGGGGGGTTTTGCTGACCGGTGTTTTGATGTCCGACATGATAGACTGGATTCGGCGATCAAGGGCGAGCTGTCGCAGCAGGATGTGGTGGCGAATCTGGATGCGAAGGAGGCGGCGCGGTTGAATCGGGTGCGGAATATTGGGATTGCGGTGAGTGGGCTGCTGTTGCTTTCTTCTTCATTCCCTTTCATTTTGGGGGATTGAGATCTCTTTTGTGAAGGGATCACGATGGGCTAATCAGGGCTTTTTCTAGGCACATATCGATTCTGGCAAGACGACCGTGACGGAGCGGGTGCTCTTCTACACCGGCCGGATCAAGGAAATCCACGAGGTGCGCGGCAAGGATGCCGTCGGCGCGAAGATGGACTCGATGGACCTGGAGCGTGAGAAGGGCATTACCATTCAATCGGCGGCTACCTTCTGTGACTGGGTGAAGAAGAACGACAAGGGCGAGGAGGAGAAGTTCCACATCAACCTGATCGACACGCCCGGCCATATCGACTTCACCATCGAGGTCGAGCGGGCGCTGCGCGTGCTGGACGGCGCCGTCATGATCCTGTGCGCCGTGTCGGGCGTGCAGTCGCAGACGATCACGGTCGATCGGCAGATGAAGCGGTACAACGTGCCCCGGATCAGCTTCGTGAACAAGATGGACCGGATGGGCGCGAACCCGTGGAAGGCGGTCGAGCAAATCAACTCGAAGCTGAAGATCCCCGCCGCGGCGATCCAGGTGCCGATCGGGGCCGAGGACGACTTCAAGGGCGTCGTGGACCTGATCCGGATGAAGGCCATCTACACCGAGGGCGAGAACGGCGAGGTCGTCCGGGAGACGGACGAGATCCCCGCCGACGTGCTGCCGCTCGCCCAGGAGAAGCGCGTCAAGCTGATCGAGACGCTCGCCGACGTGGACGACGAGATCGCGGAGATCTTCCTGGACGAGGGCGAGCCGACGCAGGACCAGATCAAGGCCGCCATCCGCCGGGCCACCATCGGCCTCAAGTTCTCGCCCGTGATGATGGGCTCCGCGCTCGCGGACAAGGCCGTCCAACCCATGCTCGACGCCGTCATCGACTACCTCCCCAACCCGTCCGAGGTCGAGAACACGGCGCTCGACATCAAGCGCGCCGAGACCCCTACCAAGCTGGTCTCCTACAACTCCCTTCCGTTCGTCGGCTTGGCCTTCAAGCTGGAGGAGAGCAACTTCGGTCAGCTGACCTACATCCGCGTCTACCAGGGTTCGCTGCGGAAGGGCATGTACGTGTACAACGCGCGCGGGGACGGCAAGAAGATCAAGGTGCCGCGGATCGTGCGCATGCATTCCAACGAGATGGAGGAGGTCGACGAGATCGGTGCGGGTGAGATCTGCGCCGTCTTCGGCGTGGACTGCGCTTCCGGTGACACGTTCACTGACGGCAAGCTGAACTACTCTATGGTGCGTTCTACTCTTTTCCCTTACATATATGTGATGATCTTTTGCTGACTCTCCCATGCAGACCTCCATGTTCGTCCCCGAACCGGTCATCTCCCTGTCCATCAAGCCCAAGCAGACCAAGGACGCGCCCAACTTCTCCAAAGCGATCGCGCGCTTCCAGCGTGAGGATCCCACCTTCCGCGTCCACATCGACCCCGAAAGCGAGGAGACGATCATCTCCGGCATGGGCGAGCTGCACCTGGACATCTACGTGGAGCGGATGCGGCGGGAGTACAAGGTCGACTGCGTGACGGGCCAGCCCCAGGTCGCCTACCGGGAGACCATCACGCAGCCGGTCAAGTTCGACCACACGCTCAAGAAGCAGACGGGTGGCGCGGGTGATTTCGCTCGCGTCATCGGACAGATGGAACCCACCGGCGACCTGGAGAAGAACCACTTCGAGACGATCATCCACGGCGGCGTCATCCCGGAGAAGTACCTGTATGCGTGCGAGAAGGGCTTCAACCTGGCGGCGGAGAAGGGCCCGCTGCTAGGCCACCGGGTGCTGGGCACGTCGATGGTGATCAACGACGGCGCCATCCACGCCGTCGACTCATCCGAGATGGCGTTCAAGATCGCGACGCAGCAAGCCTTCCGGAAAGCCTTTATGGAGGCCCGCCCCGAGGTGCTCGAACCCCTGATGAAGGTCGTCGTCTCCGCGCCGAATGAGTTCCAGGGCAACATCGTCGGCCTGCTCAACAAGCGCAACGCGACCATCAATGACACCGAGGTCGGCGCGGATGAGTTCACGCTGTATGCGGATTGCTCGCTGAACGCGATGTTCGGCTTCTCGTCCCACCTGCGCGCGGCGACGCAGGGCAAGGGCGAATTCACGATGGAGTTCTCGCATTATGCGCCCGCGCCGCCGCAGCTCCAGAGGGAGTTGGTGGCGAAGCATCAGAAGGCGTTGGCGGATAAGAATAAGTAGGTGAGCTGGCCGTGGTTGGTTTGGGTTTGGTTGGGTTGGTGTGTGAGGAGAGATTAGAGAGTGGCGGAGGTTGGTGAAAAGAACAAAAGTTTGTTCACGTCGTCTTCTATTCCCTAGAAGATACAGTATGTCATGGCAAATATTACGAGGATGTTGGCGGATCGGGGAAACCTACTGTTCAAAAACCCATGCGGTGTGTGGATTGCTGGGTTATGTATATTATAAATCTTCTTGTTTTTTCCCTTCTTTTCCAGTATTATGCGTGCACGATGACGAGGAGAGAAAGAATGGAGATGTAAATGGAGAAAGAGGAGGAAAAGGAGAAGAAGAAACGAGGATGCGCATTCTAAGGTCTGCTGCGGTTGCGGCGGAAGGAAAAGGAAAGAGGATGTACACAGCACAACAATCGAAACACCACCCCCCTCCTCTTCTCTTTCTGTCTCTCTTCCCATTAAGCTGTATAATATCCACACATTTACCCGTACCGTCCGTCATATACAGCATCCCAAATCCCCTCAACACAAACAAACGTCCCCTTCCCTCTCCCACCCCCTCAAACAGCCATCCACATCCCTCACACATCCTCAGCCCACGCCTCCGCCTCCACAAACGCCCTCTCGACCGCCAGCGCGACCTGCGCATAACTCACCACCCGATTATGCCCGCCATACCGCACGATCTCGAGTTCCGCGCGGCTGCGCCCTCCGTCCTTCTCAGCAACAGCCCGATACGCAAACAACCCCCGCCGCGCGACGGGGCGTTCCGGATCCCCGCTGCCGCGCCAGGAGAGGCGTTCGTGCGTGATGGTCAGCTTGTCGTTTTTCTTCACCTTCCCCTCGGGCTCAGCCCCAGCTTCAGCCGCGAGTTCTGCCTCAGCGTCCGCTTCGGCGTCCGCCTCGGCTTCGGCCTCAGCAACCTCAACAAACGCCTCCTCAACCGCCTGATACACGGCCTCGCCCTCACGAAAGGGGATATCGGGGTCGTTGCGGGCGTGCAGGATCGCGAGGCGGAACGGCGAAGAAGAAGCCGCACCACCACGGGACAGACGGACGGCCTCGGCGAGCCGGGCGGCGACGGGCCAGCGGTCGCGGATGCGGGCTTCGAGCCAGGCGCGGAGGCGGGGGTAGGCGGCGGTGGGCTGGAGGACGGGCAGGGCGCCGAGGATGCGGTAGCTGCGGCAGAGGGCGGGGAGGGAGGGGAAGGGGGCGACGAGGATGGTGGCGGCGAAGGAGGTGTCGGGGCCGAGTGGGGGGGAGGGGTGGGTGAGGTTGGCGGGGAGCAGGGGGGAGGTCGGGGAGAGGAAGTAGAGGGTTGTTGTGCTGGCGACGGCGGTGCCGAGGGATTGGCCGAGGAGGATGGTGCGTTGCGGGGGCTGCTGGAGGTGGTGGAGGGTGTAGTGGGTTAGGGTGATGGCGTCGGTGGTGAGGCCTGAGATGGGAGGGAGGGGTTAGCGGTGTGTGTTTGATGCATTGATGGGTTACTGAAGGGGTAGCTTGCCTGCTTCGGACGGGATGCCGGTGGAGCGGCCAAAACCGCGGTAGTCGCAGGTGAGGACGTGAGTGTGCGGGTTCGAGGTCAGGCTGCGGTAGGTGTCGGTCCGCCAGCCTTGGGCAACGTGACCGGCGTTGCCGTGGAAGTTGAGGACGACGCGGGAGCGCGGGTCGCTCTTGAGGAGCTCGTAGCCGAAGGAGGAGCGCAAGTCGGCTACCGGACCGCCGGGGCGGGAGGTGATCTCGGCTTCGTGCTGGGCGTAGAGGGCGAGGGGCATGACGTGCCAGCAGTAGAGCGTTTCGTGGTCGGGCGTGGTTAGGTTGAAGGGCGTGACTTGGTTGTCTTGAGAGGAGAGGTCAGTCAGTCTACCTTGCTTGCTATCGTGGAAGGAGAGCGTAGGGATGCGTTACGGGCAAAACCGAAGCTTTCTGGGTTGTCGACATCATGCCAGAAGCCGGAGTGGATCTTGTGGGCGTAGAGGGCGCTGTTGATGTTGGTGTTAGCGTTGGTGGGAAGGTGGGAGAGGAGATGATCAAAGGAAGGTATCCCGCTCACTGTCGCTGGACGGTGGGGTGAGTGAGGAGGAGGAGGAAGGCGGCGTAGAGAGCTCCCAGGCCTGCCAGAGACCAGTACGCCTTGACGAATATGGGCGCGAGGGGGGCCATGGCGAGGAGGGACGATGGCTGAGAGAGACGACGGTTAGCGGCGGTGAGGCCAAAGATAACGAGATGTATATCGTAGATACTAGTAAAGTGTGGTGTTGAGGATACCTAATGCTGTTGCTGTTGGGAGAATGTGACTTGGATGAGACTTGGATCACTCACCCGAATCTACCTCCAGATCGCTTCAATAGGAGGAAAGTCGTCCTTTGTCGTCCTGACGTCTCGAAGTTGTGAACCGAACGAAGTTGTGGTTGCGGAGCGCACAGATCTCCCGAGCTTGTCCGCATCTCGTCGTGCCCATCCATTCCTTCTTTCCTCACCTCGTCTTCTTCACCTCACCTCACCTCACCTTCATCACCACCACCACCATCCACCATCCTCTCCAACAGCAACGTTGATCCTCTCAACCTTCTCCGCAGTCAGTTACCTCACACCGTCCATCTCCACCCTCGTCGTCGATGCACAGCACGTAGGTCGCTTCTGGACGTCCCACGCGACGACACGACTCGCGCGCCGACAACATGACCGAAGCCCCAGCCAGAAGAACGTCGGCCCGGTTCGCGAAGACGGAGCAGCCCAAGCCCGACACACCGCCGGCACCGCCAGCAAAAAGACGCAAAAGCAGTGCTGTCACCAAGGAGAAAGACCAGGAGGTTGCGCCCGTCGTTGTGGACGAGCCGCCGCCCAAGCTGCCCGCTCCGGACCCGTTACCGACCAAACTCGTGGAAGGACAACCGCTCCCGACCCTGCCCGAACCCCAAGCACTCGACCTGTCCAATGACGAATACCAGTCCGTCGCCGACAGCGGAGTGCTGGCTGCAGCTCTCCGACGATCGAGAGAAACATGGCTGAAGGGAACGAATTTCAAGGTTGGCTGGCAGAAGTTGAACTCGAGGAAGCGACCGAAGGAAAGGACCGCCGAGGACGTGGCCGAGCTGAAGCGGAACAGAGACTTGGGGAAGAGCATGATCAAGATTGGAGACTGCGAACTGGTCATCGATCCGCACATCTTCGCTATCAGCCTCTACATTGAGAAGAGCATGCTGGCGCCTCCACCGCGACCGGTGGTCCAGTACGCCCCGCCCGTCTACCATCACTCGTACGCACCATCCCCGTATCAACACGGCCAACAACCCCAGCCTCCCTCACAGCCACCTCGCCCTCCGCCCGTGCAAAACCGCCCCGCACAACGTGCACCAGGAGCGTATAACCAGGCGCCGCCTCCGCGGCCGCCCCCGGGTCCCCCGGTTCCGTCTGTGGTACATCCGACGGCGCCGGCGCAACCTCATCCCCCCGCCAACAATGGACCCGCTCCGGATCCGGTCATCCAAATGCTCGCGCACAGGGCCGGTCAGGACCCTAAGCTGAAAGCTGTGATGAAGATCGTCGCCAATGGCACGGCTACGGCACAGCAGTTGGAGTACTTTCAGGGACACATCAACGAGCTCACCGCGATTCTGGAGAAGAGAAAGAAGACTCAGCAAGCCGCGCAGAATGCGGTGGCCAAGCCCCATCAACCGCCGCCTACGCCCGGCACACCGAATCAACCGCCCCAAGCACGACCACCATCCCAGAACCAGCCGGGCCCTGCGATACCGCCTCGACCGGGCAACCCCTCGACGCCTTACTCTCAGCAGCCGCCTCAAACCCCCCAGCCGGTCTACGCCCCTCCGAAACCGACTCCACCACAACAGCAACCCTATGGCCCCTCACCGCCCCAGGCGCGCTCACAGTCACAATACCATGCTTATCCACAACCGCCACACGCCCCACTATCGCACCAACCCGCCGCCCTTCACAGCTCGGCGGGCGCCCCAGCACCACCACAACCACCACCAACCCACCGTCCACATCCGCCGCCTTCGCAGCCCGCTCCACCACCGCCGCCGCCGCCAGCGACATCGACAACAACAACAACAGGCCCACACATCCGCCCCTCCGCCGGCCCCGTCCCGTTCTACTTCGAGTTCGCCGACTACCCGGACACCCGCTACCTCTTCCCGCGCGACGCCATCCTCGAGTACCTGCCGGGCAACCACGCCGTCAAGGTCAGCTTCCTCATCACCCGCTCCGCCCTCGACGCGTCCTCGCCGGCCGCCGGCAAGGACGACAAGAAGAGCCGGAAGGAGAAGGAGAAGGAGAAGCCGAAGGTCAAGACCGAGACGGACGATGCTAAGGCCTCTCCCGCGGGAACCTCGCCCGCCGCGACTCCTGCACCAACCACTACCACCTCTGCTGCCTCCGGCCAAGACCAGCAACAGCAAGCACACCCGACGCCACCATCCCCCTCCGCAGAACCATACACCTACAGCCCCATCACCCTCCTCCTCCGCGAATCCTCCCCCTCCTCCTTCTCCTTCTCCTCCTCCACGCCCAACGCACCCAACGCACCCAACACACCATCGTCATCCCCGCCCCGCATCCTCCCCCTCCTCCGCCGCGCGGTCGATGACCCCGCCGCCGTGGCGCGCGCGATGGAGTACGTCATGGCCCGCGGCGTCGGGCGGGCGGCGGAGGGGTTTTTGGCGCTGCGGTTGCCGATCCGGGGTAGTGTGGCGGCGGGGGGTGGTGCAGGGGTGGTGGAGGGGGGGAGGGAGGAGGGTGTGGTGAGGTGAGTGAGGTGAGATGAGTGGGGAGAGGAGGGAGGGGGGGAGGGGGTGGTTTCGGTTTTCCGGTTTTGCTTTTTCTGTATTTCTCTTTTGAGGGGTGTAGGGAGGAAGGGAGGGATGTTCTCATACAGAAGGGTGGAAAGGGGGGGGAGAGGGGTATAGGGTATATGTTATCATAGGATGAGGTCAAGAAAGGGCATACAGGAGATGGAAGAAGGAAAAAGGAAATAAGTGAAGTGCGATGCCATATCCGCACCACGCCTGTCCATGCTACCAATACGAACAAACCTGCCTCATCTTCTCCACGCTACCACCATCTCCAACCTCCCCAACATACCCCCAACCCATCTTCTTTCCTCACCCCTCCGACGCCGGACTCGGCGGCACCTCCGCCTCCGCCCCAGGCCAATCCCCGGGCTCGGACCCCAGCACAAACGCCATCTCGCCTCCGTCCGCAAAGACATCCGTCCACGTCAGCCAGGCCTTCGTCCACGCCTGGCCGTTGACGGTCAGGTTTTGCACGTAGTAGGGGTCGGTCGTCGACCCGTTGGGAAGGCCGGACGCGGTGATGCGCAGGGTCTTTCCCTCGCCGCTGTCGCGGCTGCCGAGGTCCAGGGTGAGGTTGGCGAACCAGGGGGCGCCGATGAGGAAGGTGGGTTGGGCGGTGAGGGGGTAGAGGCCGATTACTGTGGTGTGGTGTGGTGAGCTATGGGGCGGGGTTGAAGGGGGGCGGGAGGAGGGGTAGGGTAAGACGTACTATTCCACACCAACCAACTCTGCATCGCGCCGGCGTCGCTGTTTCCCGGCAAGCCAGCGGGGGTGGGAGCGTAGTAGGCGCGAGCGACGGCGCGGCTGCGGCGGACGCTGAGATCGGGTCGGTTGACGAAGTGGTAGAGGTAAGGGGTGGTGAAGGAGGGTTCGTTCCCGGGGTTGAAGATGGTGTTGTTGAACGCGGCGTTATCGCTGACGACGTTGCTCTCGAAGGTCTTCTCGAGCCGGTCGAGGAACGTGGCGGATCCGCCGGCGAGGGCGATCGTGGTGGCGAGGTCGTGGTGCGCGTTGAAGCTGTACTCCCACGGCCGCGCTTGGTAGTAGGCGTCCCCCCAGTAGCAGCCGCCGCAGCTGAGCGGGTCCTGCGCGACGAAGGAGCCGTTCGCGAGCCGGGGCACGACGAAGCCGCTGTGCCCCTGGCTTGTGGCGGCCGGGTTCCAGTGGTTGCGCCAGTTGCGGGAGCGGTTGAGGTACGTGTCCGCATCGGCGGTCTTGCCGAGCCCGGAGGCGACTTGGTAGAGGGCGAAGTCGTTGGCCGAGTACTCGACCGCGCGCGAAACGGCCCGGCTGAAGGTTGGCGTGATGTACCCGTACTCCAGCCAGTCTGGCAGGGCTCCGCGCCCCTCTTTCGTGGAGGAGTCCGGGGCGGATGGATCGTTGTTGTTTGGTGGCGTCTTCTCCGCGTCCGTCTGCATCGCAGCGTAGCCGTCTTCCCAGTCGATGCCGTCGGTGACGCCCTTGACATAGGCGTCCGCCAGGACATTGTCAGCGTTGCTGCCGCCCTGGGTGCGACCGTTGTAGTTGCTGGAGCGGCCATCGGGCGTATAACCATCGTGCCGCCAGATGTCAATCAGAGAGCGGATGATTTCAGTGTACGCAGTCGGGTTCAGGATGTGCACCAGCGGGGTGGTACAGCGGAAGAGGTCCCAGAAGGTGAAGATATCATCGTAGTAGGGTTCCGTAGATGTCCATTCGGGATTTTCACCAGTCCGATTAGATGGGATAATGAACATGCCGTAAAGGCTCGTGTACAGCAGAGTCAAGTCGTCGGTATTGGTGCTAGTCGTAGTCACTTTGGATAGGACCTCCGTATTCCATCGGGTTTCCGAGCTGTTGGTCAGGCTCTGTAAATCGGTTCCCGACGGTATCTCGTTGTCCACAAATTGACATGCCTTCTGGGATGAGATCCAAGAAATACCGACTCTCGAAGTGACCTCAGTGCTGTCGAAAGTGAAAACCCCACCCACTCGTTCAGTCCCAGAGACATTGCGATACTCGCCGTAAGACGCGAGGGTCTCATTCGTGCCTGAGAATGTCTGGCTACTCGTAGCATTCTGATCGAAGCGGCCGCAGAAATAAATCGTCCAGTCAGGGGCTTCGTGACGCGCGTGAGCCTTCGATCCTCAGGAGCAACGGAAGACACTGTTCGGGCACGACTTACAGAGATTCCACCCTTTATCATACGTGCCACTTCCTTCATAATGGCCATCGCTCGCGATGCTGAAGTTGCCGGAGATGTAATCCTGGCCCCAGCCTAACCCTCGATAACTCGGCAAAACATGCGAAACGTCCACGACAATGGAAACATTAGACCCCTCAGGGATGGTGTATTGGTGGAAGCCTGCATGATCAGTACCCGCGAGCTCCACGGTGATGCCGCTCTGGAGGGACGACTTATAATACCCGACGGTCGCCTGATCTGCTGAAGCTCGTTCTTGGGAGATGTCCGTCAGCGGGTTGTCAACTTCACCGAGTACGGGGAGCTGCGATACAACCCCGTATCTGTGGAGAGAGTGTCAGGTTGAGCTTCATGGTCATGGGCGGTCACTCCTGCAGGAACCCTTACTTCGGTGCACCCCCCGTCCCGCTTTCATGCATCATGGAGAACCCCGTGATCTGTCCGTCGGACAGATATCCAGAGTACGCATCTGTCGTGCCGGACGACACGTCCGGACCGAGCTTGACCACGGAATACGGTGCTGTACGCGCGAAAGTTCAGAACCGCACAAGGTGAGGGCGAGGCGCGGAGCCAAATATGGCTTACCCGGTACCACGCCGGGGAACATGTTGCCGCCGTTGGTGGTTCCTACACTGCATATTCGCATCAGGTGGGAATTCCCAAGCATGCCTGGAGTTTTTTTTCCCCAAGGATGATCCTTGCTCTTACAATGGATCCACATATTGCGTGTAATCTGCACTCTGCGCCGACACGAGTGCAGCGCCACTTGGGGACAGAGCAAAAGCAGAGTAAAACAACCGATGCCTCCAGTTCGTGGGCCGCCCCGCGTCAAGGGCGTGTTGGGCCATTGGCTTCCCGGGCCCAGGAGGCCAAGAGGTCAAGCAGGAAATATAGCAAGAAGATATGTGAGGCCGCGATGTCCCAAGCAGTCTCTGCTTAGCTGTGCGTGCCAACGACGATGTGAGAATGAACGCAAGACTCTCGAGAAAAGAAAGAGCAAGAGGAAGTCTGACATCTATACAAGCATTGCAACGAAGCAGCAATGCCTATATATAAAGAACGCTTCGAGACATTCACAAGGACTCGAATAAAGACAAGCAAGCGTGGAAGGGAGCTCGTGTGGAATAGAAGCCTTGTGATAGGGGGATGTCTCCCATTGACGAGCTGTCCAAGCTGCAAACTGACAGCATGTACCAAAGATGGGATGGGAAGGGCGAGGGCATGGTTGCAAATCGTCGTGAGTCTCCAGTCAACGTGCCAGCGGGCGTGGGTCCTCGAGGCAAGGAATAGGGGGCATCGGACCTGACAAAACCGAGGAATGGGACCCAAGCCCATGTTGACAATGGCCGGCGTGGACATGGAGCAGGGTCAGTGGGGATGCGTGCCGATAGTGACATCCATCCTTTGGGAGGAAAGATGCATCGGATCGTACATCCCTTGGTACATACAGGTCCAAAGTCGATCGAGCCGGGCAAGAACTCGCGCTAAGAAAGTCTGAATGCAGGATGATATCGAAGGACGATATTGCATGTAGGATAAGAACGGGTCCATTAGAAGCAGTACAACAATACAACAATGACAAAGCGGCGGCCGTGAAAAGTAAACAGGGATCGTAGCGGCTGTCTTCAAAATGACCCGGACGCGTCCAGGTGCTTGTATCACCGGGAACGCAACGCATGCGGCATGGTGGATGCGAAAACATGTTTTGGTTCGACGCTGGCAGGAGTAAGTTACGAGTCGGTCGGTAGCTTGAAGGAGAACTAGAGGCATTCTTCAGAGGTTAATAAACCGTGACGCTCTTCAAGCCCACTGACCTCATCCAAACCCCCCACGAGCTCCCTCTCCAGCTCCCTCACAAACGGCCAACGGCAGCGGTAGTGGTGGTAGTGGTGGTAGCAGTGCTGATCCGACACGATCGATCTAGCCAAGCCATCGAGAAAAGCATAGAGAGAAAGGCAGAGACAGAGAGGAAGAGAGGGAGAAAGAGAGAAGCCCAAACAACCTCTCCGCCTCCGAAACAACCACGCCCGCAAAGGCAGCACGCCGATTGGCTGCTCTCTCTCCTCTCTCCCATGGGTCGGTGCTGCGCTGTAGATCACCTCCTTCACCCACCGGACGTAGTTTAAGGAAGGGAGAAGGGAGAGAGAGAGGAAGTCTGGAGAGCGAATGACGAGCCGCGTGAGCGGGAACGTGGTGGGAGGTGGTTATAGATACTGTAGGTAGGTGGTGGGGCAGCATGGGCGATGGAGGTGGTCGTTTCTAGGTCAGACGGATGGACAGACAGGCAGAACACAATCACCACCACCACGAGGACGATGGTGCGGCACGTGGAACAAGAGTACTAGTAAGCAAGCTTCAAGGTACAGGATAAACGACCTCCTCATATAAATTGGAATTGTTCGAGAGACGGACGACATATCTCGTGTATATATATGACTGACTACATACCAACCTACGTATCTCTCAGATATAGCAGATATAGAGAGACATCAAAAGAGATCCCAGTACCAACGCCCTAGAAACCCGCGCCATGTCGAACCCTCCTACTACAAATACAAGGAAAACCCCCCTCATCCCCTCCTTCTGCTTCCCATCGCTATCATCCCATGTCCACCGGTATCACTACAACTTCATCCCCAAAGCCTTATGCACCCGCAGCGCCTGCCGCACACTCAGATCGAGCATGATCTCCTCACTACCCCCAGGGATCGCATACGCGCGCACATCGCGATACAGCCGCTCCACTTTCCCGCCCTGGCCGCCGCGGGAGTAGCTCAAGCCGCCGAAGATCTGGCTGGCCTCGCGGGCGCAGAACTCAAACGTGACGGTGCTCTGGGCCTTGAGGCTGGCGATGGCGCCGCCGAGCTTGAGCATGGCCTCGACCTCGCCCATGCGCGCGCACTGAAAAATCAAATTCTCGAGCCAGTTGTAGCTCGCCTCGATCTGGCGGGCCATGTGCGCGAGCTTGAGCCGGATGACCGGGTGGTCGATGAGCCGCTTGCCGAAGGTCTTGCGTTTGTGCGCGTACTTGATGCTCTCTTCGTAGCACACGCGCGAGAAGCGCAGGCACTGGATGATGATGCCGATGCGCTCGTGGTTGAAGTTGGTCATGATCACCTTGAACCCTTGGTTCTCCTTGCCGATCAGGTTGCCCACCGGCACCTTCACGTCCTCGAACGTGATGTACGTCGTCCCGCTCGACCACACGCCCTGGCAGTCCATCCGTCGCGTCGACACCCCGCCGAACTCCCGCTCGATCAGCAGGAGCGAGACCCCCTTCATGCCCGGTCCGCCTGTCCGGACGGCGACGGTGAAGTAGTCCGACCAGATCCCGTTCGTGATCCACTTCTTCTCCCCGTTGACGATGTAGTGCTTGCCGTCCTCGCTGAGCTTGGCTTCACAGGTGAGGTTGGCGACATCGGAGCCGGCATCTGGGATACACATTAGGAGACATCGCCCTCATATCTTTCAGAACTCCGACGTACCAGGCTCGGTAATAGCCAAGCAGATCCGCTTGTCACCGCTGAGGATGCCAGGCAGGATACGATCCTTAAGCGCTTTGCTACCATACTTAACCAGGGGCGGACATCCGATCCCGAAGCCACCAAGCAAGTTCCAAACAAGCCCACCGCTTCCCGTGCGGGACAGCTCGTCCGTAATCACCAGCTCATGGAACAAATCCCACTTCTCCGGCGGCACGCTCTTGACATGCTTGCCATTAGTATACTGGGTGGGGTAATGCACGCCGAGCAAGCCGGCAAGGTACCCGCGCTCGCCCAGCTCCTTGTAAATCTCATCCGGCACCTTCTTCGCCTCGTCCCACTCGGTGACATTCGGCTGCAGCTTGCTCTCGACGAACTCGCGCACCTCGGCCCGGAGGTCGGCGTGCGACTGGTTGTAGTAGGGGGAGTGGTACTGGAGGTCGCTATTAACACGCTGCTTCCTTCATTTTCCCGGTTCGTGGGGGGAGGGAGGGAGGGAGGGAGGGAGGGGCTTGTCACTCACAGATTGATACCACGACGGATCCGCATACGGAACCAAATCGCCAAAAGCATCCAGTGCCTCCGCCTGCTCCTGCACCGCCGGGCCCGGCGTCGCCGACACCGTTCCCGACTCCGCCTGCGGCTTCACCACTTCCTCCTTCTTCTTCTTCTTCTCCTCCTTCACCGGAGGCGGCGGCGGCGGTGCAGCCTTAGAGTCCAGCGAGCCAATCTGAAGCTTCGGCTGGTACTTCTTCAGAATGGACTCGTTGTGGTACTTCCAAAACTGTTTCGAAGCATCCTTGCCCGCGACGCGCTGGAGGACTGGGGAACAGGGGGGGAGTGGGGGTCAGCTGCTGGTCGATGGAGAACCTCGGTAATAAGCGCGTGAGCGATGGCAAGGGTGAGACTCACTCTTCTTTCCACCTGTGATCGGAATATTGTGTCAGCGCAACGTGGGTCAAAAGGGGGAGGAGAAAAGGGGCCGTGTCGGCCCACGCGGTCATGCAAAACGTACCTGGATGTTCGTCTTGGAACTGGGTGAGGTCGTAGACGTCTTCGTCCACGATGATCCACAGGCTGTCCGGCTTGTTGTGGGACGCAACGTCCGAGGCGGAGAAGCGCTTCGCCATGGTTGGGTTGGGGTTAGAAGGGGGGAAGGATGCTCAGCGGAAAAGGGGAAGAAGAAGCAGCGAAGAACAAAGGAGGAAGTAAGAATCCGGGGGAGAGTGTGGGTTATAGCTATGTACTTGAATACTACCTAGCTAGCAGTTCAACCATGAAAGCCGCAGCCGACGGGTTACCTTATCCCCCCTCCCCCTTCACATGTCACCACACCCTTGCACCACCCAACCCGTGACTTCCGCGCTGCAAAACCCCCGGGGGAGAAAGCAACACCAACCTCCCTTGCGGGGGAACAACCAAGCGTGTGTATCGGCGCTCACGTGGAAGGGGGGTCAAACATTATTTATCTCGCGTCTCTGATTCGTCGGTCCAGCGTCATCTCGTGTCAGCAAGCTGCTAAAGGAATCCCCCCGAGATGCCGAGTTGCCTCGGCTCGGCTGAGGGCAGACAATGGATACCGGGAGATGCTGATTGGTCGACGGACGCGTTGGCTGAACCCCTCGCGCTCCGGAGATGTACGACGTAACCCCGGAGAATTCGACGTGCAAACATGGACTTCTTATAGTTAACTAAAATATGGGGAATAATGATCACGAGTGTAAATTTAAACCTACTCCGCAAAGATCCGGGGTAACTGAATGCGGGTTCCCGCGGTGGCTCCCGGGAGGGGCCACATGCCGAAGGGGCTATTTCTCTCCTATCCATTCACAGTCGTGATCTTGGAAACAGCAGCAACCCGAGAGACACGTATAATCCTACCAAGGGAATCTCTCTACAGAGATATACGGAGTACATAGATAAATCTCTATCCGCCGACCCTTTTCGGAGCCCCAATCCAAAACCGACCGCTCCTCGCGTGAAAAAATCAAAACGCCCCAGTGATGCTGTACAAAACACAACATGAGCATATACAACACGATCCAGCCGCCTCCGAAAAAGAATCCCGTCTACACAAGAAAAAACAAGAGAAAGCAAGAGAAACGCCTCCCTCCCAATGCCCTCCCTCCCTTCCTTCTCTTTCCATCCTTCTTTTTACCAGCGCGGGGTATAAATATACAACATAACAATGATCAAAAGAAAAACCCAAGCTCTTCAACATAAGCGAGCAGACCAACGTGCCCTTCTGCACTCGAGTAGATATGTATCAGCCCAACCCATCAACCCGAGAAAAACGCCCCCACCCCAGCAGGAGGAGCAGCAGCAGCAGGAGCAGAAGCAGAAGCATACTGCACCGCAAACCCTCCTAGCACCGGCACCGGCACCGGCGAAGAAGAATTCGCATTCGGCCACGACGGCCCCCCAAACCCTCCCACCCCCTCTCCAAAACCCCACGCACTCTGCATCGGCATCCCCTGCCCCTCTCCCCCTCCAGCACCCTCACCCTCACCAACACCCCCCATCTGCATTTTCCCCGTCCCCGTCCCCATCTCCGCAAGCCCCATCTCCGCCGGCTTGACCGCGCGAAAAAACCGGTGGAGCGTCGGTTGATTCGGCTCCGGCACCGCTGGGAGGGGTGGGAGTGGTGAAGGTAAAGGGGTGGTGGTGTCCATGGCGTCGATATCGGCGTCGGCGTCCTCGTCGAGCGGGAGGTAGGAGGAAGAAGAGGAGGAGTGTTGTTGTTGCTGCTGGGCAGTGAGGAGGAGGTGCAACGTATGCGCTACACCATCGCATCGCGTTCGTCAGCGAAGAGCAGCTCCGGGATAGATGTAGAGGGAGAAGCAAAGGTCGAAGTAGAAGGGAAGGGGAAGGGGAGGATAAGGCCGTACAGTAAATCTCCGCCTCCGCCGGCCGGTTATCGCGGTGTCGTTTGCGGGTGCGGGTGCTGAGGGCGCTGGCGCAGGAGCGATGGGGGGTTGGACGCTGGCTGGGGTCTTGTGCTTGATTATCTTCCTCCTCGTCGTCGGTGCGACGCCGTTTGTGGGTTGGAGAGGGAGCGTGGTGGGGGGTGTGCATTGTTTCTGAGTTCGGAGGTGGGCGATGGTAGATGGGGGGAGGACGGAATTGCGGAGGATTCTTTCTTGGTGAGATGTGTGGATGCGGTAGGTAGGGTAGGTGGTGAGTATGTAAGTATGTATGTCGGCAAGTTGGTATGTCAGTAAGTCAGTAAAGTCGTCGTCGTAGTGGGAGAGTGCACGTTCAGCTCCGGTGAATTGGGGTTGAGTTGTGTGGTTGCGCAGGGTCACCGCACTGCACCACCGAACGCGCGAGTCGCGAGTCGCGTGTGCGTTACCCCGGTTTCCCATCAGGCTGGCGCGCGACAGAGAGAGAGCACAACGGCGCGTCGGAAGCCGAAAGTAGTGATACTATGTATAGGCATGTGGGCAATTCTGCGCGACTCCGTCCCTCGAGATCTGAAAAGCTATATATCTATAACAAAGTCCCAGGCGGACGTTGCCGTCACCATAGCATCGAGTTTCACTCGCCGTCCATCGATACTGTTCCGCGCGCGAGACGCGCGACGCGTCACATCACCGACCCATCATCGTCGAAAAAAGAATTCCCGCCGTTGGATACAACAATTATACTATATACAGCATCTCAATTACAAGTCAAATTAAGAAAGTAAGTAAAACGCAGGACACAATCCCATATCCGTTCATCCATAACAATGAATATATCGTAAGTAAATGTAAATTTCGATATATAGCGCCCACTTGACCGAATCCCCGAGGGTGTATATAGCATACTATAACATGAGACATGATTCGAAACATTCTCCATGCTCCCAGGCAGACTCACGGACAAAAAAAAAAGGAAGAAAAAGGGGAAACAAAGGGAAGGAAAGAGAGACGGAAAAAAAAGAACTCCACGTCCACAACCGACCCAATCTCCCAAATCCATTGCGCTCCACCCGGTAAATCCGGTACGTAGAGAGAAAGAGAGAGATGTCAAGAAAAGCCCACGAAAGAAAAGAAAAGAAAAGAAAAGAAAAGAAGAGAAAAGAAGAGAAAACAAAAGAAACCGAAGCACAAACGCAAAACCACCACCACCTACCCTCTCCCCAATCTACCCCAGCTCCCCCCCACCCCCCTCCCCATCCGCACTCCCATATCCCCCCACAGTTCCCTTCCCCAACCCCAACCCCAACCGATTCAACCCAACCCCACTCCCGCGCTTCCGCGCCATCATGCCCCTCGTCCCAGAGATATCCAACTTCAACCCGAACCCCCGTCCCAATACCGTGCCCTTCCCCTCCGCCTTCGCACCCAGCTCACCTTTGCGTTTTCTGGGCTCGCCTTTCTTCGGAGGTGGCGGTGTATCGGCGGATGAAGGAGAAGGAGGTTGCGACGTCCCTCTTACCGACGGCCCGTGGAAAAGCAACTTATAGCGCTGTTCCGGGGAGCTGGGACCGGCGGCTGGGCGGCTTCCGGCGTCAGCCGCGACGCGCGACGTCGGAGGCGTCTTCGTCATGGCCAGGGGCGAGGTGGGGAAGTACGGGCCGGGGTAGCCGCTGTCGGGCGTGGCGGGGGCGGAGGGAAAGAGGTGATGGGTGCGGGGCGGCCGACCGGCGGCGGCGAGGCTGCTGTTGCTGCTGGTCGTCGGGCCGGCGGGGGAGGGAGGGGAGAGCGGTGAGGAAGGGCTGGGGGGCGAGAGGGTGGAGTCGGCGCCGTCTTCGAGGGCGGTGTGTTCGTCCGTCGAGCTGATGGCGGAGTGGTCGGCGGGTGGGAGGGGTGAGGGGGCGAAGGCGGAAGGGAGGTCGGACGGGCGGGCGGGGACTTCGATGGGGGAGGGGGGGTCGCGGCAGATGGATTTGGTGATGCGGGGGGTGCGGAGGCCGGTGGGGGTTGCGGAGGCGGAGGAGGAGTAGGTGAGTAAGGCGCCGCGACTGCGTTTTGAGATGGACGGGTGACGGACGTGGTGGAGCGGAGCGTGGAAATGGGGGTGTTTGATGGTGAGGTTCTTGCCGGAGGATGTAGGCCGGCTTTCGGTGTCGACCACGCCTTCGTGAGAAGCGCGGCTGGAGGTGCGGCGGAGGCGGTACCGCTCGGTGCCTTCGGATAGAGGACGTCCGTAGATGTTCAGGCGCAAGTCCACCTGACTCGGACTGAACACGACGCGAGCACGGAGTTGCTGGACCGCATCATCCAGTGCCAATTCGATGGCGCAGTGATTCTGTATCCGGCTCATCTTCGGCCATGTCGCCTTCTCCCCGGCTAACATGGCCTGCAGCATGAACTCGGACGTGGGATTGCTCAGGATCTTCGGGAAGTGAGTGTAGGATATCTCCGGGAAGATGGTGATGTCGCCGGAATACCGCTGACTGAGTACCGAACGACATTTTGTGAAGTAGTTGGGGAAGATGCCCATCTCAGCGAGCACGTGCATCCGATGGAGCGCTTCCCCCTTGGCCAGATTGGCCATACTGTGCAGCCAACCGGGTCCGGCGGCCACGGCCGACGTGGAGCGCTCAGCCTCAGAGGCGATGGTATCCTCTTCCTTGGCGAGGAAAGGGACGACATGGGGATTGACTTGCGAAACGATGAAGTGGTTGACGTTGAACATCTCGGCGAGGCGAGTCATGGGGAGATCATTGTCGACGGAGCCGTCGATCCACTGCTGCGACGACGGGTTCCATGGGACCTCCTTGCCGGTCCGCGGGTCTTTGGCCCGCAGAGAAGCGGCTGAGAAGACGAATGGAACGGAACAGGATGCCGCCCTATGAGCGGGTTAGCATGACTGGTTCGGTATGACATAACAGGGTCCAGACGTAGTCAGTCCGGCACGCGGACCGGCCAGACGAGGCCCCGCTGAACGAAAGGAACTGAAGCGAGGGGGAGCACTTACACCGCGGACCAGATCATGACATTGGGAGCTGTGATGTAGTTGAGCAGTCGCGGCAGTTCGTACAGGCTCGCGCTGGAGACGGTGATGTTCAGGATGCGCCGGGTGCGGTTGTAGCCCTCCTGGAAGGTCATGTCGCCCAGGTAGCCCCGCATGACCCGGATCAGATGGGAGATGTCGAAGATCACACCGTGCTTGAGGAAGCGCGCCGCCTTTCTGAAGATGCCTTCATCCTCCCCTGCCCTTTCGAAGACGTCAAGGTCGCCGTAGCAAAACTCCTCTAGGACATGGGGTATCTCCAGGTCCGTTCGGGTGCAGAGGACGGCGCAGACGATGCTGCCGGCCGAGGAGCCCGAGATGATTCGTGGTAGCAGTCGGTGTTGCCAAAGCGTCTTGATAACTCCAATGTGATTCATGCCGAACGTCCCTCCTCCCGAGAGCAGCAGCGCACTCCTCCCAAACGCTTGCCGTGTCGCCAACAGCTGTTCCAACAGCTCGCGCGAATCGCACGTCTGCGATCGCTTGGCCGAGACTTCGAGCAACGCAGCGATCGTCTTTTGTGCCGAGTCAATGTACTCTTCAATCAACGCCTTGGTGCCAATGTGAGAGTGCTTGTACAGTCGCAGGTCGCCCATGCCGCCCAGACCGCGGGTCAGGGAGGTTCGGATGAGGAAGAGCATGCGGTTGACGTCGCAATTGAGACGAGCCTCGTCCAGTTGCCTCAGATGGGCTTCGACCAGGGCGACGTCGTACTCCGCGCATTCCCTTTCATGTTTCCACGTCTCGTTCCCTTCGATGCGATCGAGTTCCGCAGCGGCAGCCCGCCATTCGTCATAGCTGGTGGCCTTAACGCAGGTGTCAGTTAGTCCGCATTGCAATCGCATGACGAAACCATTCACAGACACGTACGTTCTTCAATTGTAAATGTAACATCTGCCTCCGAGCTTCCTCCTGATACGCCTGATCGACATCGAAGCTCGCCTCCTCCGTTCCCCCGACGAGCGACGAGAGATTGTAATTCCGTATGGCATCCTGCAAAGCCCCGGCCGGATCCCTGGCCAGCCTGAACAGCGGCCGCAGCACACCACCCCCGCGGCTCGGCTGGGCCGCTACGTTCCTCTTCTTCGGGTTCCCAGCATGGTGGTGGGCCTGCTCGGCGAGGTGCAGGTTCGCGGCGCCGGGCAGGACAGTGTCGCGCAGGATATGCATGTAGATGTTGAAGCCATGCGCCAACGGATGTTAAAAAGGTCGGGATAAGCCGTACTCCAGTCCGGGGGGGAGTAGTCGTTCGTTCGGTGGGAGGAGGAAGGGAATAATTCCGTCGCACTTCTGTCTCTCTCTCCCTATGTAGGAAAGGTCGTGTGCGCTTAATAGGACATGAAACGAAGACGGGAAGGAGGAGAGGAAAATGAGAGTAAAGTGGGGTTAGAGCTGATTTTCCCCGTGGGGTAACAAGAGTGTGATCACTCCGGGAAAAAAAGATGGGGGTCGGGGGAAAAAGGTGTGCGCGTGAACGTTTCTTTTCCCACGGATTGCGGAGAGAGTGAGTCGCTTCTTCCCCCCAAAACAGGTGTGGGTAGGTTGGACCTGCAAGGCAGGGCAGGGGAGGGGGGGGCCAGGGGGGCGCGCGGAAGGTGGAGGGGGGGCGGCTTTGTTCGGTGGGAATATGCGGATCTGCTGCGCGTGCGCTTGCTTGCACCCTTGGCCTTGGGATGGAGGGCTGGAGGGCTGGAAAGGCTTGCGCTAGGTATGACACCGACGATGACGATGACGGCAGCAGTTTTACCTCTAAAATAAAGTAGGGAGTAATGATCTCAGCAAGAACTTTCGAAACCAATCAGGCCCTTCCGGAAACAAACCGAGTTCACACCTTCAAGTTTCTTTTTCTCGCTTGCCGAACGAGGCGATGTGGAAATAACAGAGAAATACCCAAGAGCATCTGGGTTACCGGACTTCACCAGCTGGTATACCTACACAGTAGCTACGACTTCAACAGCATCGCATCCTCTCCCCTTATATACCCAGCTCCCTCCCCTATCCCCTGGCAGCGACAGCCAACAACCCCTCGTCGCAAGATACAGATAGTACCTACTACCTAGTCACACACAGCCCCGTATCCACTTTCGCAAATCCCATCCACGATAGGTACCGACAGATGTTCATCCGTCGTCAGGAACCGACGTCGATAGGCATGGGGCACGTACATACAGGAGCAAGGCACGGCTGCCACGTTGCTCCTCTCCCCCGACTTATCTTCGTGCTTTTCGTCCCAACCAGCACGACTCGAGCAATCTTGCCGAGCTGCCAGGGGGAAAGGAAGGGTGGTGGTTGTTGAACCGCTCGCTGCGCTTGCCTTGACGCTTCCGATGGGTTCGTACTCCATAGGTTGACATGTGAAAAGGGGATGGTGGTGAGTATGCAAGGCCCAGGGCCTCCCAACCCCTGTCAGAAGAAAAGAAGGAAAATAGCAGAAGGAGCAGGAGAGAAAAAAAGCGAGAAGAAAAGCCATCTGAAGATTAAACTCTCAAACAACAGCTGCCCTCCCTCCCTCCCTCCCTCCCTTCCTCCCTCTCGTGCTTGTGACCTATCCCACCATCTCGAAAACACCTCATCGTATCCCATCGTTAGCTGGCTCGGATGAGTGAGACATGCTCAGCTAACGACGAGTCATCCGCCCCCCCCTTCCCTTCTGTAAAGCCTGTGATCTCTCTTTATATCTAGGAGGCACAAAAGTGAAGTAACTCATCGAATCTCCGCGGACACCGTGAAACGAGAGGCTCTCGATGCAAGGCCATATTTACATTTTCGCGAGCAAGCATGTGAATGAGCCACACTCCCACGCCATGCTATATCTCACCCATAGGTTCCTAGAAGGATTAGATAGGAAAGAAAGAATAAAGAAAAGACTTAATTAAATACTTACTATAACTATAAAAAAGAGGGCGACGTCTTGGACACTAAAAAAGTAAAAAAAGAAAACCAACGTGCCCGTTGTTCTCCGTACGAGAGGGGAGGATCGAACTCCCGACCTTCTGTGTGTAAGACAGACGTGCTAACCACTGCACCACTCTCGCTTCGACTCTGCGCCATCCGGATGGTGGGAAAAGGCATTAAGCTACAAGAAACCCGAGATTTTGCAGGGTATATAAAGTGAAGATAGAGCTTCGTGCGATGGACTTGTGATACTCAGGACGACTTCCATGATGGAAGTGTGAACTGATGCACTGATTAACGTATTCCTGCAGTAATAGGGATACTTAAATTGAAAAGGCATTTCCAGCTCCGCCGAAATCGCAGGGAAAAACTCCGTTGCGTTCCCTGGCCGTTCATACCCTTCCACCATTCCGCGCAGCCCAACGAATCCTCATCACATAAAATAAACCCACACTCTCTCGTCTGCCTACCGTGAACATCCTCCATCAATCAATCCCTCATCCTCCCTTCCTCTATCTCGAATTCCACATCCCGTCACACATGGAGGGGGGACTAAATGATCACGATATGCCGCCGAGAAAACTCAGATGTGAAAGAAAGGAAGGCAAGAATTCAAAAGCGTGTCGTTATCATTTCTCTTCTAGTCGTACCAAGTCATTTCGTAATCCTCATATCGCGTTCTCCGTCTGGTCCATGACGATTTCCCCCTCCCCATCGCGTTCCCGTTTTCGATGCCTCATTCCCGCTCGTGCGGACTCTTTCAGTCGCAAAACCATCAAAAAAAAGAAACCAGAGTCCTCTCCACAGCTGAGTTGTATTCCTCCAATGCCTAACCTTCCCCTCCCATTGCCCTGCTCTCCCGTTCCCCTCTTCACACCCACGTCCTCCGGGAGCTGTGATGCGAGCGACGGGGCGAGGAGCCGTGGTAATAGTCGCGCGAGTGCGAGCGGCGCGACCCGTGGCGGGAGACGTGCGTGGTCTCGCGTTTGACGACGACGGTATCGTGATGGCGGTGATGGCGAGCGACGAGGAGGGCGAGGAGCTAACAATATTCCCAGCAAGGTCAGCAAGATCTGGAACACGACTGCCGTTCGTTCAGCGCTCAGGGTCCACTCACGCAGGTGATAAAGAAGAAGATGCAATTCATAATGCCAAACGCCCAGCTCGCCTTGAGCATGGCGCAATTCTTATCCACCTGCACCGCCCAATGGTTCGCGCCCAGGACGCCGAGGACGCCGAGGTCGACGTACTCGCGGCTGGCGACGAAGTGGGCGCAGCTGCGGTCGCCGATTCGGCGGAGCTCGTACACGGCGGCGATGAAGGCGCCGACGAAGCAGAGGTCGACGAAGGCGACGAACTTGGCGCTGTGCCGCGCGCGCGCGTACAGCACCAGCGTGCCCAGCGCCCACGCCGCCCCCAGCACCGACACGATGAAGAGCGTGAGCACGCTCGGCGGCGTGAGCGCGTTCAGGTGCGTGTACGCGTCCACGAAGTAGGCCAGCATGCCGACGACCGGGATGAGCGTGATCAGCTCGAGCAGCCGCCAGAACCAGAAGGAGAGGCCGGAGATGGACATCTTCAGGACCTCTTAGTTTTTTTCCTCTCTTCTCTTTTCTTGCCCTTGTCCTTCGTGGTTCCGCTCTCAACTCTCTCTTCCTATGCCTCTTCCTGTCTCAATCGGCGCGGAGAGGATCGGACTCAGCGCAGGTCGGCCGCACACCAAGGTAATTTTCGACAGCGCAGCGAGGAGTAATCAATCGCTCTAGCAAGTAATGAGCGGAAAGGCTGGCAGAAGATTCTGGCGGCAGCGGTGCGGCGATGGGTGAGCCGAATGATCAGAGCTGAAGGAAGGAGGTGAAGAGGCTGGGCGGGGCTCTCTTTTCCCTTATATGCACGAACCGAGGCGGTCAAGAGCCGGTTACTTGTAAGGGCTTTACCGTATGTACTGATCTACTGTATCCTTGTAGGTAAAGCTTTGGAAAGGCGTGGCTGGCTGGCTCGCTCGCTCGGACAGCCTCCGGGGTTGTTGTCGTTGCTTGGACGTTTCCGCTGGCCCTGGCCCGTGGGGCTTGACGGGACAGGTCAGTGAGTTCAGCTGCCGCCGGAAGGCTGTGAGGTGAGGCGGACCGGGCGCTAGCGACTGGGGTTGGTCGCGACGGTAGGTATCTGTCTGGGTTGTATATATATCTAGGACCTTAGGATGGAAAGGCACGAGGGGAATAGAGCAGCAATATAGTTTTCAGGAAGGCAGAATAGAAGGGAAAAAGAAGAAGGGATGGAAAGAGGAAAGCAGGAAGAGGATGACGTGACGAGCGCGGACGGTCTTACTTACCTACCTGATGGGCTGCAGCGAACAACTGCACAAGAAACCGGGCAACAGGCAGGAAGGAGACAGGCAGAGGAGGAGGTGGTGGTGGTTGGGTTGCAAGCGAGCGAGGCTGGGACGAGGGGAGGGGAATGGCACGGACTCATCGGTGCGTGGAGCTGACAGGTCATCACCCGCCGCCATCCATCATCGAACAGCGCAAGGTACACGAGACAGTCGGAACAGTATCCGAAACGCTATTTAACGACCATTGACCTGTCACCCCGGAAAGCTTCACTTAAGTATCTCCCTTCAGATCTACCCACTCACCCACCCACCACAGAAGCCCTCGCCCTCCCGGAATACATGCCGACAAGCCCTTTCATTCCAAAGAAAGAACCAAAAAAGAGTAACAAGAGAACTCTCGAATAGAAATTCTCCTCTCAATCAATACCTACATACCATGTCAACTCCCAAAAACTACGCCCAGGCAGAGAGTAATAGTACACTGACAAGCAGAACCATTACCTTTACTCGTCATGTCCTCCATCCTGCATTGGAGAGAGGAAGGTTTTGTCTCGTCATCATATTCGTCGTTACCATGACCAGAGTAAGAAGAAAAGGGGAAAAAAGAGAAAAAAAAAAAAAAAAAAAAAAAAAACGCTATGCATGAAGAACACGACACCACACCGTTATGAACCACATCTATCAATGCGTCCATCCCCCTATCCGTTGGCCATGACGGACCGACCGGTGCTGTGTGCCGATCGAAAAGGTAGGATGAGATGCCAAAATCAACAAGACGAAAGGTAAAAGAGCAAGACACCTCTTCTCCCCCTCCCCCAACCCCTACTACGCGGCAGTCATTCCCTGCTCATCAGCAGGCGCCGCCTCCGGCTCTTCTTTTGCCGAGTGATCCGCCGCAGACGCGCCTTCGCCGGCACCGGAGGAGCGGCGCGCAGGAAAGTCCGAGGCTTGGGCGCCGGGACGGAACTGGTGCCAACAGTCGGGCGCCTGAAGGATGTATTTGGACATGGCGATCCGGAAGCGGCTCCGGTAGTCCTTGGGCGACGTGATCGTCGGCTTGTTCTTGCCGCGATCCTTGATCCATGTCTCGAGCTTCTTGTCCCAGGTATAGGTGCGGATACAGTCTGGGTTTGGCAGACGTTAGTAATGATATTGATGACGGGCGAGATTGGTGAGGAATGGAAATGTAGCGATTGTGACTTACCGATGATGCCTACGATGATCTCCTTGTGGCGTTCATCGAAGCCGGCCATCAGACTGTAATCCATCACGTTCTGCTTGGACAGAAACAAAGTGTCATTCCAGACACTAGCCTTAAGAAGCTTCTTGGTGTGCTCGCGGACGAAGATGGGCTTCTCGGAGTAGATGATGTCGACAAAGTTCTCGTCAAGCAAAACCTCGTCGCGCTCGCCGGTACTCTGGATCTTACGATTGCGCATCGATCCCTTCAGATCGAACCGCCGATCAGGCTGGCGGTCGTAGAACAGGTTCTCCATCACCAGCATGAACGTGTCAAAGTCGGCTCCCCTCGACGTCTTGATCTGGATATGGAAGAGCCCAAACATTTTCGCGATGACGGACGGCAGATTCTTGAAGAGATTCTGGTGGGTGAACGCGAAATAGTTGGGCGCGAACTTGAAGAAAGCATTCACTTCAACAGTGGAGAGCGACTTTAAAATGAAACGGTCATCCAAGGTCCTCAAAAAGAGCGACTTGCTCTTGCCGCCTTTGGAGTCCCACTTCGCACATCGAGAAAGAGATTCGACGAACCGGTCGGCAACGCCACATTTCCGACGTAGGGCATCGAAGGATTCGGCGTAGAAAATCTTGCACTGAGCCTTGACCCCACGATTCGTAAAACCGTAGCGGATGTTCGAGTTCGCTTCAAGAAGCAAGTTGCGTTCTATCGAGGCCTCATCATCCAGTGGTGTGGACCCCAGGTCGCTACTGCCGGGCTGAGTTCTAAAACTTTGTAACTTGGCCAGATAGTCTGGGCTAGACAATGCCAAAGCGATGATAGAGCTGGGCTCGTCCTCACGAACGATGATGTCGGAGTCTTCCCAAACATGTTCCGTCTGCGCAAAAGGGTAGTCGAGTGGCGTCCATCCACTGGCTGAGCGTTCTGACCAGAAGCTTGTGAGCATCTTCATCAGAGAAGTCTTTTCGTGCTTCGGCAACTCTAGAGCAATGTCAAGATTCGACTCTATCGGAGATAAGCTCTGTGATTCTTCGAGGTTCCCCGGGGAGTCCATTTCCTCAGTCACCGTATGCTCGGTGTCGCTACTTTCACCGTCGGCATCCGAGGCGACGTCACCGATATCGCGCTTGTCTCCGTCGTGAGAGTGTTCGGAGTGTTTATCTTCCTCTTGTTGCTGCTGCTCCGCTGGAGACACAACCCCCATAGCGGACTCAGCGGAAGGATCAAAGATGCTGCTGTCTCCTGTCGTGCTTGCATCCGTACTCGTCCGTGCCGGAGTGGCCAGGTGATCATCATCCAGCACGTCTCTCTCCTTGACAGCCTCGTGAACGTCACGGTACACCTCCACTATGGGTTTTGAGGACGCCAATGGATAAGCTCTTGCTTGGCGGCTTCTTTCGGCTCGCTGACGTCTTTCACGGAGCCTTTCTTTTTCAAATTCGCGGCTAAGTTGCTCAAAGTGTTTAGCAAGTGTCGAAACCCTCGTCTCGTAACGTTTTCTCGGGATTGTTTGAACAGATCTTGGAATCAGCGATGGAGTTCCGGCTTTCGCTCCTTTAGGTCCAAGACGGTCGGTAAGACGTTTTTCTATAGCTTTCGCCGATTCAGCAAGTCGGGAACTTGCATTGTCTGGTCTATTGGCATATGGTAACGGCACAGCCGGGGAGATATTGGTAACGTCTCGCCGCGGGATATGATTAGGAGTGGAGTAAGTGCGACTGATCGACGGTTTGACGATTCCAGTCTCGCGCCGCCCCGCCTCGACAGGCTTAGGAATTCTTGACTTAGGGGGTCCTTCCCCTGGTGGTGGTGTCAGCGGAGGCCTGCTTTGGAGTAAGTCGACTGCTTCTGTAACAGTCCTTTCCAAAGGTGCGGGCTTCACCAGAGGGGTTGTGAGCACCGAGCTGTCGTCTGGTGTGGGAGGCTCGGAAGCTTTCGAAACATCGGGCGTTGGTGGCACTTCCTTGACCAGCGGTAAATCCGGGAAGTTGGTTGGGATCGCCAGGTCAAGATGCCGGATTTCATCTCTTTCCAAAGCTTCCACGGAAGTCCGCACTGCAGGCGCTTCATCAGGTAAGGGGCCGGCCTTGGGAGTGCTAGGTAAGTTTGTATCTGTGTCATCTAGTTGCTGACCTCGTTCCTCTTGAACAACGGATGTCAACATATCTCGTGCTGCTTCCGGGGACATGTGCGAAGCAATCGGTGACAAGGCGACACCGTCACCTTCGTCAGGCGTCTTCTCATCCTCCGCCCGTGCCTCATCCATGCCCTCCTCCACGGAGGCTAGAGTAGTAGCTGAAGCATCGCGCTCCAAAAACAGCTTTTTCAACTGAAGCGCTGCTAGGCGGCGAATATCCTTTTCGGAGGGAAAATATTGCTTCTCGAACTCGGCGAAAGTCTCGTCCCAGGCGATCGCTCTTTCCTGGAAAGCCCTGATGGCACGGTTGAAGGGGATGATTTCGTAATATCTGGACGTCATGTACTTGTTCTGAAGCTTGCGTTTCAACCATTCATGTTCTTCGTTGACCCGCTTCAGGAGCCTGTCAACTTCGGCTCGACAAGCCTCAACCTTCTCAGGCACCACGCTTTCGACATGGATGCTTTTCAGCCGCGCCTTGACAGATGCCATGAATCGATTGATGCCCTCCTCTATTTTGAGATACTGCTCGTTCTTCAATCTAAGGTCGCTATCGACCTTCCACGTGACAACAGGCTTAGGCACAACAACCTCGAAAAGCTGGATGGTATCGTATTGGATCCGAAGGGCTATGTTGTTGAGTCCAAAATATCGGACATGGTTTCTGTGGATATCATGAGGACAAAGGCCGGCGCGTGGGTGAAGCTCAGTGCTCCAGAACGTCAATTCAAGGTACTTTCCGAACGAATATTTCCAGGTATTTTCCGACATGGGAATCACCTGCGTCTCCTGGCCGCAGATCCTGCAGACACTCCACATGAGGATAGTGTTATGGAGTCCTTTGATCTTGGACGGCATTTTCTGCATTACCACACTCATTTGGCCCTCGCCATGTACGTATTGGCGGTGATGATCAATCATCTTGCGGTCGCAGCTGCCAGCATCGCATATCGAGCCTGCACTATAGCAGAGTTCTTCCACATATTGACCCAAAGTGCAGTCGGCCCCAAAGATGCCATCCGAATCATGTTCGTTGTAGTAGGTCAAGGCAACAATCTCCGGCCCAAAACATGGAGTGGAAGTGATAGAATTGACAGTGCTGTAGAGAATAGAGATTCGCTGGTGTTCTTGAGGATCAAAAAGGTTACTGTTACCGAAAATGTAAGTCTCCCATTGGCGCTTCTGGGTTTGGTAGTTGTGCAGGGCTTTGTTGTATTCAGCGTTGTGCACGGCATGCAGAAACTCCCGGACTTGCTTCGAGGCCTTCGCGACGACTGTATGAACCATCTCCGGCTTCACCAGCTCAAACTTTCCAGGCACGTCATCTCCTTCATCTCCATTCGTCTCATGGCCTTCACTATACTGATCGCGAAGTTGTTTAAGGTATGCAAGCCGCTGTTCCTGCTCCCGAGCTTTCATCAGCAGGTATGGTTGCATGAATCTAACGAAAGGTGACGCAGAGAGTATCTTAGTCTTATGTTTCTCGACGATGTCCGAATAGTACGATGGAGGAGGTAGGTCACTTGGAACAGTCGGCTCGTCTGTTTGGCTCCCTGCAGGCGAGCTTTTCCCTTCCGGCAGCTGAGTTTCGCTACCGGTTTCCATTGTTTCGCTTTGACTGGCACCGTGCTGTGCTGGGTTGTTATCCCCGGACTCAGTCAGGGTCGACTGCAGTTTCCGTGTGGCCTGGTCTAGGACTTGACTTGTTGATATTGGTTGACTCTCCGCTGTCTTTGCGGATTCCTTCGATGGTTCCTCTGGCAGCGCCCCGTCAGGAATCGATGAAGGTATAAGGACGAACTCATCGCGCATCAGGCAGGTCTCAAGTCTCAGATTATAAACGACAAAACACATAAACTCGGCGATCCTCTTGACTCTCCTCAGCGTTTCTGTTTCCGCTCCGCGCAGAACGATGGTGCATCCCAGCTCAGTGCAGCAGCCAGACAGATATATGTAGGTTTTCTTGATACCATTGTGTACGTGCGTTTTGACTTCGAAGTTTTCACAATGACCGACTTGGGAGGGATCCCTGGCCAACTTGTCCACTGACGAGATCATTCTGGTGCGGGTGCATCTGGATATGGCATTGAGGACAGAGTATTTGACATTCTGTACGACGGTGATGCCAGCCTCAGCTAAGAATTGGAGAGCCAATCCAGCAACATTTCGTTGGACAAATATGACATGCGGACTGAGAGCGGCGATACGGTTGACCAGATTTCGAAGATACTCCCTCTCCTGGGCGATGACTGGCTCTAGACTCATGAAGTGCTGTTGATGGCGCGCGTATTCGATGGGGAAAGTTATGATGATGAACCGAGGGTTTGCGATACTGCGCGGCATGCTCTTCAGTGCTACGTTCTTCGAGAAAACAACACCGGAAACGTAAGCGGTATCACCCGGCTTGCCTCCGGGAATCTTCTTGAGCTTGATGTAGTTTCGTATGTCCGGATCATCGTTATTTTGCACGTCGGGATTTACATCATCAGTGCACTGAAGCAAGATAGGAAGCAAGGCCCTTTCCCAGTTCGTAGATTTCGGAATTCCAGCGTCCTGCAGAAGCTGCTTGAGTAACCTTTGGACATGTTGCAAACTTGCTTGATTGAGCTCGATTGCAGGGGCATCTGCTCCTCTCATTGAGGAGCTCCGTGTCAATTTTGAGCCGCCGCCGGTTACATCCTGCGGTAGTTGTATGGCAGGCATCGTTCCAGCTAAACCGCTAATACCTGCGCCGATGCTCCTTAGGAAACTGTTGCTCTTTCTTCTTCTGGCCAATGGTTTTCCATGGCTTATACTGCTGATGCTGTGATTCCGCAGTCGATGTCGGTGCAGATGGCGACTTGCAACGCTATTCGCATCAACATCTCTCCCGCCAATGCTCGCTCCACCTGTACTCTTTTCTCCAGACCTCGACTTGCTCTTCCGGATCGCTGCTAGGAGGCCACCGAAGGCATTACGATCACTCTCCCCGCTCGCTTGGGTCGGTGAGTCGGTATTCAGTGTTGTGAATATACTCGATAGCTCTTCATCGCTGGTGTCCTCGTCCGACATGAACGGTGCCAAGTCAGGATCGATGATATTATCATGATGAAAAGCCGGTAGAGTAGATCGTCTCTGAGCTTCGGCATCATATCGATGAAAAGGCGCACGGTCATCATAACGGAACGCTCTCATGTGCTGGTGACGGGAATGGATTCGTTTATGACTGGACGAGTGCGGCCGTCCGCTCAACGACCTAAGTGATCGGGATGAGCTTGGACGAGCAAGAGTAGGTGTTCCATCAAGTTCGACGACTGCAGAGCGTCGCTTTTTCTCCCCTGGCTTACGAGACATAGGGATACCCATGGATGGAGTGCTCAGTTTCATGTGGTCGGACGGGGCAGAACTCTGGTGGCCGGACACTTGGCTGGAATAGTCGCCTTCATCGGTTGCTTTAGACGCGGTATCGTCTATTATAGAAGCCTCGTCGATGTCTTCACTGTAGAAGGAAGAATCGTCATCATTTCCATAAATAATAGCCTCACAGGGCTTGCAGACCCGCAAGTTACCTGACAGGCCGAACAGTTTCCCAGAAACAAGGGAGGTGCATTTCGCGTCAAAAATCTGCCCGCAAGTGCGACAGTGATGCTTCCGCCGGAAGGTTGTGAACGGGTCCCCACAGTAAAAGCAATCCTTTGCATTCTCATCTCTCATCCAGAACTCCTTGTCCAAGACCTTCCTTCGCATTTGCGCGAAGGCACCGTTTCCGGTAGCATGACTGGTTATAGAGCTCGCCCGGGACTCCTCATCCAGATTATCCACTGCAGGCTGCTTCGGCGCCGGGATTGTGGTGATAACGCTACTCAAGCCATCGGAAGAGGATGTTTGTGATGGCTTATAACCAGGAAGGTGTGATGGGCTCACCTGTACTAAAGACGGTCTCTGCACTTGAGAGGCCACCGAGGCTTTGATATCCGCAGAGGTATTACTAGCTCGAGAGATCCTTGAGTCAGACATTGACCTACTCGTAGGTTGACCGGCAGGCTCTTTTGCTTGTAGGTCGCCTGTTTTGCTATCACTCCGCCGGCTTGACACCTGGCGTAGAGAGTGAGGAGATTCTGCCTGAAGAAATTCAGAGCCCTTTCGTTCGTGCAGATCCACAGCACTAGATTCATCAACAAAATCACCATCGTCTTCTTCCGTATCACTTTCATCATCTATAGCCTCCTCCGAATCAGCTATACTCGCTGACGCAGCCACGGGCTGGGCTCGACCTTGTTGTTCGTAGGTTAGTTCTCCTTCCCCCTTGAAAGGGCGACCTTGTGACGATTGACGAGATCGCTTTCGTGGGCTATTCCTTGGATGCAGGCTTTCAATAGGCTTGGAGAAGTCACCCTCAGAAGTTTCGGTCCTGACTTCATCTGCAAGCGATCCACCAAGATCAAGAGGTTCAGCAAGGCTTGTAGCTATAGACGGCCTCGATTTCTGCTGCAAAAGGAGCGGAGACTTAGCTCCAGATACAGAAGCCTTCGTGGAAATGGCAGGGCTTGACGTTCCGGATGCCTTGGTCGTAGGCGTATGACTTTCCGCGAAACTTGCTACAAGCGGTGAGTGAGTTCGCGACGAAGGTGTTGACAAAATCACTGGGGACGACACAGTTGTGCCCGCAGATGTCCTTAGAGCGCGAGGGCGTGGTCTGAGTCCTCCGCTGGAGTTATTGTCCGTAATGTCATGTCCCACCTGCGCACTCGACGTCCCGGTCATAGCATCCCTTGCCACTCCAACACTCGCTTTTAACCGACTGTAAAGCCCACTGATCCCGCCATGAACCAGCTCGCCAGCCAGGCTCTTATTGTCACTGCTGGTTGACGAAGAAGGTGGAGGAGCGAATTCGTCAAAAGTCGTTAGATTAGTTGACTGGGAGGCCGAATGGTGTATTTCGTCAAGAGCCTGAGACAGCATCCCCTTATCTACTTGTGACCGAGACGACAGAGAAACCAGAGAAGCTCGTCTCGAACTACGTCCCAGCGGCCCAAGGGAAAGGCGCGTGGAAGGCGATGGGCTCGGGACATCGAACTTGTCCCGCGACATCATAGCTGCGGTGGCTCGTTCGGTACATAGAGATCCAGAGAGCTTTTGGCAAAGGTATTAAATGGGTCGACAGGGATGCCTAAGCGGTTCCCGTGAGATGTCTGCTCAAGTGGTTGTAACTGCTATGTAACGGCGGAGCAAGCGGCGGTAGTTTGTGATTGTAGGAGGCCCCAATCGAAGTCGAAGGCGACTAAATGAGAGGCTGCAAGCCTGGGTAATGGCTTGAGGTAGCATCAGCACATACGAAGGAAGTAAGCGGAACCGGGTAGCTGAAGTAAATGCTGGCGACCTGGGTTGAGAGATGTGGTGACGCTGTTCTGCTGGTCGCTTGGCACAGCCGTTGCGGGCAATCGACGGAGAACCCGTCGCGTAACTCCGCACCACCTTGACCACCTACTCCAAAGTACTATAAGACTCTATAGAGGACAGGAAGCACTCCATTGCTGCGAATTTGTTTTTACCTGAACCAGCTTGCGCTAGTCTTTTGCATCTTGCCGGGACGTTCTGCTACTCTACTAGGGGGTGCGCAACTCTTGAGTGTCTCGCCCTCGCGTCGAGTATGCGCGTCGCGTCTGATCGCCTTGCTTCCCGCCGTTCGAGGGTGTAGCAGGCATGGAGGGCATATCCGGAGGCTGGCTTCGTCGCGAACTTGCGCGGGAACTGCGCCAGGGTCACGAATGGCTTAAGAAGGCCTCTGGAGAGCCTGAAATCAAAATTGAGCCAGGAGAGCCTGATCAAGAGCATCGCAGTTTTAAACAGCAGCTGACTGGGAAGAGTCGCTTGCTGGATGCGAATTACACGAACATCTATGAGGATGACGGTAGCAATTTCCGGATAAGGCGAGATTTGGGCGTATGCCATAAGATGGGCGTACAGGTGCTCAATGTGAGAGATCTACATGACTCCGTTTTGGAGAAACGGGAATACTGATCGCCAGTAGTTCACCAAACCACAACCTGTTGAAGCTTTGCTATCGGATGGGGTAACTTCAATATTGGCCATATTCACGCAGAGGGCTTTGAGCGAATTCGAAAACACGCATGGTAGGAAATTTACGGATCAAGGAAATGCCGCTTGTGCCATCCAACTTCAGAAATACGATATCGTAACAACACACCTTAATCCACGAAAGCAATTGTGGCTAAGCATCAACCAATTCCACTTGATCAAGAGTGGAGTTGAACCATGGGGGCGGCCAACCTCTGTCGAAGGCGACGACAGTGTCATGAAGGTCGTAAGGAATATTCAGGAGTTCCTCCGGTGCTCTCACGAATCAGTTGACTTCCCGGACCCCTATGTATCTTCAATCAATGTTGCACAGGGTCACGATGATGCGGCAGGCCATGAGTCAGAACCACGGTCTCCCAGCAACTGTCCGAAGCCGAGTGGCAGCTCAACGTTCATATCCCAGGCCCCCTTTGGATCACAGGTCTGTCAGCCTGCCGTCCGTGCTGACACCCATATCGATATGCCCACCGGGGGCGTTAATATGGCTGCACCTACCGCAGGGTACGGGCGCAAACTAGAACCTTCCCATATATCTGATGAAGAAAAGAAAAGAGCAGGATTACTCGCTCTACTTGGAAAAGCCAATATCTCTCGTCCAGCACCTCCAAGCGGCTCGAAGGCTACTCTAGCATCAAACAGCGAAGTCCAGGCAACTGCGGAGGGGAAAGTTACCGATGGAGAAATGTCTTCAATCGTGAATCGTAAGGCGATGTCGTCGGAGCAGCCTTCAAACGTGCCATCTGCACCAGCCCCGGAAGAAGCTAGAGGTACAGTACAGTCCTCAGCTAAGAAAGGCACTCATGGCACTGGACACGATCCTCAACCACAGGAGAGTAGCGAGGCTGTTACAGATGGTTGTGACTGGCTAGATGTGCCGCTCATCCGCTCATTTTGTCTGGTACCGAGAGAACAGCGTCAACTCTTGGACAAACCGCATTCCTGGCTACCTTCACAACCCGGGCATAAGTTCCCCGCTGATAATATTCCACAACGGGTTTTGATTGGTCTACGAGAACTTGCTACTGAGGAGCCCGTTTTGACTAAGGTCGACCAGAGCAACTCGAAGGCATCTTCTAGAGGCTCTCCTGACTCCGAAGATGCTTCAAGCGGATCTGAATCCGGTTCTGAACCTATTGAAAGTGAGGCTGAGCTCATGGCTGCAACCCAGGAAGCAATATCGTCCTCGCCTCCAGCGCTCTTACCGTGGTCATCTAGTCCAGTAGTGGAGAGGGAAATGGAAGAACTTCCTCCGGATAGCAGTGCGCCTGATATAGCAGGTACGCAGCAAGGATCGCCAGAAACCGACCGTCGAGTTATCTCCTTAGACTCATCGGGAGATCGAGTGAACGGTGCTAAAGAACATACGATTGATGCGACAATGATCAATGGCTGCAATAGCTGGGATACAAACGCTTCCGCCTTACATGATCTATCAAGGCTCGAAGACAGCGGACCCCAGCAGTCCCAACTGCAGAAGGCCCAAGTTCAGCCATCAATTCGTACAGACCCAACATCCCCACTAGCTCCGACCTATAGAAGTCCCGAAATACAAGTAACAAGAACGCCTAACTTACCGGATAGAAAGCGAATGCACTTGGGATCGTTGCCACGGAACGACGGCTCTGGGCCGGTTCGACACACAATGAATGGAGCCTATCCCGCCCCTGTGGGAACGAGTACCTTTAATCATCGACTCGCCCAAGCAAACCCAAGGAATCGCGAAGAAGAATACCCCCCTGACCATCGAGTGTCCGCTACCCAGGGAAGCGCTGCTAGAGAATGGACTGGGCAGGGCAGTGCATCGGTGGTGCTTGGAGGCAATGGGCATTCTCGCCAACAACAGCGTGGACCAGATGACGAGTATCCCCCACATACTGTGCATAAACGCGTGCGTCCTCGATCTCGGGATTCTAACCAAACCAAGAACATAAAGCGCCTGAGAACACATTTCGGCTTAAGCCAAGCGGACTCGGATCGCCAAAGCAAACGTGAAGTCCTTGGTGGCGCACCTAAGCATGAAGCCATTGCTGCTTCCTCGAGCTCCTCCCCAGGGAAATCCTCACAACTCCGCTCCACCTCAGCCCTCTCTCGGCGAAGTCCACTGAGGGACAGCCCATTGATCCGGAAGGCGCAAGATTCTCAGCATATACCGAGTGCAAGGACCATATCGCCCTTGAGATTGCAAGCGCCTCCGGGCCCCAGCACCGCTAATGAAGACTTGGAGCCAGAATATAGGTCTTTGAATGATCACGCTTCACATCAGGCACCCACGACACGAATGGGGACGAATCCGAAGTCTGTGTACGAAAGGTTTGCATTGGCGTACCCTGAATATAAGGGCAATCTCAAGCATTTCCTCGGAGTGTGTCGGCAAATTGAGAAGCTTCAGAGAGCCGATAAGATGCAGCACAAGTCGTTATGGGACGATTTCATAATTCGTCACAAAAGTGAATATCAGGCGTATGTGGCACAATGCACAGATGAAGGCGAGGATCCGGTGCCGTATGAGAAATACTACAGGGATGAAATCGATGAACCAATATTCAACAAACGCATCATGAATCCCCTTACTCTCGAAGAGGCGCTAGCGCAAGCCTCAGGCGCGCAGGATACTGCACCTCTGCCTGCCACGGACTCGAGGACTGACGAAAAGGCAGGCGCCTCAGGCTTAGGCGATAGGTCTGTCGAGGCTCGAGGAGACGAGCCCAGAAGATCGAGAGAGAGCCACGACAGCTATGTTCCTGCCTATTCACAGAGACGCCGCTCAAGAACCCCAGAGTATCGAGATGCTCCGCGGACCGCTCCCCGACCGTTTGCACGTCGAGACGTGCTCAATCCTTCTCCCTATGCCTCCACAAATGCAGGCTCCCTGTCATCGTCCTATCAGCACAGAGACTCTCGTGGTCGATGGTCTCTAGATAGCACACATCGCAGTAAGCTCTAGCCCCTTTCTTATTACCCCCCTTAGAAAACGCCTCCGGAGCATTCGCTAGGATGCTCACTGAGAAAGCCTTGCATGTTCATTGATGGTTTGTATCATTAGATACATCGCCTCCTGCTCCCACTGCCCGCACCGTCGCTGCTTTTAGCGGCAACGGCAAAGCATCGTCTAGAATTGCAGCTCTCGAACGACTTCAGCAAAATAAGGAGGCTAATCCTGTTAGGCGCGAATCCGCACCAGCGGCGGCCTTGGTCAACCCAGCGGAGAGGATAGATGGCCTGAACTCCAGAAAGCGGAAACGACAGAGCGAGCCGGCCCCTGAAGCAGAATCCAAGCAGGCCACAGAAAAGCCACCGATGAAATGGCATGAGAGTGCCACAACCCCGTTCAAAGAGTTTATGGATGCTTATCTGACCTTAAAGAGTGTCCATGGAACCTATGGAAGGCTGGATAGGAGTAGGAAAACCTTAGAGTTGCCGACAAGGGGCATTGATGCGTTGGCTTGGTTGAAAGACACTGGTGACGACGATGACCATACATAACTGGTATTTGGTTGTTGAGACGACCTTGTATCGAATGTCTAGGGGTACTGTGTAGCAAGCTGACCTAGGTTCGATCATGCCGGAGATGTATGATCAATACGTGGAAGATACGTTGCTCTAGCCATTGGCTACCTATTTTATTCCGGTCAGCTTCTCACTGTTGCAAGGCTGGACAATGCCGTAATCGCGCCTTCAGGATGCATGGTGTAACCTGGATATGGGAGCAGCTTCGTCCGTGCAGTAATTTCCTCACGCCGATGCGCAGACTTAATGCAAAGGAGAATATCATCTCAAACTTCACACCCTCACATTCTCTTAACTTCGGCGAACCTATTGCTGTCAACTCCAGGCCACTCAGTCTGCATGCAGAGGATCCTACTAACCGCACCGCTTACGGACTATGTATGGCTTATGCAAGTGCTCGTATACCACTCTGGGGGGCAACTTCGATGCAGCTATACCCCGCAATTCTCGACGAACCACACGTTGCCGTTGGCGAAGATGTCTTTCACAATTCTCAGCTGGTCGCTTAATCATCATGGCAGCTTCATTCGGAGTAGGTTCTCCGTTCCCGCCTTAGGCTTATTAAGTCGAGCTCCGGTCTGAGCCTTCCCAAGTGTGAATACTCTCTGACCGTGTCCAGCCTCGCCGTGTTGCAGTGGCATGCAGCGTCGCGTCTTGGAGTCTATCTACAGCCGCTGATTAAGGGCTTCGTAATGGCCTTCAGCAGCAGACCTTTCAGCCGCCATTGAACGCCACTGAGTGAAGCTCCGAAACATAGCAGTGGCAGACGTAGCAGCTCCTGAAGTGAACAGCGGTCCGCCGTCTTGGCCATGCGGTGCGATAACTATCGATGAGAGCAAACTGTTAGAAGGACGGGAAAGCGAGGAAGGTACAAATAGAGGAGATGCCTCTCCAGTTTCTCGGGCTTTCTCTCCGGCAACATCTCGATATAGCGCACTCACACATCACGACTAAGCAAACCGAGATCATACAACGCCATGAAGATTGCCCTCGCGATATTGTCCCTTTCTCTCAGCCTTCTCGGTTTCGCTGCCGCCGACGGTCCTGTCCACCCCCGGTCCACTGAACGGGCATACTTGCTGACATCCCCTAGCCGTCCCCTGGGAGCGTCTCGATGTCAACAACAGCGTAAGCAATCCTCTGCCTCCCGGATGGCCCGTCAAAGCCTTCGACCACTAACTTTCAAACCAATTAGCTTCTTCTGATCCTCGACCTCCAAGTCGGCTTGTATCATGTCGCCCGCGACTTCAACCCCACGCTCTTCCGGGACAACCTTCTCGCTCACGCCGCCCTGGGAACACTCTTCGACATCCCAGTCATCATGACGACCTCCGCGCAACAAGGGTAAAGCAGCCTCAACTCCCTTCACCCTCCCCACGTAAGCAAGCAAGGAAGAAAGCAGCCCTAACAAAACCACACCACCCTACAGACCCAACGGCCCCCTCCCCTCCGAAATCCTAACCTGGTACCCCACCGCACCGCTCATCCAGCGCCAAGGCGAAGTCAACGCCTGGGACAACGCAGCCTTCCGGCAAGCCGTCCAAGCCACGAACCGCACCCAGGTCATCGTCGCCGGCATCACGACCGACGTCTGCACCGCCTTCCTCGCCCTCTCCCTGCGGCAGGCGGGCTACGCCGTCTTCGCCAACGTCGAGGCCTCCGGCACCACCTCCGCCCTCGTCCGCGACGTGAGCAACGACCGCATGGCCCGCGCCGGCGTCCAGCTTGTGAGTCTGTTCGCCATCGTCTGCGATCTGATGCGCGACTGGCGCGGATCGCCGGGGGCGAAGGAGGTTTTGCCTTGGCTGGATCGGTGGATGCCGGCGTATGGGTTTTTGGCGAGGGCTCATGCGGCGGCGGTGGAGGATGGCGTGCTGATTCCGGGGGAGGAGGACTTGGAGAATGGGACGAGTGTGGAGCTGTGAAATCTGGAGGGGGGGAAGGACGGTCGCTTTACTAAGATCGGTGCGGGAAGGATGTGGAAGTGATAACCTTCCTTCAAGGGCTACTCTGTGGGATGGTCGACTTCGCGAAGAAGAGTATTGAGGGTCTGAGTGTGTATGGAATTTCAGTTGTTGTTATCGTCGTGTATGACTTGGTCCATTTAAGCCTCTAAGAGGGAAGGCTTCTAGTGCCCGACAACGTTGCCCGATTTCATATCGAGTTTGCGGTATGAAGAGAAGAAAAGAAAAGGGAATTGAAAATATTCCAAATCCAGCCAGCCACCCGCGACCGCAGCTGTGGTGAGGAACAAACCCAAAAGAAGGAGGAGAAAGAACAAGTAGAAAATATCATTCAAATCATCCGAACACATCTCGGGGGATCTCGCGGAAAGGCGCCGGGAAGTGAAAAAGGAGGAGAGCGCCAAAGACCAAGCAGTGAAGCCAGCCTTTGACTCACCGCTACACTTACCTCATATACTAGTTCCTTCATCAATAGCACTCTCCCGCAGTCCTCACTCCACACACCTGTGCACTCTTCAAGCACCCTGCCAGCTCACCGTTCCACCCCAACAATCTATTCGCGACATCGCTCGCGTACGGGCTGCCACCCGCATTCAAATCGTCGCTCGACAACGTGCCCTTATTATACGCGCGCGCAGCCGCGAACGGATTGCCCGCAAACTCGTTACTGATCCAACTGACGCCGTTGAAGTAGCCCAACAGGCCCGGGATGCCCTGCGCGTTGCCGCTGGCCGCGGGAGTGGTGCCGTAGACGCCCCAGAGCAGCATTTGCTTGATGGCTCCGTATTGACCGAGGGTGGAGACCATGGCGTCGTAGGACTGCGAGCCGGCGGGGGCTTGCATGAGGCCGCAGTTGTCTGGGATGCCGTCGCTGTTGACGTCGAGGCCGGTGCACTGGACTTGGATGTGGCCAGTGGACTGAGGGTGGATATCAGTCTAAAGTGACATGGTGTGGTTGACGATTTAGTGCACTTACCTCCTGCATGATAACCGCGAGGATAAAGCGGGCATCGACCTGACTCTCCTGGCTCACTTCTTCAATCGCCTGACGGATGTCATTGGCTTCATCCGCGGTAGTGCCCGTCTGGAGTATCACGGGCTGGTTGATGAGCCACATGTTGTCGAAGCTAACCCACTCGTCGATCGGGGCCTGGGCAACGTAGTCACTGAGGGTGCCTGGAGTGATGCAAGTGTAGACACTGGAAGGATCTGAAGGCGCATCGGCACCAGCTTCGGTAGAGGCCGAGTACCAAGTGGCGGTAGTAGCCCTGATGGAAGTGTCGCCAAAGGTGACAGCGCGGGAAACGAGCTGATCTGGGACGGGAGCCGCAATGGCAACAGGTGCAATCAAGAAGAGGACGGCCATCAAGGCACGTGTAGACTTAAGGAAAGACATTGTAGTTGGAAAAGGAGTGACTGTGCTTTGTAAAAGAAAGACTTGCGAAGCTGAGAAGGGAACAGCTGCTGAGCACTCGATGATTTTAAAGAAAGTGAGGTGCAGGTTGAATTACGGACGAAGACATGCAACAAGGAGATTCTTATATGGCCGACAAGCGAGGGGAGAGACGGGATGTTAGGACGAAAGATCACGGGACAACCAATGGAAAATGCCGAGTAAATGCGACGATGACGGAAAGAAATTGCGGACTCGATAGGCCCAGGCATGGTAATACCTTAAGTAGAACGAGGTCACAAATACACAAGATGCTGTCCGGGATGTTCTCCCAGTGGGGTCATCAGCTGGCTCGAAAGGACGATAGAATCTCCCATGGCTACGGGCATGCTATACCCATCATCCCACTCCAAGTCCGCTTCCGGAGGCTTCACGTAGCGGCCGTACACTACTGTACGTCGTCGGTGTTGGAAGTGTTGGGGGTGTTGGTAGGCGACGAGGCCATGGTGTCAGACACTGACCGAAAGCAACCCGTTGTCTTCCATAAAGAGAACGCGAGCTTGAAGCATCCGTCAGCTTGTTGTTCTCAACACAGCATTGGGTTTGGAGCGGGGTGAGATGAAGAAGTTCGCATGGTGGAAGAGCGAGGGAGGATGTTGTCTCTTGTTGGCTCGTTGCTTTTCTTATCCCTCACCACCTCGTTGACTCAGCCTCGCTTGTCCCGCAACTCCCGTCCGCGACTGCACCATTACTTCTTACTTTTCTTTCACACTCATGACTGAATGAAGCCTGCTTCTACACTCAATTAGGATCTGTTACAGAGGGTTATTCGGGAAAGAGTTGCAGTTTCACGTCCATCTTTGTGTGCGTACTCCTGCTTCTACCGCTTCCTATTATATATATTCACAAGGTACATCCCTACATCTATGTACTTGATCGAACCGTAATACAACCACAGATTACGGGCCGTCCCACCAACTTGTGGGGGACGAAAAGGGGACACAGTAGGACACTCCTACATCGCTTTGTGGCGTTGTTGCAGTCACCATGGGCATCCTTGTCTTTATATTACAATTTTAACTATTTTCTTAACATTCAAACCAGTTCGACATGCTAGGGTCTGCGAAATAACTGTACACAACACCTACGTTAACGGACAAGCAGTGACCCAGGAACGCTCACATCGCGCTCTCAAGTGAACGTCCTCGCCATTCCATCAGCCCATTCCGCTAAGCCGCTGAACACCCTTCCGATTCCCCTCCCCGGCCCTGTCCCACGCAATCTCCACACAGCCGTAGCAACCGTCACCCCAACCATCCCAGTCAGGACACTCTGGATGACCGCCGCCAAGATCCTCCCCTGCTTCTGCGCCCTCTTCTCCACCACCGAGTACCGTTCGTTCCCAAAGCTCACACGCGAATACTGCGTTGCCCAGCCCAAGCTCGGGAACCATGCATTCAACATCTCCTCCGTCCACTTCCGGAGTCGGTAGATGGGGGAACGGACGTCGCTTCGCATCTCCTGGTAGTTGCGTAGGGCAAGATCGTTAATCGCGGCCGCGTCCGGGGCGCGTTGAGCCGAGTAGGCTTCAAGTGCCTCTGCGCGTGCTGCACGGATGAAGTCGTCGTTGGTGATGTAGCTGGGAGCCGCGTGAAGGTCGAGGAGGTCGAAGAGCACGCGCACGTCTTCAAGCCCGGCGTTCATGCCTTGTCCGTAGAAGGGAACCATGGCATGGGCGGCATCGCCCAGGATGACAACCGAGGAGGAGAAGTGGTATGGTGAGCACTTGATGGAGATCAAGGGCAGGTGGGGGTTTGTCGTATACTGCTTGAGCAAGTCCTGCTCGGAGATCAAGTTCGGCACGACGCCTGGGAAGTGACGGTGGAAGAAGGAAACCAAGTCATTTGGGTGGGCATCGAGCTCGAGAAATCGAGACGCTGGCAGGAAAAGCGTGCTGGTGAAGGACTTGTCTAAGGACGGAATTGCAATGAACATAAATAAGCCACCGGGCCAGATGTGAAGATGATTAGGAGAAATGGCAAAGTCAGTCCCTGCGGCAGTTTCCTTAGGCGGAACCCGGAACTCGCACCAGAGCGTGTCAATATACTCTTGGTGATAGGACATCCGGGTGTATTTCATGAGGTGATAACGAACTGCAGAGTGAGCTCCGTCGGCGCCAATCATGAAATCGAACGGCACTTCGATTTCCTCACCGTGGCCGCCAGGGGACTGCTGTGTTGGATTCTGAGCGTTATCTGTACGTGATTCTCTCTTTTCGAACCAAGCTAGGCGCTTTTTGAAATCGGCACCGACAAGTTTGTGATTGAAGCGGATCTTGACGTTGGGCATTGCTTCCAAAGTGTCCAGGAGGATCTTGTTGAGACCCGCTCGGTCGACGGCACGGATGAACTACTCATACTTAGATATTTCATCTGGCTGCGTTGCGAGGTATGGAGTTGTTACCCTTCCGTGAACGTCATAGAGTTGGGGTTCCTCATACAGCGCACCCAACCTCTCGCCATGGATCATCCGTCCATACATGGGAATGGTGTCATTCAGGACACTCTCCACAAGCCCAGGAACATTGGCTTTCTTGAGGGAGTTGATTCCACGCTCAGAGAGAGCCAGGTTGATGGACTTGGTGAAGTTCAGAGGCGTAATTGAAGGGTCACGGAGGTCTAGTACAGAAGTCAGTTTTCGGCAAAGCACGGAAGCGGTAGTGTAACATCAATGATGTTTTCTTTTTAATCAAAACGACAAGAACAGCAAATTGAAGAAGAACGAATCTGTGGTTTCCATAATGCTACAACGAGTATTGGAAATGGACATGGTCTTTGATTTTCTCGCACCATTATGACAAGAGTCTTAATTCTTCAGCTTGGATGCGGAATTTCCTCACCTCCTCGCAACTCATATATCTCGACATCACCGCCTCTCTGAGCGGCATAAATAGCGGCTAGCGACCCGACAGGTCCAGCGCCGACAACGACAGTTTTCTGTGTCTTTTCGGGCTCCATGTTGGGGAATCTCGGTTGGCGAGAACCTGGGCCGAGGATCAAGTCAAGGTTACCCGGCTCGAAGCAAGGTGGATGCTTGACGGCAATGCGCGCAGTCACATCCCCGGCATTTCCGTTCCGCACGCCGATTCCGCCCCGCGGGATCCCCCCACTATCCACTGGCAGGGTCTAAGCGCGGGCTAGACTGGAAGCGGTCATGATGCGCTGAGGTAACGGCTGGACCCTGTGGCACGCGTGAACTCCGTGCGCCGAGATTTCTCATCGGCGTTGAACAGATCTCCATATTTCCCATATATATCCGAGGAATATCTCGCCTTTTCCGGCCCTCAAGGCGTGTACTCCTCTCTGCTCAAAGAAAGATATAAGCCTTGCCGCCCCTTTCCCGATCTCTTGCAGTATACCCCTCGCCGAGGCTTGATCTCAACTAGTATTCAATTTCCTCTCGTGATCTGAGAAGCGCAATGGCCACGGAAGTTGCGACCAAGCGCAAGTGCTTGGGGAAGGACTGCGGAAATGAGGCCACCTCATTGCAGTGCCCGACATGCCAGAAGATGGGCAAGGAGAGCTTCTTCTGCTCGCAGGACTGCTTCAAGCGCAATTGGGTAAAGAGTAACCCATGCCTCGGAAGTTGCGCAGAAACGGCTAACATCGGCTCCAGAGCGATCACAGGCAGATTCACAAGTCTCAAAGTAATCTCCTCCGCAGCATCATTCCTCCGAAAGTCGTTTCTAAGCCCGATCCAGCAACCGGTCACTTCAACCCGTTCCCTACGTACCCTTTCACTGGCTCTCTGAGGCCCGTCTACCCGCTCTCTCCCCGTAGAGAAGTCCCTAAGAAGATTCAACACCCCGACTATGCAAAGGATGGCATTCCTCATTCCGAGCAGGTGTTCGTCGGCAGGAACAAGATCAAGATTCTGACCCCGAAGGAACAAGAGGGCATGCGCAAGGTGTGCCGATTGGCGCGTGAGGTTTTGGATATTGCTGCCAGAGAAGCGCGCCCGGGTGTTACTACGGATTATATTGATGAGATTGTGCACAAGGCCTGTCTGGAAAGGGACGTAAGTGGAAACCGACGCAGCATTCCAAGATCTATGGCCTAACATTGCTAGTCTTACCCCTCCCCGCTCAACTATTGCCATTTCCCGAAGTCTGTGTGCACATCGCCAAACGAGGTTATCTGTCACGGGATCCCCGACCAGCGCGTTCTCCAGGATGGAGATATTCTTAACATCGACGTTACTCTCTACCACGGAGGCTTCCACGGCGATCTGAACGAAACCTACTACATCGGTGATAAGGCCAAGGCTGATCCGGACTCCGTCCGAGTGGTTGAGACCGCAAGAGATTGCTTAGACGAAGCAATCAAGATCGTGAAGCCAGGCACCCTGTTCAGAGAATACGGAAACGTGATCGAGAAGCTCGCAAAGAGCAGGAACACCAGCGTTGTCAAGACCTACTGTGGTCACGGCATCAACCAACTTTTCCACTGCGCCCCTAACGTTCCCCATTACGCCAAGAACAAGGCTGTAGGCGAAGCTAAACCGGGCATGTGCTTCACGATCGAACCCATGATCACCTTGGGCACTCACAGAGACAAGACCTGGCCCGATGACTGGACCAGTGTCACTGCGGATGGTTCCAGGACCGCACAATTCGGTAAGTTTTAGAAGCAGCGCTGCCACGCCTGCGAGACATAGCTAATTGGCGTCGTAGAACACACCCTTCTTGTCACCGAAGATGGTGTGGAAATCCTCACCGCCAGGTTGCCGGACTCGCCTGGTGGGCCGATACCGATTCCTGCTGCCAGCAATGGCGAGGCTGCCCCCACTGCGTGAGTCCATTAAAGTATGTATAGCATAAGGTAGCATTGAGTGGTGTTGGGGCGCGTAGATACCGAAGTAGGTATACATTTAGTAGAAGTAGTAGTAGTTACGGCCTGCATATCTTTTGCTGATTAGCAAATAACGATGTGATTCCTGAGCATGAAAAGGACCTCCGTTGATTCCATTTGTTCACATGTGAGAAAGGCCCCGAGTTCGGCGTAGCGCGGCCAGGGTGGGGTCCACTGGCAAAATCGGCCCAAACGAGCGAAAGTCGTGCCAACAAGCAAGACCTTGAACGTCATCCCATCTCCAGCTCTCAAGTCCGCACCTTACCGCGTCGTCCCCCGTGAACACAGCCTGCATTCACCTCCTCGCCCTGCCTTCAATCTCCTGCAGCTCTCTAAAGCATTTCCAGCTGATCAGGCCCACTACCTTGCATTTACTAGCCACTTCCAACCGAGTTAATCGGCCAGGCCGCGCACTACCGATCGCGACGTCAAGCTACACATAATAATAGCTGTCAGCTTGAATCCAAACAGGACATAACCGCACCCCACACGATCGCAAATTAATATTTGTTTTTTGCAACATATACCTCGAGCTTAGCTTTCGCAATGTCTGGAGAAGCGTGGCTGTATCTGTTGGCGGTATTGATCAATGCCGTCAATCTGTTTATGCAAGTTTTCTTCACCATCATGTACAGCGATCTCGAATGGTAAGTGCTCACTGTATCAGATGGTCAAATATATGACTAGCGATGCTTTGCATTGCTTATTTGTGCGCTCTTTCCACCGCCGACTGACTTCGTTTACAGTGATTATATCAACCCTATCGACCTGTGCAATCGTCTCAACTCCTACATCGTCCCTGAAGCCGTTGTTCACGCTTTCTTGAGCTTCCTTTTCCTTATCAATGGATACTGGATCGCATTCATTCTCAACCTGCCTCTTCTGGCGTGGAACGGAAAGAAGTATGTGCCCCTCATCGCCTGTGCGCATTGCTCGTACGGAAGTGCTGACGCAAAATCCTGCAGGATCTTCGAGAACCAGCATCTCTTGGATGCCACTGAGATCTTCAGAAAGCTGAACGTGCACAAGAAGGTAGACACACGCCTCGCCGAATGATCCCCTCGCAATTGTGCTAATAATCTGTCCAGGAATCCTTCATCAAGCTTGGTTTCCATCTGATCATGTTCTTCTTCTACCTCTACTCCATGATCGTCGCCTTGATCCGCGACGATACGCAGTGAATTCGGTCGGAAGCCGCTCGCGCTATGCGGCATGGGAAAGCCTACTGATAAGCCCTTACGGGGTTGTAAAAGCCTGGTTACATGTGCGCAGGCCGAGAATTCTGTATCTGAGGAGGAAGAGTAGGCGGAGTCGTAGAGACTCTAGGTGGTAGCGGAAGGATAGAGAGGGGTCGGAAGAGCCGCGTGAGGAGGGGGATGGGAGGAGGAAGAGTTGTAACAACAATGCCTTGACGTAAATGGTATGGCAGGAGCGCGCAGTTGCACCGGAGCTGGGTGGAGATGATGCACCCTGTCTGAGAGCACGTGGAAGCCCTATACAATATAGTAGTTGGATGAAGCACTTGCTATCATATGTTTTTCTCTCCAAGAGCCCACCCTGTTCTTCAGGGGTGCTTTCCCTGTTATGCGCATGCTGGTAGCAGCTAATGAACACCGTGACACTGTATTAGATGAGTCTAGTAGGAGTAGCAACCAGGCCGGATGAGTGTACGGAGGTGCCTGCAAGACCTACCAACGGCTTGAGGCCTTGCGGCCTGAATATCCTTATCCGATCCCATCATCTTGGCATCGCCCGGGCATCTCTTCCCCGAACCACATCACCGAACCAAAGGCACATCGCCAAAAGCACAACATGAGCTCAACCAAGGGCAGAGTACCTACGGGGTGTATGTATACCTCCTCAGAACTTGTCTAACTGGCCCCGGAACTGACATCGTCCAGATGCCGATGAGATCGCTATATCTGAAACAACCTTTCGCGCAGCTCACCGCGCAGTGGAGTCCAACGACAGACCGTCGAAGAAACGAAAGCGTGAGGGCAAGGGAGATACATCAGTTGTATTTGGCGCCAACTCTTATAAAGGGCCATGGGCGCGATTCAAGGACCCCACACCGGAAGCAAGCTCTGGATCTGAGGAGGAAATCGAAGTCGAAGTCGAATACGAGGAGGATGAGATCGAGCCGCAACCCCTGCCGCCACCGTCGAAGGCAGGAACAGAATATGCCGACGCAAACACCGCAGCGGAGACGACTGAATTCCACGGAAGCGAAGAGTTCGACTACCAGGGCCGAACGTATATGCATGTACCGCAAGACCTGGACATTGATCTCCGCGGAGACTTGAGCGATCTGAAGAACTATATCCCCAAGAAGCTTTTCCACACGTTCAGATCTGGAAAGGATCCTAATGCGCACAACAAGGCTATTACGCAGATGCGCTTCTTCCCAGATTCGGGCCATCTTCTTCTGAGCGCGGGCGCCGACAACAAGATCAAGATCTGGGATGTATACCACCAGCGCGAGTTGTTGCGCAGCTACTCTGGCCACAATAAGTCTGTCAATGATATCTGCTTCAACCCCGATGGAACACAGTTCCTGTCCGCGAGCTACGACCGCCAGATGAAGCTTTGGGATACCGAAACCGGCAAGTGCATTTCGCGCTTCAGCACCGGAAAGATCCCGCACGTTGTCAGAATCAACCCCAGCATGCCACATGAGTTCCTGGCGGGTATGTCAGACAAGAAAATCGTGCAATTTGATACGCGCTCTGGCGAAATGGTCCAGGAATACGATCATCACTTGGGCCCTATCAACACCATCACATTCTGCGACGAGGACCGTCGTTTCATTACAACATCTGACGACAAGAGCTTGCGCGCCTGGGAATACGGTATACCCGTACCGATCAAGTTCATCGCGGAGCCGCACATGTTCGCTATGACCCGCTCGGCCTCGCACCCAAACGGAAAGTACGTCGCCTTCCAAAGTTCCGACAACCAGATCGTGGTGTACTCGAGCCAGGACAAGTTCCGGCAAAATCGGAAGAAGAGCTTCCGCGGCCACAACTGCGCGGGCTATGCAGTGGACGTAGCGATCAGTCCGGACGGACAGTTCATGACGTCCGGCGATACGGGAGGTTATGTGTGCTTCTGGGATTGGAAGACTTGGTATGTTAGCGAGGCCTCGGAGAGTGTTTATGTCATGTGTGCTAATGTCTTTCAAACAGCAAACTCTACCACAAGATTCAAGCGAGCGACGCAGCGGTGGTGGCGGTGCAGTGGCATCCGCGGGAGACGTCGAAGGTGGTCACGGGAGATGTGAACGGGAGCATCAAGTACTGGGACTAGCATGGAGACCGGTATCTTTACGTTGCACATATAGGAATTGTCAGAGGCATACCAATACCCAGCTTTCAATGACAGTTACGTCTCATGTGCCCGTGTTTCATGCTGACGATATCTTGTTCTTCAACGTGTATTTTCCACTTCTTCGAGACACTCACTCCCAGTCTCATTGTGACATATTCTAATCCTCCATTGCGCTCTCCTCCATCGCCGCCACCGCATTCTCCAGTTCACGTATCCGCTGCCCGACGCGACGTTTGACCTCCTCCGCCAGCTCTTTGTCCGGCCCTTCCACAGCCTCCTTAAACGCCTCCTGCAGCTTCGTCAGCTCTTCCCGAGCCGCGGTCCGGTCTTCCTCGGCATAGATGGTCTTCGCGGCGGTCTCTTCGGCAGCGATCTCAAACTAAATGGAACCGATCAGTTTTTGCTTCTTTGGAAATGCCAGCGAGGACAACTGCATACCTCGTCTTTGGCGGTCGCGTAGAGATCGTTGAGCTCTTCCATCTTGGCATCAACGGCAGCCTGGTCGAGTAGCCGGAAGGGTGATGGGTGGAAGGCGCGGACGGCGGGTGAGGCTATGACCTGCGCGCCGCCGAACCGTGCCTGGAACAGGTGCGGTTGAGGGCGGAACGGAGTTCGAAGGGCTTGTGTGGAGGCGCGCGCGATGATGCGGAGGGGCAGGCGGCTTGCGGAAGACATTCTGGAGCTGGTGGAGGAGTATTTGGCGCTGCACTGGGGTAGGATCGGTTCCAATGGGTTGTGGGAGGAGATAAGAGCTTTCGTGGATGCTGGGAGCTTGCGGGCCGGCGGAAAACCGAGACCCTCCGCAGATGACGTTGGCGTTCGGGGGAGGGCAACTGCCGACAAGGGTCCGGGCGTTTTCTCCAGTCCAGGGAGGATCTGTCCCATCACCCCTCGAACCCACCGCCGCGGCATCCTCATGCTCGCCACTCCTCCAACAGAGGCTCCAGATATGTTGCTGGGCCTTTCCATACTGGTCCTGTCGGTGTCATATCTGATATATCGGCATCCAACCGGGTGGAACCTATTCAGCTCGAAGCCCGCGGAGTCTACGCCGAAGCGCCTGGATGACACACCCACTCCTCAATCGGTCGAGGATGAGCGTCCGGCTGAGAAAGACAATGATCGGATAGGGAGCATACAGGAGAAGGATGACCAAGGACTTGCATTGGAAGGGACTTCCGAAACCGAGAGCGACGTGAAAAGTCCGTCTCAAGAAACCACTCCGAAGGCGACCGCCAGCGATGGGCCTGAAGTGCCGACTTTTTCCCTCGAGTCCCATGAATCTTCCGATGAGGAAGATAACCTGCCATTTCCGTCCTTCCCTGCCATAAACTCCGCACAAAGAGCTTCGGCCGGGCCTTCTCTGACGGCACCTTCGCGCCCTTCTATGGCACCGCCACCGCGGCCCAACCCAGCGCCAAACCGTGGGCCCCCTACAAGCTCTTCGCTGATGCCACCTCCATCTATCAAGTCCGCCAACCTGCGCGCCTTGCCAAATACTCCTACAAACTCCCTTCGCATGCCTTCGACTGGCCCGCTGCCGAACCGCAATCCCGCGCAAAGCAACGGCAGTCTTGGTGTCCCGCCGTCCCTCTCTGCGCCAGGGCCCAAACCTCGCGCGAAGCAGATACTCAAGCCTGGTCATTCGCCGTTGGACTGGGCAAACCTGCAGCGCTCAGGAAAGAATCTGTCAGGTGTGAACGGTTTTATCCGCGTTACGCCCTCCATGTTGAAGCAGATGAACGGGCGGAAAGGGAAACCGGCGTGGTCTAGTTGGCAGGGTAAGGTGTATAATATAACGCCTTATGTGCCATTCCATCCTGGCGGGGCTGGGGAGCTTCTGCGGGCAGCCGGGAAGGACGGAACGAAGCTCTTCATGGAGGTGCATCCTTGGGTGAACTGGGAGAATATGCTGGGTGAATGCGTAGTCGGGATCATGGTTGCGGAGACCGAAGAGAAGAGTCCGCTGGATGAGATGGATTGACAGCGTCTCAACACGCTTAGATGGGGTAGATGGTTTTCATTATGATACCCATAGAGGCGCATTCGTACCTGGATAGAATTTTTCCTCTGCATCACTCGGCGTAAAGAGAAGGTCAAGATTTATGTGGCTCGCATAAGGATGTAGGAGATCTTTGCCATCAGATGATCAAGTCTGCAGTACCTGTGATGGTCAATATAACCGCACTGTTTCCCTGGATCTGTAATAGCTATCACATGATTTCGTGTTGGCGCGGGGAGCTGCCTGATCGCGCCCCTGCATCTTGTATTCCTCGGCGTAAGCTGTGCTCATACAACCACATTCACAGAATCATGCAACATGTGGTATCTCGAGCATGACAGCGACCTTTTCGAACGTATGAGCAGACCGGAACCTTTGGCATTCCGCATGTGACCGCTGACCAACATCAGACAAACGTCTCTGGCTGAAGCCTGGCACGTCACACCTTCTCGGTCGCACCAAGAATGTCGACGGGCCGAACGAACGTACGGTCACGCAATGCCCTCCCATGTCTCATGCCGCGCTGATGTAGAGCTCACTCAGAGGCGCATTTCATCAGCAATAAATCCGTTTCTCGCAAACATCTGGCCATTCAAATATACCCCGTCGAAGAGGGCAGCGTGGTACGGAATGTCATTGCTCGAGTCTTGCTTGGTGCTGCCGCTGATGTAGAGAATAGAGAGATGTATACACGCGCTCGAAAGTGGTACTTACGGACGGGTCGAAGCTGGGAAGTTCTCTGGACGGCGAGAAGTTTGTGAAGGAAAGCCGCGAACTGACGAAGGAGGAGCATAGACTCAATCTCGGAAGTTGGGATCAAGCCTTCAAGTGAGTGTGGGAACTGAGGTATGATAATCTGGGCAGCTGCTGACACTCGCGAAAGAATAAAATGGCAGCCCGTCGTATTCACCTTCACCGAAAGCAGCAAGAGCAAAACCGCCTATGAAGAGGCGCAGCGAAAGCTTGAGCCTCTAGATATCAAGACTATTCTCGAGTATCTGCCAGGGCAAACCACACATGTTGTACACCACAAGCGGAATACTCCGCGATGTCTCCAGGCTCTTGCGAACGGCAAATTCATAGTCATGGAGGACTACGTCGATGCGGTGCTCAAGGCTGCGGAGCCGCAGCCGAATCCTGCGGGCCCAGCAGAACCCGATCTTTCACCACTTGAGATTGATTTCGATGCCGGTTGGCCAAAAGAGGCGGATTACCTTCCGCCTCCGGGGAACGAACCTATCCCGAGACCGGCGGAATTCTTCAAACCAGATCCCGAGAGGGCTGAGCTCTTCTCTGGGTATACTTTCGTTTTTGGCAGCCAGGATCAGTTCGACAGTCTACAGCCTCCAATCACTAATGCGGGTGGAAAAGCCTTGTTATTTGACGTTGTGCTGGGCGAGACGACCGTAGACGAATATGTGCAATATATCCGGAACGCAGCAGGCAAGAAGGGCACCGGGGAATTTACCAATGGTAAAGGGGGCAAAGGAGTTGTGGTTGTGCGACTGCTTGCAAAGAAGCATGCGGATTGGGTCACCAAGTTCGATCAGGAGGTCGACCTTGCCCTTAACCAGCGGTCTATGCAACAGAATGAGTTTCTGGACGTGCTACTAACGAAGGATACCTCTGGCCTTCGAAAACCTTTGGAGATTGACATGGTTCCGTCGACAAGCATCCAACAAGCCGCTGGATCTCCTGATGGTAGGTTCGGAAGGCTCAGCCGATCAATAGCCAGCTAATATTTCATCCAGCATCGCAAGCAGCGCAGCGCCACATCAGTACCAGCACAGGGCTCCAGAACGGTTCCGTGCCGTCAGAATCATTCCAATCCGCCTCTAACCCTGCCGATGCAATGTCAGCTCGCTCGAATATTGCCAAACGCGGTCGCCGTGCAGTCACCACTAGCCGCCGATTCAAGGGATTCGACGACTTCGATGTTAGCCAACTGCCAAAAACGCAGGTCGACGAGGAAGACGATCAACGTATGCCGGACATCTTGCAGTCAGCACAGAAAGAACTGACCCAGGCGTCTGAAAACGGATCCATCGGAGGCACTCAAGCCCAGCAGTCTACTCGAAAACGAAAGGACCCTCCCTCAGATGACGACGTTGAAATGCTCGAAGGGCCGTCTCAAAATGAAGGCGGCTTATCCGCACTGTTTCCCGCCGCGGCAGCGATGAAGAGGCGTAAATTAGAAGCTCTAAAGCGCGAGGGAAATACGGTCCCCTCAGAACCGGAGTCTTTTCAGCCTCCGCCAAAAAAGAATGCGCTAGCCGATGAACTAGAAGCACTTCAGAGAAGCAGGACAAAAATCACAGATGGAAAGGATATCGATGTACTTGGAGAAGCGAAGAAGCGACGAGATCGCGAAGAAGAGGAGGCGCAACGGGACGCTGAAGCTCTCGAAAAGGGGCTCGAGGGCATCAATATCGAGGACCTCCGCAACCTTGTCCAAGTGGAAGAGATGGAAGTTCCTGATCGTCCCCGCCGTTCCGTCGACGATGATCGTAACCACTGGGACCCTCGCTGGAACGGCCGCAAGAACTTCAAGAAGTTTCGCAAGGCCCGGCCGGGCCAGCGGGAGGAGGACGGACTGCCTCGGCGACGACCGCAAAGAGCTTTCGTCTCTCTCGAAGAGGTGCCAAAGCAGAGCGCCGGAATCGGCGAGCACTACTGGCTCACCACTCCCGAACACACCCAAAGTCAAAGCCAGCACCAACCAACGAGACACTCACGATCACAATCCCAGGCCCAGCGTTCCGTCGCGCAAGAGCCTTCCATGATCGCAGACTCCGTCGTGATCCCAGATGACTCCGACTCCGCCTCCGACGGTCCCACCTTCCGGAGGCGCGGTGCTGCCGCCGCCCCCACCGCATCGGGCAGCAGACGAAGCGGCGTGACCCCAACCGCTCCAGACGCAGAGGACCAGGTCTCGCGCCTCGAACCCGAAGAATTAGCGGGCGTGCCGCGCGACAGCGGACTCGCTCGGGACGCCCGGCAGACGCGGACCCAGCAGCGGGAGACGCAGCGGGAGACGCAGCGGGAGACGCAGCGGGAGACGCAGGGCTCGTCCACGCTGCGAGAGGCGACGCCCAGCACGCCTGGGAAGCGCAAGGCCACTGTGGGATCGGCACAGAAGCCGGCGGCGAAGCGGGCCCGTGGGGCGCCGGCGACGACTCGGAATACGGGCAGGAGGAAGGCGCCGCCGGTTGTGGCGGTGGGGGATAGTGAGGAGGATATGGATGATGATGATGATGATGACGATGGGCTGAAGTTTAGGATGAGGAGGCGGCGGTAGGTGTATGGATTATGGGTGTATGTATGTATCTTTTTATGATGATGATAGGCACGGAATCGTGCGTGCTACCTGCCTATGACACACACACACTCTCTCTCTCTCGTACCCCTACGACAAGTATCATGTCTATCCAACGCTTCATCACCCGCCCCCCTCCCGCTATCCGACCTTCGACATTTCGAAGCATGCTGAGCACGCAAAGAGTGCTCCTAGAGGAGAATCCCAGTAGCAGAGATAGGAACGAAGAAGAAAGAGACAAAGCAGCACAAAATTCAGATAAAAGGAAAGGTAAGACACAAGAGCAGAGAAGCAAAGGAAGACACGCCTCATCATTAACTAAGTAAGTCTGAATTAATAAATAAATAAATAGCTTCCGGAGTTTGTCGGTAGTGGCGGATATTGTAGGTGCGGATACTACTGTAGGTAGGTACTGTAGTGCAGAGGTAAGAATATGATCGATACAAGGACAAAGAAGAGAGAAAAAAAGGCAACAGTCCCGCGGAAAAAAAAAAAACCGGATGCTACCAGTTTGCCCCCCAAAAAAACTCCCAAGACTCCCCGACCCCCTCGGCTGGTCCCTGATCTTCTTCTCCTCACATCCAACCCATCCCCGTCTGCTGCTGCTGTGGCATCTGACCCTGTTGCATCTGCCCCTGCTGCTGCAGCTGCGGCAACGCCTGCCCACCGCCCCCAATGCGAGGAAAGACCGGCAACGTCTCCAACTGCTCCAGCCCACCCATCGTGCCTTGAGAGTTCTGCCACCCCTGGCCCGTCTGCTGGTTGACGAACTGGGATTGTCGGAAGGGGTTGGTGCTGCTCCCGGTGGGAGTGGGCATGAGGCCGCCGGCGCCACCGCCGCCACCACCGCCGCCGCCGGGTGGCGAGAACGGCGAGGAGGATTGTTGTTGGTGGTTGTTTGGGGAGGCTTGGCGGGTGAAGGGGTTGGTGCTACCTGTCGGAGCGGGTTGGAGGGTGGGTTGCTGTGGCGGTGAGAAGGGTTGTTGCGTTTGTGGAGGGGTGCTGATGCTGGGGGTTTGCGAGAAGGGGGAGGATGAGGTTTGGCCGGTGGTGTGTTTGGCGAAGGGGTTTGTAGACGCGCGCTGGAGAGAGCTTTGTGTTGGCGAGCCCGAAACAGGTGGCAGCATGGATTGGCGGAACGGGTTCGTGGACTGGGGCTGCAACTGTTGTGTTTGCACACCAGTGAACTGCGGCTGTTGTGGTTGTTGGGGAGAATAGGAGGGGATTCCGTTTTGGGGTATGCTGGGCAAAGGCGTCGAATGCGGATTGAATGTTGGTTGTTGTTGAGGAGCTGGGGTGTACCCGCCAAATCCGGCGCCGGTAAAGTTAGGCTGGACTGGTTGAACGGGTTGAACAGGTTGCTGCGGAATTTGCCCGAACGGATTCGTTGCCTGGCCCGTTTGAGGCATGCCAGTGCTAATAGCTTGTTGTGGAGCGAATCCGGTGTTTTGGCCTGGGAAGGCTGTCGCCGTGGCCTGCTGTTGCGCCATGGGTTGCTGGTTCTGCTCTATAGACTCGAAGAAGTCGATCAAATCTGGCGCCGGTCCCTTTGGTTGTTGTGATTGTTGCGGTGACGCCGGAGATGCCGGAGAAGCCTTCGGCGACGCGACTTTCTTCGTCTCGACGTTTTTGTTTCCATTCAGCTTGTTCTTCTTGGCCTCCTGTTGCGCCAAGTACTGTCTCCTATTGATCTCAAAGTCTTTGTCATTCAGATAATCCTCCAAACTCTTCGCGAGACTGAGCGGCGCATGTTTGATCTTCGGGATCTCAAGCCGGGTCGAGTGTTCGTGCAGCCGAGCTACACTCAGATACTGAACGACCTGATCAGTTTGCCGGACAAACGTCTTGTAGATGTTCAACGCTCGTTCCGCATCCGGGTGCGACATTTCAAAATAGTGTTCTGTATCTTCATCAGCCAGACGCGGCGTTTAGTGAACGGCCTCCACTAACCTAAGACATTAATGGTCCCCTCGTTCATGACATAGAACAAGGTCAACAGATCCATGGTGAGTAGACGGAACGCCGTAAGCGTAATCTCATTTTCGGGTTCATTGGTGAGGAACTAGATGTCTTTAGCATCAGGGTCAAGAATTGGAAAAATATATGGTCGCCTACGTCGCACTCCAACAGGGCCCGGATCTGCGATTGCACAACTTCGGTCTCCCGCAGCAGACCCTTCTCTACTGTCAGCCGTTTTAGACGGTTCTCACCATTCCGGACGTAATCGACTCGGGTGGCTGCATAGCCTTTAGCACGGCTGAGGAGGTACTCAGAATAGGTGCGGATGTTGCGGCCTTGGGTTTGAACTACATTTCGCGCGCCGTGTTAGCGGTCAAATCCACTGAGTTGTCCACGCAACGTCGCACGGGAACACTTTGGTCACACCGGGGTGTCCAGCTCAGCGATGCAGCAACAGCGCCACGGCAGTATCCAGCTGCCACATCCCCCCCTCCCCTTCTCCGCAAACATGCGGGCCGGTCCCTGAAAGCGGTCAGGGAACGTATCAACAGGAGCCACGTACCCTCCGTAAAATTGTTTATGGCCAGCTTCCGGGTCGGTTGATGCGACAGGTACTTCAGCGTCACGTCCGGCTCGCCCTCTCGTATCATCAGGTGGATGATGATGAGCGATTTGAAAACAATGGTCCAGGTGGAGTCGCGCAATCGGTTTTGGAGCGCGCGGAAGATTTCGGCGACACCGGCCTCGCCAGCGTGGGTCGCGATGAGAATGTGCTCGACATACTTGGATTTGGGCGCAGCAAGCTACGAGGGAGGTTGTTAGCGGGTTGTTTGGCGGAAGATGCGGTAGGTAGGTAGGCGGTAGAGGCATGGCGCGGCGTGGACGGGGGCGGGCCGAGGGGGGCAGCACGTACCTTGATCTTGGTGCCTCCCTTCACGGACTTCTCGAATGAGCTCGCCATTGGTAGAGCGGTGGTTGGCGCAGGGGAAGCGGCGTGCGGGAAGGTTGCAGTGGATGGAGCAGCGTGCAGCGCGGAGCGTGAAGCGTGGAGAGTGGAGCGTGGAGCTTGGGTGAGTTGGGTGAGTTGGGGCGGAGTGCCGGTCGGTCTACGACATAGCGGGTCGGGGGAGGAGAGAGCAACGGATCAGATGGGATTGCTGGCAGCGCCTCGACACTTCACACCGCAGCCATGAGAGTTGATGTGGGAGTGGCGGTGGAAAGAAAGCGGAAGTGGTGGTTGTTGGCGGGTTTTGGGATGCGATAGCGGGAGATGGTGGATGGGAAGGGGAGATGAGGTGTGAGGTGGGAGGTGGGAGGTGCAGTGAGGTGCACACGGAAGCGGAAGTTGGGCTGTGGACGGGAGGCAGAGCTGCCATTTTCCAGGTTCGCGATGACATGTGCCCCCTGTGGACCTCCACGCTCACCTAACCACTCACCCACTGATCGACCCCACGATTTCGGTTCGATTCACTCCGACTCTCCCAACCCGCTTGCCCGCCCATCCTCAACCTCCGTCGCACCCGAACTTCTGAAACACCCACACCCACATCACACACACATCCCTCCCCGACAGCATGGCCGATCAGGAGCCCACTCCCGCCGAACAGGCCCAACTCGACGCCGAGCAGCGGGCGAAGGAGGCCGCCGAACAGGCCGCCCTGCCCTACAAGTGGACCCAGACCATTGGCGATCTCGACATAACGGTGCCCATCGCTGGCAACCTCAAGGCCAAGGACCTGGACATCAAGATCACCCGGGACAAGCTCACCGTCGCCGTCAAGGGCCAGCCGCCCATCATCGACGTACGTATATACGCTGCTGGCTGTGCCTTTTCACCCTCCCCTCCCCTTCCCCCACCATTCCCCTGTTCGCTAACCCGGGTACCACCGATGCACACACGCAGGGTGACCTCCCGCACCCGATTCACGTCGACGAGTCCACCTGGACGCTGGAGCCGACGAAGGCCGGCAAGGACGTCAGCCTGCACCTGGACAAGGTGAACAAGATGGAGTGGTGGGCGCACGTCGTGACCTCGGCGCCCAAGCTCGACACCTCCAAGATCCAGCCGGAGAGCAGCAAGCTGAGCGACCTGGACGGCGAGACCCGCGCCATGGTCGAGAAGATGATGTTCGACCAGCGCCAGAAGGAGATGGGCCGGCCGACCAGCGATGAGCAGAGGAAGTTGGATTTGCTGAAGAAGGTAGGAGGACCGCAAAAATACGCTGTGAAGATGGGGTTCGCTGACGACGGGCTTCAAAACAGTTCCAGGAACAGCATCCGGAGATGGACTTCTCGCAAGCGAAGATGGGTTGAAAAACGAGAGAAAAGTTCATGTTGTTATGTGAGATCATTTTACGATTGACGATGTCGACGGCTGCATGCATAAGCGCATCTTTATCAAAGAACCTATAAACGGGAACCGATCCCACCTCCATCCATAAATAATGTAAAAAGTAATTCGCTTTCTATTCCGGGGAACGTGATGCTATCCGTTTCAAGCTCTCTTCAGTGTTCGAGATTTACTAATTTAACCGCTATCCGCAACGTGAAGTGCTTCCCTGGTTCCCGGCGACTAGTCATTTAGAATCTTTGTTGCCCACTCGCGCGAAACTCGGTTGGGTGGGTGGATGAATAGAAGGATAATGATGTTGTAAACTTGATTTGGAGTGAGTTAGCGAGTACAGATATGTGGGTAGTAAATATCTACGACCTAGTCGTACAGACAGATAGCGATTCGCGTCAATCCGCGGGATGGACATCCTATCCACCTCCCTCCCCCTCACCCCTTCACCACCAAGTGATACGTCTCCCACTGCTCCCTCGTCGCCCGATTCGGGCTCTTCACAAGCAAATCCTCACCCGCGCCGCTCTTCGGAAACGCAATCACATCCCTCACGCTCTCGCGGCCCAACATAACAGCAACCAGCCGATCAAAGCCCAGAGCGATACCCGCATGCGGCGGACAGCCAGCGCGAAGCACCTCCAGCAAATGGCGAAAATCCTCGACGCGCTCGGGGGCCATGCGGAGCACGTCGCGGAGGACATACTCCTGCACGCGCGCGTCGTGGATCCGACGGCTGCCGCCGCCGAGCTCGACGCCGTTGACGACGATGTCGTAGTGCTCCGCCGTAACGGCGGCGGGGTCGGTGCGGAGGAGGTCGACGTCCGCGGCCGTCTTGGGGGCGGTGAAGGGGTGGTGCGTGCTGCTGAGGCCGGCGGAACCGCCTTGGCCTGGGTCCTGCTCGGTGGTTGGGGAGAAGAGGGGGAAGTCTTGGATCCAGAGGAAGGAGAAGCCTTGCGGGGGGTCGATGAGGCCGGTTGCGACGGCGAATTTGTGGAGGGCGAGCCGTAGGTTGCCGATGGGCGTGCTGCCGCCGGAGAAGAGCGCGTTGGGGCGGGCTTGCAGGACGATTAGGTCGCCGTCTTCGAGGGAGAGGGTGGCTTCGAGGACTTCGGTGGCTTCGAAGCCGAAGGGTTGGAGGCCGGAGAGTGGCTTGCTGGAGTCGTAGATGGAGAAGCCGGGTTGTCCGGACGGGTTGGTGAGAAAGGGGATGGCCGCGGGGGAGTCCATGAATTTGAGAACGAAGTCGCGGGTCGTTCGGGGGTCGTCGGACACCTTGAACCTGAAGAGTTCGACGATAGGATCGGTCAGAGGCCCGATCTTCGAGATGAGATCGACCGGTAGAAGGTATTCGATGCGTTGGATCTGTGCTCGTTAGCTTAATTGTTTGTAACTCACGTAGGCGGGTCACCGACCTCCATTCCGAGACGCGTGTCAGGCTTGTCAGAGCCATATTTCGCCATCGCCTCCTGATAGGGCATCCTTGGGAAGGTCTCAGGTAAGTCAATATTCAACAAATCTTTCCACAGCCGTCTCAGAAGAGCCTCGATGACAGCTTGGACGTCTCTGCCTTTCGCAAACGACATCTCCAGGTCAAGCTGGGTAAACTCCGGCTGCCTGTCCGCTCGGAGATCCTCATCCCTGAAGCACTTGGCGACTTGGAAGTACTTCGGAATACCGCTCGCCATCAGTATCTGCTTATACTGCTGCGGACTTTGCGGCAAGGCGTAAGCCAACCCTTTGGCTCTTGTTGGCACTAAAAACTCTCGTGCGCCCTCTGGAGTAGACTTGAACAACAAAGGCGTTTCGATCTCCAAGAAGTCCTGCTTGCAAAGCTCGTCTCGGCAAATGTTGGTAGCTTTGGCTCGAAACGCTAAGGCATCTCGTAGACTTCGGTCGTTCCGTAGCTGGAGATTTCTTTTCTCCGGTGGAAACACGGTGTCCTTGGTGATGATAATGTCCTTCGGGAATTCATTAAGTTCAAAAATCTCTGCCAGTTCCAGCTCTACGTCGGTAATCCGGTCAACATGCTCTGCATCATTTTTACCAGGCTTCTTCGCCTTCAATGTGCCACGCACGGCGACGGGGGTTTGGACGTCCAGGGACTTGAGCGCGACGTGCGCCGGGTTTTCCTGCTCATCCGCGCCCTTGGCGAGGGAAATGATCTGGATGTGCCGACGAAGATCCTTGTCGTACAGGGTGCAGAACGACAGTTTCTTCGACAGATCAGAGCGATCACCGAGGTAGCCATGTAGCACTACTTCACGACCTATCGAGTCCTTCGTAAGATCTCTGATCTGATGTGTTGCGGAGGGGAAATCAACTTGATAGAATCAGCACGGTGGACTGACGGAGGCGAGGTAACGACACGGACAAGATGACTTGAACTTCTCAAGAAACTCCAAGGAAGGACCGGGCCGTTCGGTATCAGCATTCTTTCGGCTGGTCGTGAAGCCTCGCGCGTGCATTTGCGATATTCTTCCAGTCCGGTCCCACCGGGTATCTGGTGATTTCGAAAGGCTCAAGAGCCTCGTAGCCCTCACGAACCGTGAGATTTCTGCATACGAGCTCCAGACAGGGGAACCCCGAGCCAAAGCTGAGGCTCGTGACAGCCGTAATAACATTTTGTTTAGCGAGAACTATTCAATTGACAAGTCCAAAGGATCGTTCTGCCTTTTCTGAGGTTGTAGCTGATTCCCTCATTAGGACTAGCCCGCGGCTTACATAATCCTCAAACCCGTCCCGCGATATAAATATCTTTCGCGCAACCGCCTCCCCGGCTTTTTTTCTCCTTATCCTTCCAGTTTATACCAAGTATGTACCCTACATTTTCTCCCCTACCACAGCGCAATCGCAGCAACGGCTAACCCATTCCCTTTTTACCAGATGATGAAAACTTAGCGTGTACCCGATGAGCCCTGACCTCTCCCCCCGCCCTCAAGAACTCTCCGAGCAATCGGCTTCAGCGGTTCGAGGGCGGGGTTGGGGGGACGGCAGCATGATATCGGCGTCCGGCACACCAACCTTGTTACGTTACGGGCGCGATGGTTGCAACTCTGACTCGGTCATAAACATGGAAGGTGTCTCTTGAAAAAAGAAAAAAGGAAGTCAAACGGTCGTTGGAGATCGTGTTGTGGGACTGCGCTGGAAAAGCAAAGCCCAGAATGGGTATCTGAGGACCATGTATGTATGTAACTGTCTTCGATATATAGGAATCGAAAGTGTCGCATTCATGCGGAATGATATGGCTCTTGAGCGTATGTGTGGGTCCGCCGGCTTAACCTCTTGGATCTCGAGGCTATGCTCCATCCTCGATATCCAACCGCCATGCGGAAGAATGACCTAACAGTGTCAACAGTCTTGCTCTAGATGCTCTTCTGCATCGTAGTAGGAGTCGGACCGTAACAACACTGCTACATGATAATATGTCTGGCACTTGTAGTCTGTAACACAGCTGCAGCATCTGGACATATATGAGCAACCCCGTTTACGTCTTTGACCCAGTTCTACGTTTATGTTGTGCCGTCTGCTGCGCAAATCGTTGAATGAGCTTCCACATAGCCTGTCCACAACCGCGTCGATTATGGTTAGTACTTGCCCGTATGTTCGAACATGGGAGAGGGAAGGTGGTGCAAGAAAATTGCCGGTGATAGGTATGTGACAATGACAAGCGGGATTCTTGATGCCCACGTGTAGTATTGCAGTGAACATGCTATAAGTAATAACTTTTGTATTTCGTACATATTTCAGATTGAACAAGGCCACAAATCTTTTGCCCTCTCGATGTGATGAAGCAAGCATCACAAGCACATTCAATGGGTCTCTAAAACTGCTTAGGCGATTTGATTCGTCATGCGCAGCATGCTCCTCTTCGTCCGTATCGTCATCATCTGAGACCGGCGAGCCGACGCTCCTGCACTTCCGACAGTGCCCGACTTCCGCTAAGAAAGGCCACCACCCCGACGACAGCGGCAGCAGGCAGGGTCTGGAAGAGGTTCCAGCTAGAGTAATACAAGAAGAAGATGCCCTCAAGGGAAACGATCGAGCCGAGGAAGAGGGCATGTGAGATCGGAGCACTGCCGAACGCCTTCGGGAGGTGGGTAAGGTTCGCACCCAGGCCAAACCAGGCAATGAGCAACAGTGGCAGCGCGGCTACAACGGCGGCTGTGAAGACAAGCGTGATGGCCTTGGGTGGGCTCTTGGGGTCCTGGCGGAAGATGTGGTGGATCTCTTCCTTCTTGCCGTACCTGACTGGCTTTTCCGGAAGAGCGAGAGGGACGTTCGGATCGAGCGAGATATCCAGATCGAAGACAGAGCCTTTGTAGGGTGCGGACCCCCCAAACGAAGCGATGACGAGAGAGGCAGTAAGAGGTTTGGAGGATGTTAGTAGTTGGGCGGGGAGGTCCTTCTGCGTCTAAACTCCTGCGTCAGCCATTGCTTTAGCTAATGTGCCAGCTGCTTTCTTACCAGCTCAACCGTCCCCTTGCCCGTCTCCTTCACCTTGATCGGGTACGACTCTTCCAATCCAGTATCGGGCTCGGTAAGAGTAAGGAACGCCTGATGTGGCCGTTTGCCCTTTTTCCCCTCCGTCGTGGTGAGAACAATTTTGAGCGTATCACTCGGGCCCAGCGAGACCGGCTTCGAAAGAGGAGCGTCGACACTCAGCCTGAGAACACTTTAGTAAATTGTAGACAGGTGTAGCGCATTGGCTCGTCCATACTTCTCCTTCAGAGCTCCTCCGACGCCAGCGCCTTTCGGGTGCACCGTCAAGGTAGCATCTTCAAACCCCCAAGTGGCTGCGGAAGCCAAGCTTGCGGTTGCAATGAGCAGGCCGGGAAGGATTGAGCGTAACAATCTCATGGTGTCGCGACAGGTCTGGAAGGAGTTGGGAGCTCGACGGCTGGTCGACAAGAAGCAACGTAAGCTTCCGACGACACTGCAGGCATGCAGGGGCCGATTAGATAACGGCCTTGGCGCTATTTGTGTTCAGTTGACGCGGTCGAACTACAACTTCAACACTTTCAACCTTGAAGGTAGGACAATTGCTGGGAAAAGAAATCTCTTTGTCCGAGGGAATTCTACTATGACGCCCGACTACTATACCCATATTGTGTCTCTCTTTCATCTTGTTCGTTTCCTAACAATTTTTTCTTCTATTTTCTCCATATCTATTGATTTATGCAATACTACCAGCATCATGCGAGTTGTCCCATAATCTCCCAATGTCATCTATCTGATGTTCCGTTACACGCTGCTGCTCATGAGCGTCCAAATCCCCGCCTTAGACAAAAGCCAGTGATTGCTCCCGTCGGACCTGACCTCACTGCAATGCTTCAGACGCATGACTCCACGGTCTGAGTCTCTCATGTCGGAGGCTTCTTCTTCTTCGTCCTCGATCGAACAGATAGAGGGCCTAGATTTCGCCCCTCAGCGTTACAATCATACCGTGCTCAACAAATATTCACCTTCTCTTCCAGAAACGGGCTTTCTTACGATTTACTAGGTAACATCTGATATCTAACGACAGACGAAGCCCGACCGGAACCGATATCCGATGGCCGAGCGCCTAAAGCAACTCTTTTAGACGGATCACAGGCTGTGATTCCGCAAGCAGAGTTACCCGATACCCTGTGTGGATGGAGAGGAAGCTGCCTCGGGGTTTCGAACATAACTCGAGACGCCCATTGATCCCTTATACCTCCATGGGTAGGTATACCAGTCATGCCGCCTTATAGACGGTAAATACTTGAGTACTACTCGCCTCAGGAATGCCACCGCCAGGGGTCGGAGCGGGAAGCGGATGTCGGATACCCCTCTCTCGATTAGTCATGGAAGCTTGCTGCTCTTGGCGGTGGGGTTATACGAGCGGCATGGCGAAACGACGCGACGGCTCCTTCGCTCCACCTATTTCGACAATGAGGGTTAACGTCCATGTAAGGTTACATACACGAAGACGGAGTCACAGTTCCGACGGTCCTGAAGCATTTCCTGCAACCTACACCTTCAATGACAAAGCGCCGCCTTGAGTCATACCAGCAAACCAAGCACCAGAACCCCGCACCGTGCAGTACATTCTAAACCCCAGGTCTCACCCTAGTCTATGCCTTGATACACCATCTCTGGATAATCACCAACTGCGCGTCGCAACTATGTGCTCCATCTCTCGCCGTGCGACTTACTTCAACCCTTCCGCCCGGACGTGGACCGCCCCTCCTAGCAGCTCCCCCTCCGACGAACAGCTCGTTGCCGCTTTCCACCGCAGCCTCCCAGGCTATGCGCCTACCAAACTTCATCCTCTCCCCTCCGTTGCCCGGGACCTCAACCTGCGCGCCGTCTACCTCAAGGAAGAATCCAACCGGTTCTCCCTGCCGTCCTTCAAGATCCTGGGTGCATCGTGGGGCGCCTTTCGAGCGCTGGTGCAGAAGCTCAGGCTTCCCCTGGACGCGGCAAATGTCGCGGCAGTCCAAAAGGCTGCGGCGGCGGCAGAGGCGCGGTTGGTGACGCTGTATGCGGCGACGGATGGGAACCATGGGCGGGCGGTTGCGCGAATGGGCAGCATTCTGGGTGTGCCTTCCCATGTCTTCGTGCCGAAGGGGATGCACGCGGAAACCCGGCGGCTCATCGCCGGTGAAGGTGCGCAGGTGACGGTGGTGGCAGGGAGCTACGATGAAGCGGTTCGTGCTGCTGCTGAAGGGGCTGAACGTGATGGAGGGATCTTGGTGCAAGACACTGCGTTTGAGGGGTACGAGGAGATTCCTAACGTGAGTATCTATACGTTGTCTGCATGGATCCCCTTTAATACCATGTCAGTGGATTATTGAAGGCTATGCCACCCTCCTTCACGAAATCGATACACAGCTGCCCAGCGACCAAACGCCCTCTCTCGTAATCGCTCCCGTTGGCGTTGGCTCCTTAGCGCAAACAGTCGTCTCCCACTACAAAGCCAAAACTCCTTCCCCCGCTATTCTCACCGTAGAAGCCGACACAGCCGCGTCCCTTTATCGTAGTCTCAGGAATGGCGCCCCGACTTCTATTCCTACGCCGGTGCCCACCATCATGGCCGGTTTGGACTGCGGGACGGTCTCCAAAACCGCCTGGCCGTACCTCTCGGCCGGTGTCGACGCCAGTCTCAGCGTTTCGGATTACGAAGCTCATCTCGCAGTCCAGGAACTCGACGGCCTCGGCATCTCTGCGGGGCCCTGTGGTGCGGCCTCATTGGCTGCCCTGCGTCGTTTGACGGCGGAAAGCAAAGCGCGTTTAGGTCTCAACTCCGACTCTGTCGTTGTTCTGATATCCACCGAGGGCCAGCACGCGTACGACGTGACGCTCAGCGTGGAACCCGAAGACGCCCTCGCTCTTGCGCAAGCGCTCGTCCGCATCGATTCGGTGAACCCGGCAGCGGCGCCAGGGGCGAAGGGCGAACTGGGCATCGCGCGCTGGGTCGCGGCTTGGCTTGAGCACCGGGATATCGAGACGCACTGGCTGGAGGAGACGGTGGGGAGGCCGTCGGTGGTGGGTGTCGTAAGGGGTACGGGTGGAGGTAAGAGCCTCATGTTTAATGGGCACTTGGATACGGTGACGATTACTGGGTACAAGGGCGAAGCGTTAAGCGGGACAATTGAGGATGGCAAGCTCTTCGGTCGCGGCACGGCGGATATGAAGAGCGGGATTGCGGCGGCGCTGGCGGCATTGGTGAGAGTGAAAAGCGCTGGTGGGCTACAGGGCGACGTCATCTTCGCGGGCGTGGCGGACGAAGAACACATGAGTCTGGGCACAAAGGAGCTATTGCGGGCAGGCTGGCGAGCAGACGCAGCGATCGTAGGCGAGCCCACCGGGCTGGACGTCGTCGTGGCGCACAAGGGGCAAGTCTGGCTAGAGGTCGACGTGCTCGGCGTGGCCGCGCATGGCTCCCGACCGGACCTGGGAATCGACGCGATCACGCGGGCAGGCTACTTCCTCGTCGAGCTGGACCGGTACACACAGCGGCTTCAGGCCGCCGGGCCGCGCCACCCGTTGCTCGGCACCGGCAGCGTGCACGCCTCCCTGATCGCGGGCGGCGAGGAGGTCAACTCGTATCCGGCCCGCTGCGCCCTGACGCTGGAACGACGGACGGTCGCCGGCGAGACGGCGGACTCGGTTCGCGCGGAGGTCGAGCACATCTTGGCTCGCCTGGCGCGCGAGGTCCCGGGCTTCCGGTACGAGCTGCGGGTTATCTTTTCCCGCTCGCCGTTCGAGATGGATAAGCGCCATCCGTTTGTGGCGCTGGTGGGACGGCATGCGACGGAGGCCGCTGGCCGGCCGCCGGAGTTTGGGGCTGTTACTTTCTGGGCGGATTCGGCGCTGCTGGCGGATGCGGGTATCCCTGTGGTTATATATGGTGCGAGGGGCGAGGGCCTTCATGCGAGTGAGGAGTGGGTGGAGGTCCGGTCGGTGGAGGCGCTTGCGACGGCGTATGAGGCGGTTGCGCGGGAGTTTTGCGGATGAGGTCGGTGGTGGGATTGCATGTTTATATGGTAGATTTGCTGTAGATACCTATGTTCAAGTAAACCATGTTTGTCCCTTTGTCCGCGGTTAGTTCGAGTCGAGATGTCACAAGGAAAGCGGATGTCGTGCATACATACATTATCTTCAAGTCCCCGTACTCGCACTATATTGTATCCAGGGTGCCAGGCACGCCAGGGCAGCCGTTGGCGGCGATGGTCCCCGCCCCACGCCGGCGAGGTGTGTGGCGCCCCCCCCACAATTCTCCGGTCCGTTCCCCGGATTTTCCCTGACCGCCTTCATCCCGCGCCGCACCACAACGACACCACCACATCCATCTCTCCACCTCACCTCCTCCTTCTCACTCTCCAACAGGGCCACCGCGCACCTCCAATCCGCCGCAATGTCCGCCTCCGCGGCCCTCCGCCAGCGCACCCACGTTCCTCCCACCATCATCCCCTCCACAACCACCACAGCCCTCACCAGCACACGACAAGCCTCAACCTCAACCAGACCGCGAAAGTCCACAAGAAAAGACATCAAATCCGGCGCGCCCACCGCCTCTCCGGCGTCCCCCACAACCTCCCCACAGCAACCGCAACAACAGCCCACCCCCCTCACCCCATCAACCTCCCCAATCCTCCAGCAGCTCGCCGCCGCCAAAAATGCCGAGGCCAAGGCCGCCGCTGCCGCCGCTGCCGCCGCCGCCGCCGCCGCCGGAAGTCCACGCACACGCACGTCTAGAATGCCCCCGCCGAAACCCTTCGGATACCGTGCGCCGCCGGGCTCTGATCCGACAACGATGAGCGGTGCGCCGAATGCGAACCTCTTCGTGACTCCTCCTCCCGCCGGTGGCGGCGGCGGCGGCGCAGAACCCGCTACGCTCCCCCCGCCACCGTCCGCGTCGTCAACGAACTCCTTCCGCCCTAACAGCGGCGGTGCAGGGGAGCACAAGCCCCTCCCGCCGACGTATAAGAGCGCGGCGCGCAAGTATGTGCGCGTCATGGTCGCGCTGCCGATCCTGATCGTGACGAGTTGGGAGTTGGCGCAGAGAGGTGAGTGAGAGATATTCTAGTGGACAGAGGGGGGGAGAGTGTGTGCGATGGCTGACTTATGGTATAGCGAGGGGACGGGAACCGAAGGCTATGCCGTTAAGGGGGGCGATGAGGGAGGGGGTGGTGGAGTAATGAGGGGAGTGGGGATTCAAGGGGATGGGGATGATGCTGTAATTGTACGTTGAACGATATACCTATATACCCCACCTCACACCTCACACCTCACACCTCACAATCCTCCCTCACTCCCAAACCCCCCCACAAAATACTGCTCCTGCCTCTCCTTCCCCCGCGGCAACGGCGGCGGCTGCGGCCACCTCTCCACCACCCTCTCCTCCCCCGTCAACTGAACCCGCATACTCGCCAATCCCCCCTCATCCTCCCCATCACCAACATCCAAAACAAACTCCCACCTCCCCGGCCACAACACCTTGTTCCCGCGCTCATCCGCCCGCGCCAGCGCCCCCACCGTCACATCCAACCCCACCTCCCTCGTCTCCCCCGGCGCCAAGTCGTGCAGGCGCGCATACGCCACCAACACCTTCCTCGGCCGCGGCGCCGGCCCCGCATCCGCGCTGCGCGCGAAGAGCAGCGCCACGTAGTCGCTTGCGCGAGCACCGGTGTTCGTGACGTTCAGCGTGAACGGGTGGGGGAGGAGGCCGCATGTGTCCGGGTAAGTAGCGTTGCAGCGGGCGAAGATAGACGGGATGGCGATGCTGCTGTTGGCACCGGGCAACGTGAACGCCGCCGCAAAGCTGGTATAATGCAACCCGAACCCGAAAGGAAACGTCGGGGTGCCGTTGTACCACCTATACGTGCGCCCCGGCGCCCCCCTGCCGCCGCCGCCGCCATCGTGCGGCCGCAGCGCCATATCCGTCATCGGCAGCGCGGCGGCGTAGGACGCGGGGTACTGGGTGACGGGCAGGCGGCCGGCGGGCGCGGCCGCGCCGGTGAGGACGTCGAGCAGCGCGCGCCCGCCTTCCTGGCCCGGGTAGCCGGCCCAGAGGAGGGCGGAGATGTTGGGGTTGGCGCGCAGGGGCGCGCTGTCGAGTTGCCCGCCGCCCATGGCGAGGATGATGGTCGGCTTGCCGAGCGCGGCGAGCGCGCGGATCAGGTCGAGTTGCGCGCCGGTCCAGGCGAGGGTGTCGCGGTCGCGGCCTTCGGATTCGATGGCGTTGTCGATGCCGTCGGCGATGAGGATGGTGGAGGAGGCGGATGCGGCGGCGAAGGCCGCGTCCCAGGAGTTGGTCGTCGGGTCGCCTTGTCCGCCGACGCCGGCGGCGTATCGCACCGTGACGCCGGGCAGCTGCTGCGCGGCCCAGAGCGGGGACCGCAGGTGCGGGGCCACGCCGCCGTAGTTGCCTTGCATCTGCGTGGTGGCGTTGGCCCAGCTGCCGATGAGGGCGATAGTGGTGGTGTTGGTTTGGTTGGCGAGGTTCAAGGGCAGCGTGCCGTCGTTCTTGAGCAGTGTGATGCCGGAGACGGCGGCGCGGTAGGCGAGCGCCTGCGCCTCCGGCGTGTTGACGTTCGCGTACGTGAGCTGCCGGTAGGGCTGCATCGCCGGCGGATCGAAGTAGCCCACTCGGACGAGGGAGGCGTACTGCCGGACGAGCGCGCGGTCGAGGACGGTCTCGTTGATGAGGCCTTGCGCCAGGGCGCCGGGGAGGTAGCGTTGGTAATACGTGCCGCAGTTGAGGTCGGTGCCGGCGTTCAGCGCGTCCGCCACGGCCTGCTCCCGGCTCCCCGCCCACTCGTGCGGCAGGTAGATATTCTGGATGGAGTCGCAGTCGCTCGTCACCCACCCCCCTTCTTCTTCCTCCTCGTCCACGCCCCAGCCCCAGTGCTCCCGCAGCAGCGTCTGCAGCAGGTACGGGTCCGCGCAGGTGGGCACCCCGTTCAGCGCGTTGTAGGTGCACATAAACGCGCCCACGTGCGCGTCCCGCGCGCAGCTCTGGAAGGCCGGGGTGTAGTACTCGCTCAGGTCTTGCAGGGAAATTTGGGCGTCGAATTGGTAGCGGAGGTTGCCGTTCCAGGACTCCATGTCGTAGCCTGCATGAAAATCCTCACGTATGAGTAAGTGACGAAAAGAGAGAGAGAGAGGGAGGGAGAGATAGAGATGTCTCAACTCACCAGCAAAATGCTTGCACGTCGCCACCACCCTCCAATACCTCCCTTCCCCACCCTGCAACCCCTCAATCAGCGCCCTCACATACCGCGCCAGATGAAACGGATCCTCCCCGGGCGTCTCCTGGCCACGTCCCCAGCGGGGGTCACGGAAGGGGTTGATATTCGGCGTCCAGAAGTCCAGGCCGGACCGGTTGGCGTTGCTGAAGGTGCGCGCCTCGGTCGCGATGACCGTGCCGACCGCCCGGATTAGGTCGTCGTCGAAGGCGGCGCCCATGAGGATCGGCTGTGGGAAGGAGGTCGCGGAGCTGTAGGCTCCGTTGTTGGAGAAGTTGACGCCGGGACTGCTGGCGATGCCGTGGAGGGCTTCTTGCCTGTGTGAGGGAAGGAAGGGGGGTTAGTCTTGCGGTGTCGTTTTGGCATGAGGGGAATGACTGGTACATACCACCACTGATACCCCGGCAATCCCAGTCGCGGCACGCCGGGGCTCACACTCCCCATATTCGCCATCTTCTCCTCGACCGTCATCAGATCCACGAGCGCTCTCGCCCTCTTCACCGGACCTAATCGTTTTTCGATCCCGTTAACGAAAGAAGCTCACCACCAATGAGCAATAAGCAAGGAGAGAAGGAGAAAAGGAGAAGGGAAAGGGAATTTAAACTTACTCAAACTAACATCGCAAATCCCCTCATCCTTCATCGGTCCATTGACGCAGTCCGGAAACGAGGCGGCCACCTGTTCGACGCCGCAGAGCAGGAGCAGCAGTAGGCCGCCGAGCAAGTTGCGGGGCGGCATCATCATCATCATCGTCGATAATGACAAGGTTCTGAGAAGAGGAGAGAGAAGAGGAGAGTAACTGAAAAGGAAAACGGCGGAAAGCTTCTTATAACGACATACCGTACGTTGATTTATGACCTTGGTACCTGACCGGATAAAACTGAACCGGCTAAATGAATACCATCCATCATCCATCGACTTTCTTGCAGTGAGTCCGTAAAGAAGTGATTTAGCCCCAAGCTGCCATCGTCGTCGATCTTACCCGTCCCGGCCCGGCGCGCGCGGGGAGGAGTGGGGTTGGACGTGGGGCTGGGGCGCGGGGAATGGGATTCGAATGCGGGGAAAGGTTCTCTTATGTATCCTGTTTAGGTATTTCGGTAAGAACCTTGGGAAGGGGGATGAAAGAAAAAGCTCGCCCATTGATTTTCTGGCTATGGTGACTAATACATGTATGTATGTGAGAGCTAACATACTCGAAGTAAAGAAGAAGAAGTAAAGAAGAACTGAAGAAGGCCTAATTGTTTCTCACTTTCCCCTCTTCTTTCTGTGTGTGTGCATGGGGAGTGTGTATGTGCAACCAAAGGCGCTCCATCAAGAAAGTGTGTAGGGGGTGTGGGAAAGGAAAGGGGCTGCATGCCAAAGAATCGCCATCAAGGCAAGCAAAAAAGAAGAAACCAATTATAGAATCAAGGCCGTCAATAAGGACCAAAAAAAGAAGAAGAAAGGTAGCAAGAAGAAGCAGAAAGAGAAGGGGTGCTAAAACACACAAACTACCCAAAGATAGAAACCCAAAAATGGGAGAAGAAAAAAGAAAAAGAAACCTCCTTCCTTTCCCCGCCAAGTGTGACCCTTTCCGCCCCATAATGAACAGTTAGTCCACGGAATTGTGCCTCGCCTCATTAAACCCAGGTGTTTTGTATTCCCGCCCCTCATCCAACAGAAAAGCCAAGAAAAGGAAAAAGAGGTAAGGAAAGAAAGGAAAAAGAATCTTAAGCCTATCGTATCCCTCAAACCGATTCCTGCTCATGGACGGTCCGTATCATTGTTACTGCATCCGTATAGGTAGTTATCGCTGGAGGAAGGAAGGGAGGGAGTGGAAAACCCACCAGAAATGGAAGGCCGAAGTTGAAATAGTACCGCTCGACGGCGGCGCCGAGTGGGAAGAAAGAAACAAGAAATCGAAACGAGGTTCGATATCAAGACAAACTTCGCGGGGCTCCAGGAAGGAGAATCCCCCGTCCAACAACCAATTCTATCCAATCCAATCCAATCCAATCCAAGTACCGATGGCGTGCCGCTTCTTACGCTCCCTGAGAGACCATCCGGACGCTCTCGCCCTCGAGCATGTCGCTATCCGCATCCGTCATGTCGCCTTCCTCCACGCCGATGCCGGAATCATATTGCCGCTTGTTGGGCGCGCGCGAGAAGCCGAACCGACGAGCGATGCTGGTGATGGGCGAGAGGGTACCAAGGCGACGTTGGCTTGCGGGCTGCGAGCCGCGAGGCGTCTTCAGTCCGTTGATGGTCACGTGTTCGTGAGCGACACGCACGCCTTCCACCGTTGCGTTCTCAACGGCGCTCAGACTGCTACGGCTACGCTTGAGAAATGCCTGGCTGCGTGCCTCGTTGCGGTCGTAGGCGGTGCGCACTTCGGCCTGCAGGCTGTTGATCGTCTCCTCGGTGTATTGCACGTACTGCCTGAATTCCTCCTTGAGATGCTCGAGAGAGGTGGAAAGCTCGGCCATCTTAGCGGCGCGAGTGTCGGCAATGACTTGCAAGCCATAAATCTCCTCCGTCTTAGCCTTGATCGTGTCATTGAGCTCGTTGACGGTCTGGTTGTAATCGGACTGCCACTTCGCAATTTGGTTCTCACGCTCGACGACGCTCTCTCGCAACTCCTGAGTTTCCTGCTCGTGCGCAATTTCGGCATCATGCGCCTTCTGCATCTCTTCCTGGAGATGGGCTTCGAGCTCCTGGCGACGGAGCCGGAGTTCCTCGAGGTCCTCGGTATTACCTTGCAGAGTGTACTCGTAGTCGGCGATTTTGGCGTCACGTTCAGCAATAGCCTGAGCCTTCTCAGCTTCGACTGCTTGAATATTTTCTTCGAGCGCAGCCAGTTGCTCTTCCAGGACAGCAATCTCCCCAGCACGGGCGGCTGCAAGGCTTTCGGCTTCCTCACGCCGCTCAATCTCCTCAGACATATCCATCTGGTACTGTTCTTCGCGCTCCGCCGCCTTGTCTGCAAGCTCTTCCTCCACGGCCCGCATGGACTGTTGAAGACCGAAAATCTTTTGTCGCAGCTCATTCGCGACATCCCCGTTCTCGTTGATTTGGTGCTCGAGCTGGGCAATTTTATCCTCCTGTTCCTCGACCGTCTCTTCCAACTTTTCTTTCCTCGCCTGCTCCTCGTCCCTCTCGACGGCCACAGTTTCAAGTTCTTCACGTAGCTCTGCGAGCTCCGCCTCAAGGTCTGAGATTTGGTCCCTGTAATCAGCGATGGCTTCTTCTCTATCTTCCAATTCCTCCTCCGCAGCCTTACGCTGGCGCTTCTCCGCCTCGTTAGTGGTCGTCAGTGCGGACAGCTGCTCACGATAGTCGTCGAGTGCAGATTCCACCTTCTCAATCTTCAATTCCAACTCGGTGGTGAACTTGGTCTTTTCATCAATGTCCGCTTCAGCAAGTTCACGATGATATCTCTCAGTGTCGAGCTGCTTCTGAAGTTCCGCTGTTTCAGCAGAGTGTTTCTGTTCCATCTCAGCGATGGCATTTGCGTGTTCCTTTTCGGTGCGTTCGATGAGAGCTTCAAGGCTTGAGACCTCTTCACGGTAGCCCTGAATGGCCGTCTTCAGACGATCGTGAGACTCATGAAGGTCGGTGGACTCGGTCCGGAAAGCCTCAAGTTGTTCCTGAACCTGTGCCAGTTCCTCTTCGCGGCCCTGCAGATTTCCTTTCACTTCCTCGAGCTCTTCCTCCAGATCCACGATGTATTTGGATTTCTCGTCGGAATCCTTATCGAGATTAGAGAATTTCTCGTCCAGCTCCGCTTTGTTATGTGCAAATTCCTCTAGCTTGATGACAAGGCCTTTGTGTTGATCGACCAGCACATTCTGAGTGCGGATGTACTCCTCGATTGTCTTGAGCTGCTCGTCCCGAGTTTGGATCAAGCCTCGCACGTGACTGAGTAGGAAGGGCAGGACTTCCTTGTTCGGTAGATCAGTAGGCATTGCGCCGGGAAGGAGATCCTCGATTTCAAGACGCGAGTCACGGAAGACGGCTCTAAGGTGCTGGAGAATAACTTCTGGGTCGGCGTCTCCATGTGAAAAACCCAAGCTGCGGAGCTCCACAGTCATGATGTCGACGGCGGACTTTGAAGCAGCAAGGTCGCTGTGCAGACGCCTCACAGTCTCTTGAAATTGGAAGATTTCGGTCTCATGATCGCGATCAGGCAAGGACACTTGAGTCGTGGCCTCAGAATAGCCCGGGATGACAGAAATGCTGGTGTGTCCATCGTTCACCCGATACTTGTCCGTGTTCGGTCCTGTAATGGTGGTTTCCATCGGTATCGGGATGTCTTCTGGTCTAACGAGCACCAGCCCGTCGTCGTCATCAGAAACAGAATCCACATCGGCGTAGTCAGCCTGGACGCCATCACTTGTAAGAGCATCGATCTGTCGCTCCTGGTCTTCCTGATGCTGCTGGATTTCTGCTCGAAGACGTCGGATCTCGTCCTCCAGGGCTTGAAACTGCTCGTCCCGCTGGTCTCGGTAACCAGCGGCATCGATGCCCAGCTGACGCTGAGCTTCAAGAGCGTTGATCAGCTCTTGCTCACGCTCCTCTTTCTGGCGGATCAGATGACGCAACTGCTTAAGCTCTTGCTTGCGCTTCGCGTCCTCGCGCTTCTGTTCCTCAATCTCGTTGACCTCCTCACTCATGTGGCTCCGGCGCAACCGACGCCTCGTGCGACCGTCAAGGACCGACCGAAGAGGAGAGAACTGAAGCTCCTGGTAAGACTTCTCATTGCCAGTACGGTCGGAAAGGGAACGCGACGGTGCGGGACGCTGCGCCCTGGTGGGTCTGGCAGGAGTTATGATGGTTTGTGTAGTTGTCGTCCTGGCGATCATCTCCGCCGGTGGCTCTGAGAAGCCCACGCGACCATCGACGACAATATGATCATTGCCTTCGCTCGCCTCCCTGACCGGGTTCAGGTCCTCCAACGCCTCAGCTGGTCCGACGGAGGCGTGTTTGACGCGTTTCTTGCTGCGACGAGGTCCATGGTTGCCGGATGACGACTGGGGTACCGTTCCTTCAACGCTCTCATTGACCTGATTGTCGATCGAAGCCGTGCTCGCGCGACGTTTGTGGCCACGAGCATGGCTCTGGCTAGAGGAAGGGCCTGCCCTTATGCGAGCCATGGCGCAACAGAGCTAGTCTGGTGAGGGACAGGGGTTGGGATTGACGTGCGAAATGTGGTGAGAGCGTTGGTGCAGGAAGCTGCGCCAAACAGCGAGAAAGGCGACGTCGGGATGGACGGTGTGTTGAGGTCGCGAATCCAATTGCGTGGAGCAAGTCAAAAGGGGACAAGATAGCAGCGTAGAGGAAATAAAAAGGTACACAAGAAGGGATAGCAAGAAGTGGTTATGCGTCCGTGAGCAGGTGGGGAGAGCAAAAGTTGGGAAGGGAAGAAAGGTGGATGAAGCAAGCTCTCGTCATAAGGGTAGCGTAGGAGGTGTTAGGTGGGTAGCGGGCGTTGCCAAGTGACGACGAGAAATTGTTGCAGCCCAGCCACCGCAACAGGCAAAAGGCGGCGGACAAGCTGCGGCTGCGGACAATTTCGAAACCTTCTTTACGCAGCGCAAACCGCCTAGGCAACCGTGCATAACAGCGTACATACAGCACCTAGGTACATAATCGTTTGTATCTACTAACTACTACTACATGAACGCGACAGGTATATAGGTATTCTACACGCATACATCCCGTACAGTAATACCTACTACGAACAACACAGGATACATACACCCATCGGTCTCCTATTGACCAGATTCTGGATGCTCCTGTTGCCGGGTGATCACCTATGCCGTCATCGCAGCAACATGTCCTCGTACCCTCTCCTATGCCGTCATACATAACTTTGTCCGCAAGTGCTAACGTTAGCGAGGTGAAGGTGCCTTAGGATATGCAAGTGATGCTGCCTGATCGTACCTAGGAGACCTAGGCTACCATAGCTCGTCGATGCTAGGCAACCACGGCTGTGGCGTCCGGTGACGGGAGGCATTACGGGACGAATCACAAGGGCGAGAAATGGCGGCAAGTGGCTCGCCTGCAGAATGCCCAGGCGGGCAGCGGAGTGGCTAAAGCTGCCCACGCACTCTTACCCACCTGGTGCCGCTCCACGTTCGCTAAGAGCCGACCTACTGCACCGGACATCATTACGGATGATCGACGAACAGGTCGGCGGTAATTGCATACTAGTGTGCATGTATAGATACATTTTCTTGCAAAGAAACCCAGCCTATTAGGCCGATCATCTCAGCATGAGTACAGTATTGTACGTCAAACAGGTACTATTTGGTATTACTACTTACAGTACCAATGTACTGTACTGTATTTAATTCCGTACCTGGCAGTAGTACCTTATTAGGTCATCATGGGACCTCCCGCAGTAGTGCTCCGCAGCTATCTATGTACTGTATGAGTATCACCACTATTCCGTTCGCCGCTATCTAACCTCGACTGTGATACTCCGATGTCTCCTTCATGCGACGCGATCCCTCCGCGGCTTCACGTCCACGCCGACTGATGTCAGCGGCTCGTTCTCGCTATCCAGCACGGAGCCCGCTTCCGGACAACGGCCCTCCCCTCATCCATTCGCTTCTACCATTATTTGCGTGAGGACTTCGTCGTTTGCCGTCTTCCATTTAATCAGCTTAAGCACCCTCAACGCGCCAGGCGAAAGGCGGAGCCAAAGGCAGTTAAGGAGGACTGTGGCCGCCCTTCCTCATTCCCTCATCTGCCAACATGGCGGATGATGGACAGCCCTCAAGATTGCTTGGGCTCCCGGGAGAACTCCTCGAGGGTGTGATCAGATATCTGATGCCAACCGACCTATCTCGCCTGTTGCGAGCATCTCGCGGACTTCGACAGTTCATCATTGAATCACCTCAGTGGCGTCAGTTCTTCTTGATAAGCACTCACGGCGCTGATCTGCGACCTCTCGACCTCCAGTCGCACCGCGCCGTCTACGATTTCTACACCGGATCCATGGGTCATTTCTGGTTTCTGACCGAACGCAAGCTGTGGTTTGGTGACATGGAGTTCGAGGGGAAGCTGGCCATCGCCCGGTTCAATCCACACGATCCTGCCATCGAAGTGTTGCCCCTCACGGCAACTCGCCCGAATAACCCGTTGGTCAACTGGACTCGTGACGCGAACGTTGTCTACCATCCCTTCGCTCCCGCTGTGTCCGTGGAAGCGGACGCTATCGTGGTCCGCATCACTCCCGAGAGCCTAGCACAAGCGCAAGGGAAATCCTACCCCGCAGAAGAGGTGCCCATGGGAATATATGGCGGTTCTTACCTCCTCCAATCAAGTTTCATGTTCACCTTCGCAACAGAATCGGCTGCCAGGGATCCGTGGCCACCTCGTTCCTTGCCCGCTGTTCAACGCACACCCAGGAGCCTGGTGCAGAGACCGCATGAAAACGACGAAAGAGCACCCTCTTCGATCAGAAAATCACGAGGCACATTTTGCGTCCGGATGCGGCCAACCGGCGCCGGAAACCGTTTCCTACCTCGCCTGCTCCAATTTGACGAAGCGAACATCGGCAACGCGATGAACCGATTTCTAGGTCGAGATGTCCTCTACGGGACATTGCCCGAAGAGTGCTATACACCGACTCCGCAGAAACCCTGGCGCGGTATCTGGGTCGGTGATTACGAGGGCCATGGGACCGAATTTCTCGTCTTCCTCCAGCCCGACGAGCCCTCCCCGCTACCTAGAAAGGCAGGGAAAGCGTTGAGGCTGATAAACAGAGTGCGACGCGATGCTCAAGATCATGAGTACGACGTCTCGGATCCGGCAAGCCCTAACAGCGATACGGACGATTCTGATGACGATGACGATCCCGCGATGTTGGAACGTCTGGGCCCCGCGATCGCAAGAGAATTCGCGCCGGAGCATAACGCCGCTTACCCGGGCGCCGGTCAGCACGGCGAATACAGCGGACGCCTCGAAGCCGTCAAGCTGACCGGCGACGAAAACGTTCCGAGAGGCCAGCCGAGCTTCATCATCCCCGACTTGGGAGAGGCGGGATATGTCCGCACGGCGGACGAGCCGGAGTTCGCGGGCGCTCGGATCGTCCTGAGTCTGGGACATGTTGCCGCTCGAGGCTTCAAGAACGGTAAGTCGTCTATTTTCCCCATGTCCCTTCATCAAGCCCCTCCTCACCGTCCTCGCATCCACTGTACATAACCAAATCAACCACACTAACATCCTCCTTCCTTTTCCTCATCCAGACTCCTACACCCCCGCCCAAGCCTTCCTCCTCGACCACGACACCATCGTCCAGTACTGGCTCGACTTCGGCCATATGTCCTTCTTCCGCCGCCTTCCCATCGACTCCTTCCTCACCTACGGCTTCGACCGGCTGCGGTTGGGGAGGTCGAAGCAGTTGTCGTCGGGATAAGGCTACCTGGCCGCGCGCCGACGCGTTAACGGCACTTTTTGATGATTGGCTATGCTTTCCCTCATGATATCCTCGTTATTTCTCCTTTCTTCCATGATTCTCTTTGCTCCTTGAGACCCTTCGGAGCGGGATCCTCTGTCTTGCGCAGATGGCTGGTCTATTACCGGAGGACGCCGGAGGGGGCAGGAGGTGTTGTCTTCCTACCCTCGCCCGCTTTTCCTTTTCTTTCTCCTTTTCTTTCTCCTTTTCATTCTCCTCCTTTTCTTTCCTTTCCTCTTCTCCTGTGTCAGCTCTTTTCCTTGCTCGTCTAACTTATATCCCCACTCCGCTAAGGCTGAGACCGAGGCTGAGGCGCTAAGAACCGCATTCTATTGCACGGCCCCTTTCCGGGGCGCTTACAGAGTTACTTAGGTTAGGACCTAAGCTACATACCTACGGCCTCTGTAACGATTCTCTTTCTCTCTTTCTTTCCTGTCGTACCACTCTGACGATGACGATGGGAAACGTACTATACCATCTACCGACGCTTTAGGTAACGTTTTATACCACTCTATACTCTCTCTCTCTCTCCCTTTATCCTTCATTGTTCTCCCGCACACCTCGGGTACCGGTCTGAAGAGCGACGGCATTGAGGTGACTGGGCATACTCGTGATTCCATGCGATGTCATGCCATGTTATATGAGTAAGGAAGGACGACACGCGCACTCTGTCTGATTCTGAAACTCCTGTTCTTTCTTTTCTTTCCAAACACCTCTATCCCCAACCTTAACCGACGCGTTTTTATATCCCATCCTGTCCGATCCGTGAAACCAGTTAACCGAAAAAACAAGGAACGATAAAAAAAAGAAAGAAAGTTACGCACCCACAACCCCGGTCATAAAAAAAGGGACAGAAACGGAAAGAAAAACAGGCCTCTGAACTCACGTCTGACTCTCATCTCCTCGAAAAACGTCAAAAAACACAGCATCTCCGTATCTCCACATACTCCAAACAAGGAGGGAAGCCAATCTCCTACCAAGTCCACAAATGGAACCCTACTTAGTCCAGCTCACCATCCGCCTCATCCTGTCCTCCCCCAGGCACCGTCGTCATCGACTTCCCACCCGGCCGATCCACCAACACCCCATCCTCATCCTCCCCATCCTCCCCATCTTGCAGGCTCGCCGCCTTGCTGCCGCCGGCGGTCGGCGCCGGCGTGCTCGGCAGAGAATCCGCGGGCACGAGGGTGAAGGTGATGACGAAGAGCGGGGTCCGGCTCGCTTGGTCGCGGAGCACGTATCTGAGGGAGTGCGCGCTGGGGTGTCAGCGGGATTAGGTGGGTGTTGCGCTGCGCTTTGGGGAAAAAAGAGAGAAAAGACAAAATTAAATAGAAAAGGGAGAGAAAGGGTTTGCCTTACCGGAGGGGTTGTCCGTCCCAGTATTTGATGATGGGAAGGGTGAGGATGGGGAGACGGAGGGCGAAGTCTGCGTGTACGAATTTGAGTCAGGCGGCTGGCCTTGCATTTTTCTTTTCTCCGCGAATAGAGGGGTTTTTCTTTTCTTCGGGTAGGGAAGATACCGTTGAAGTCCAGATATCGGTTGAAGAAGTCACACGCGTACGTGTGGTCCTTCCGGAACACAAACGCCTTCCGCTTCTCGGCGTCGAGAAAGTGCTTCTGGCGCTGGGCAGACGCATCCGGGATGCCGAGCTCCTGCCGGATCTTCTCGCCCGCCTCATCCATAGCGCCCTCCTCGAGGATCAGGGCTTCCTCGCCCCCCTCGCCGACGGCATCGCCCGCATCGTCCGCCTCCGCGTCCGGTCCGCCGACGGAGAGGACGTTGATGGAGCTAAGCAGCGGGCCATACAAGTACGGCTCGTCGGCCTGGACGTCGCCGTCGAGGCCGGGGTCGATCCAGCCCTTGACGAAGTTGAAGGCGCGGTCGAAGCCCCAGGGCAGGCGGTCGCGGATGGGGTGGTCGAAGTCGTTGCCGAAGACGAGCTGGTCGCCGGCGAAGTCCTTCTTGGGTTTCCAGGTGAAGGCGATGCTGTAGAGGTCGGCGGTGTGGGTGGGGGCGGAGAAGTAGGGCGAGGTGGAAGGGGCGTGCTCGGGGAAGCCTGGGGGGTGTTGGAAATATACATGTCAGTCAGGGGGTGTGGCGATGGGGAAACTGTTCCTGGGCTTTTTTTTTTTGCTGACCGCGGTAGTTTTGGATTCGCACGTTGATGTCGGCTTCGATGAGGTCGGAGGAGATGTGGACGGGCTTGGAGGTGTTCACGTGCACTTCATCGTGGGTCTTGAGGTCGTATTGCGGTCCGGCTGTGACTTTGAGGACGTAATTATGTGCCATTGCGGGAGGAAGACGAGGCTATAGTGGTGATGAGTTCTGCTGGGTGTGGGGTCGGGACAGAGGGTAAAAATCAGCGAGGGAGAGGGTGTGAAGTCCTTGTCTACGGTTTCAAAGGATAAAAGATGAAGAATAAAGGAAGGTGAATTATTTTGGTCCAAAAGATGAAAGGCGAAGATGAGGTCCGGTTGCCTCGCGCGGCATGACGTCTGCAGCGAACCCTGTGGCCCGTGCCCAAGCCTGGTTCCCTTTGGTTGTTCCCTTGTTGCCGTCGTCCCGTCGTGCTGGGGCCTCAGGCTGCCAGTGGCGGGGCGATGGAACTACCTACGGGGCACCTCCGCATCCGTGCCGTCAAGAGTCCCCGCCCAACCTCCATCCTCCTTGACTCCACCTTTTCTAGAGGCCTAACATTGATTCCCATCTCCTCTGTCAGCATGTGAACGCAATGGCTCTATACCTCGATGCCTCCGTCCGCCATGTCTTCCTTGCCAGCTGGCTGAGCAAGCTATATACTACGGACTCGACGATGACTTCCTCTGTCATGGCTAATATAAGCATAGACAGCACTTCCTATAGGCCAAACGCTTAGCAACTGAGTATTCCAGGGACGAAACAACGGCTCGATGCAGGGGAGTGGAACCGACTCAACCGGAACAGTCTTCCCGCATCCTGAACGCACTTGGAAAAGCTTCTCCACAGATGATCATCCCCTCTATCAATGGCTCCCGGACCTTCACTTGCACTTTGCCCCTGGCCTCATCGAATTCACCCCAACCTGAGTGGCTGTCACCTTTGACAGCGGGGCCATATTCCCAGAAGGACAAGGGCGCAGCCGCTTTCATCGCTCTACCCTTGTCGATATCACGTCTCCATTAAGAGCATAAATACGGGACAGCAGCTACCAATTCTGCGTGCCATCGTCGCTTCTCATGAATGTTCCCCCTGCTCGCCTTGCCATGTGGAGAATCGTCATGCCCCGAACCCTGCATACGACCGTTTTATGTCTGAATAATGGCAATATGATCCGAGCGTGTCTACAGATCCCCTGTTCTACTAGCCGTCAATGGATATGCGGGGTATCCCCTACTCAGCGGGGCGTGTCTCACAGTGCAGGTCAGATATCTTTAGATTTCTGAAATATATAAGCTGCCCTGAGCTGCTGTGTTGCCTGCTGCTTCCATCTACTATGTGTTGAATCGGCTCTGCTTGCTTTCTCTTGTGTTTCTTGATCTTTCGCTAAACAGCTCGTCATGTCCTTTATCCCGTCAAGTATGTGGGGCTGCGGATTGTTGGTCTGCACAGCTGCCATCTTATGTCTGCTCAGGATGGGATGTCGGCCTAAGGGGCTACCGCCAGGTCCACCTACTGTGCCGTTCTTCGGCAACCTTCTCCAGGTAAGCCAAGTATACTGGAAGGCATCCTTTTCCCCGTTATCATTGACGCCTGTTAGATGCCCACAAAGGATGTGCACATCCAGTTCAGCAAATGGGCCGATCTATACGGACCAGTCTATAGTCTAATCTTAGGTTCGCAGGTCATGATTGTGCTGAATTCGGACACCGCGGTCAAAGACCTTATCGACAAGAGAAGCAACATATACAGCGACCGTCCAGAGTCGTATGTTGGCGGAAGATTGTGCAGTGGTAATCTGAGGATGCTTTTCATGCCCTACGGACCGACCTGGCGGCTCATTCGCAAGCTCAGCCATAACCTCTTGAACGCCACTCTCGTGAAAAGCTATCTTCCGTATCAGTCCTTGGAGAGCAAGGCGATGCTCATGGATTTCCTTGCTCGTGAGGTCCAAGATCCTCTGGATACTGTCCGGAGGTTCTCGAACTCGGTGACCACTTCTATCGTTTATGGGTGAGAGCTTCCTTAAGCGGCTCGCATCTGTTGGACACTGCTCACTCCCATAGCTGGCGCAACCCGACATTCCACGACGACCGTTACCAAAGGCTGTTCACCGGATTTGATGCCATGGTGCATCTGGTATCTTCACCAGCCGCTGCCTTTATGGATTACTATCCCATCCTCCGTCGTCTGCCTGATTGGGCGTGTTTCGTGAAAAGAGAGGCAAAAAGATTGCATGCTGTTGAGAAGGATCTTTATGTCGGTCAATGGTTGCAGTGCAAGGAGGAGACGATGCAGGGAACGGCTCGACCAAGCTTCTGCAAGAATATGGCGCGAGTGCAAGAGAAAGAGGGTCTGAGTGGTATGACGTCTGATTTATGATGGTTCAGGCCTTCTACTGACGCAGTGTCAGACGATTTGGCAGCGTACCAAGCGGGCACGCTGCTCGAAGCTGGTTCTGGTATTTCAGAACCCGACTTCTCCTTCTTCTGCAAAACGCTAACTTGACCGTGACAGATACAACTTCCAGCACCCTCTACGGTTTCATTCAAGCCATGGTCGTGTTTCCAGACGCGCAGAAGAAAGCCCAAGAAGAGATTGACAGGGTCATCGGGCCTGACCGACTCCCAACCTGGGACGATGCTCCCAACATGCCATACGTCCGCGCATGCGTCAAAGAGTCCCTCCGATGGATGCCCACGACCATCTTCGCCGGCAACGCCCACGCCGTCATCCAGGATGACGAATACATGGGCTACCGCATCCCCAAGGGCGCCGCCGTGCTGATCAACGTCTGGGGTACCACATCCCCCTTCCCCCCTGCCGAAAGGCAATGACACACACCAACTAACCACAAACAACCCTCCTCGCAGCAATCAACATGAACCCCCACCGCCACCCCTCCCCGCGCACCTTCGACCCCTCCCGATACCTCACCGACCCCCTCAGCGCCGCCGACGCCGCCGCCGCCCCGGACGTCGCCCGCCGCGACCACTTCACCTTCGGCGCCGGCCGGCGCGTCTGCCAGGGCATGCACGTCGCCGAGCGCAGCCTCTTCCTCGCCGTCGCCCACCTCCTCTGGGCGTTTGCCGTCCGGCCTGTCACGGACGGCGTGCTGCCCGACACGGAACGCTTGGTGCCGGCGTTTGTGACGATGCCGGAGCGGTTTGAGGCGCGGTTTGTGGTGAGGGATGCGGGGAGGGCGGAGAAGGTGAGGGGCTGGTGGAGGGAGGTGGCTGAGGGTTGTTTGGATGGGAGGGGGCAGTGGAAGGCTGGGGTTGCGGTTGGGGAGGGGGAGGGGGTTTGATGTCGCTTGTGTTTGGTGGGCGCGGTGTGTGCTGCTGCGAATTTTCGATGGATGATATCGCGGTGCGGTTGCGCATGAAAAAAGCCATCATTATACCTGCGGGTCGAAAGGTCGATGAGTATGTTCTTCTGCTCCTCTTTTTTTTTCGTTTTTTTTTCGTTTTTCTATACTTTCTTTCCCCCATTTCGGGGCAAGTGAAAAAACAGAGCGTGTTGGAGAAGAAAGACAAAGATTGAAAAATTAATCAAAAAAGGAGGTATATCCGCCACATATCCTCCATATACTCGTCTGCTCTCTCCTTCTCCCTTCGTGCGCTCTGCCTCTTCCTTCCCCTCCCGCTTTCGCTCCCTCCGTTCACGTCCGCGATCTTACAGCCAATACCCCACCGCCCCCGCCCCTCCGCTGGTCGGCTCGTCGTCCCTCGAGGCGGTGTTGGCGGCGTTTTTGTGTACTACCACTATCACTGCTCTTGCTGATGATGTGGTTGGTTTATGGCTGCGATGGTCGTGAGTGATGCTGCTGCTGCTTGTGCTTCTGCTCGTAGCGCTCGTGGTGCTTCTGCTGCTGGTGGGGGTTTGAGGGGATGAGTTGGCGGTGGACATGGCGCTGAAGAGGAGAGGAGAGTAGCAATGGTTATCGGAGGGCGATTTCGGTAGGAGGGAGGTATGTGTGAGAGGCCTTTAGAGAGACGTGGGTGGCGAGTGCAGTGCCTGAATGTTCCTGAATTGGGGTTTGGTTCGGTCTATGGAGATGTTTGGGACGGGAGGAATAAGTCTTGATCTGATCTGATCTATTCCCCGCCTGTGACGGAGATGGTGAAGTCGTGGACCATAGAAGGGGAGGGGGTTCTTCAGATCGGTTCGAAAAGAAGCAAGATGAAGAAAAAGCTCAATGATTTATAAAGTGGACGTGGCAGGTGGAAGGGTAGGAAGTTCACTAGGCAACAAAAAGAAACATCCATCTTGATATATATATCCCCTTCCCGCCCAGCATCGCTCTAAACTCGTGCCTCCTCCTCGAGGCCGCCCTTCCACGTAAGGAAGGCAGGTATCCGGCCTCGTCGGTGCCTGGGAAAGGTGTGTATGTATGTAAGCGTGTGTACCTCTGTGTGTGTGTGGCACAGTTTAAGAGTCACATCCTGAGGTACCATACCTTATTTACCTGCCATGTGCAGTGATGTGTGGGAGTGTTTGTGTAGCCTTGCTAGGCAGGCAGGAAGGTAGGCAGGCAACAACGGTGGGTACCTAGTAGGTGGTACCTAGGCTGAAGTACATCCTACATACATATCCGCTGCGTATGCATGCGAGGCTTGGTACAGACGGGACTGAAGAGCAGGCTACAGCCTTAGGAAAGAGGGAGGGCAAAAGCAAAAGTGAATAATGGTAGGATGACACGCACCTTCCCCCCCCCCCCCCTTACGCGCGAAGCAATAAGAGAGAAATAAGCTACCAATGAGATCATTTGCATACTATGCTATTGGCTGGCTTCGCTCAGCTGGTTGCCTGGATGGTTGGTCAGTTGCCTGGCGCCTACCACCTCGCCTGACGTCGAACGTAAACAAAGGTGTAGACGACGATTGAGGGAGCTGAGTTGGGGACCAATTGCGGGGCGGAGACCAGGGGCGCGGGGCGGAGGGCGGAGGGCGCAGGACAGGGCGGAGGGGGCGGAGAGGGCGGAGGGCGGACCAGTAGTGGGGTCTAGGCTGGACATCACCACTACCTGCAACGCTATTGGGGGTAAATCAAGTCCGCACCATGATGAGTGTAAAAACTATTATTTTACCCTGCCGAGCAATATAACAGCCTCGCCTCCCTAAATCCCTCAGTCCTTCTTCTTTTCGACTTTCAATCCCACCCCAAAAACACCCCACCATTTGCCTATGAATTTATGTTACCACCAACCACCCCCATACCTTACAACCCTCCCTTAACCCCCAACCGTCCCCCCCACACCGCCAACAAATCCTCCGCCGCATCAACCTCCACCCCACCAGCACCCACAACACTCAACCCCCCATCCCCTCCTCCTTTTCCTCCCCGCCGCGGAGCCAAAAACAACAAATCATTATCCTCGCCCGCAAACCGCGAGCCAAAACCATACGGCGACGGAAGAACAGCGCGGCGGGGGCGTGACCACTGCTGCCGGTAGGAGTAGTACGTCAACCCGGCGACGAGGGCCAGCGCCGTGGAGGAGAGGAGCGGGAGCCAGGCGGCGCGGGTCCAGCCGAAGGAGGGGTCGGCGTCGTGGGCGGGACGGCGGATGATGGGGGCCGCGAGCGGGAGCCGGGTGTAGAGCGGGTGGAGGAAAGTCCGGATGCTGTGGCGGGCGGGGGGTTGCCAGCGGAGGGCAGAGGGCGAGGGGAGGAGGTCGGAGTGTAGACGATGCGTGTACTGCTCGAGGCTGGGGTACTTGCGCTTGAGGGCTTCGGCGAGCCAGGGCTGCGGGACGTCGGCGTGGAGGATGAGGGCGAGGTAGCCGAAGGCGAGGCAGTCGAGGGTTGTTGGTGCGTCCGTCGCGATGAGGTAGGGCTTGCGCGCCAGCAGCTCGGTGAGCGGGGCGAAGAGCGCCTCCGCGACCTGCTCCAGCTTGAACCGGCTGGCGTACTCGGGCTTGGCGAGCCAGCTGCGCACGCCCCGGTTGCGGGCGAAGAGGCTGGGGCGGGCAGGCGCGTCGGTCGGCAGCCCGGCCGCTTGCTTCTGCGCTTCGAAGGTGCCGCTGGGCGTGTGCCCGGTGTCCAGACCGAGGTCGACGGGTTCGTCGTACGTGTCCAGGTCGAGGCCGGAGATGCCGAGGTGCGCGGTCCGCGCTCGGGCGGCGTCGCGCCGCGTTGGCGGGATGTGGTAGTTGGCGTGCCAGGGTAGGATTTTTGTGTAGGCAGGACGGGTGGTTGCGGCGTAGTTGGTGTAGGACACGTAGAGGTATAGGTCCAGGGCTGGAAGCGCATGTGCGTGAAGGAAGGAGGTGAATCTGCGATGGATGTTAATGATGTATTTAGAAAGGCGCAGACCTGATTTCGGGATGTGTAGTATCCTCTCCTTCCGGTGAAGAGGCGAGAAGAAAAACTCACGCTGTAACATCAGCCTGCTGTGCAGGATCAAGGGAGGAGTCCATGTCGGTCAAGCCAGCGGAGCGGTCGCGAAGGTGTTTGACAATGGGCTCGAAGCCCGCTATCCAAGCCTCGCCATCGTGGAGAGCCGGGAACCTATCTTGTTGCGCGGTCAGCGGTCGTTCCGCCCACATCGACGTGGGATCATCGATGATGAGAATTGCGACGCACTGCTCGGAGTGACGGAGACATCATGGTCTTGTACGAGACACCAGTCCTCGCTGGGGACTTCGCGGTGAAGGTATGCGATGGCGGCGATGCACTCGGGGTCGATGGAAGGCAGTCCGAAGGCCGGGCCCCAGACGTGAAGCTCCAACATCTGCCTGCCTGCGCGATGGGCTGAGAGGAATAGGTGTATATGTTCGGAGTCTTGGGTTCGTGAGGAGAGAGTGGGCAGTTGCGCATCGGTCTAGGTTGGATTGAACAATGCGCGTCGGGTAGATCTGATTTTCCCAGAGCTGCGGAGCGGGCCCGAGCACCTCCGAAGGACCAAGGACCTCCGTCATCTCCGCCGCCAGCGACGCACCTCAACCACACCTCACGACGCTGTCTGTACGGATATACCAACAGGCTATCTCGCATTCAACAACCATGGCGCCTGTCCGGCGCTATCTGCGCATCACCAAATACTCCGTCCTCGAAGTCCGGATCTACATGGAAAACCCATCCCATCAAGACAGCTGGCTGCTCCGCCGCACCGACCCCGCCCTGCCCCGGATCATTGAAGCCGTGCGACCGCTCGTGCTGCCCAAGCTGCGCGAGGAGAACGAACGAACGGGCAAACGCGGCGGGGGAGCGAAGAGCAAGGCTAAGGGGATCAAGGATACGGTGGAACGGGGTCAGTTCACGATCGGAGACACGTACGGATGCGAATTGCTAACGACGTCATCGACAGACGACTTCGAGGTGTCTATCTTTTTGACCGATCTTTCCACCCGCCACACCGTCCTCACGAAACATAAGTCCTTTGAAACCCCGAAGCCCCGGATTGGTAGCAATTCGGGCAAGCTCACCGGATGGTTGACGACGGGGACGTCGAACAAACCCCAGGAGATTTCCGACGATGACGAGGGTGAAGGCGTCCGCCTGCGCGAGGAAGACGAAGAACCCATCAACCTCGACGATATCCCCGAGCAACCCGCCGAAAATGGAGGCGAAGGGGGCGCCACAGGCGTGGGCATACGGCCCCGCAAACGTCGCCGGCAACCGAGCGAAGAGGAGGGCCTTTTCGTCGACGATGGGTCGGATGACGATTCCGAATTCGCCTTCCAAACGCAACGTCCCTCCGTCACTAAAGAACAAACCACCATCTCAATCGACGCCGACGCTGCGGAACCCGCACAGGACGACCCAGCCACCGAGGAGAAGAAGAAGCTCGCCCTGCACACGCGATATGACGGCTTTAGCATCTACGGACGCATCTTGTGCTTGGTCGTGAAGCGGCGCGGTGCTGGGGCCGACGGCGGTCGGAGCGCGGCCGCTGCTGCGGGGAAGTCGTCGTCGGAGAAGGCGGCGCCGGCGGCGTCGGGCCAGCAGATGTTGGAGCAGTGGGTGTCGACGCAGGCGGCGCAGCAAGGGCTGGCCGGCGACGATGATGATGCGGAGGATGGATGATCTCGCGTGGTGGAATCTATGGAGACATCCTTTCAGACCAGTGCCTTTTGCGGTTTGTGAAGCGAAGTGGCAGGCATCCAGGGCTACGACGCCTTGCTTCAAGCAACGGTTTCCTCGGGAAACACACGTCCTCTCCCTACTGCTGGAGGGCGGAAGACTACAAGTGGGATCGAGATGGGGCTGGCTGCTGCCCGCTTCTTCGGCCTGGACGACATCAACCTCGAGCTGATTATCCAGAAGCTCCAGCTCCGGATATCGCTTGATAGACAGTCCAACGAATTGCACGTTGAGTTCATTTGGCGCGGCTGTTTGATGACAGACGTATATCTCCCCGCCCAGCAATCCTCAGGTCGCTGTCAGCATATCCTTTTGCACGCGAGGAAGTCCAGCTGTTCCGGGGAACTGCTCGCAGAAGATCTCCACCCATATGGCGTTCAATCTGTCCGCCTGGTCCGACCAGAAGAAGGCTACATAGTCCGGACGGCTCTGGGGGATTGCTTGGTCGCCGGCGAGAAGGAAATCGTCACCACCGGGTCCTCGAAAGTCACGGGAGGTTGCCTTTGTATGTACTGCGCGTTTTTATAGTTGGGGAGGGTTATAGAACGCCGCGGCAAACCAATCAGGCTTTTCATCACTGCGTAACAAACCCCAATACTACGTAGGCTCGGGGGAAATAAGCCGCTGTTTAAAACAAGGGTATCTTCGTACCAGTATACTTACTATGAAGACAGATGGACTTACGATATAAATCAGATCTCAAGCGCTTGTTCTATGATTCTACTGACATGATCATAGCAGCTTTGCTCAAATCAATACGCGGAGCTCTGGCGCTTGGCGCCCGTGGTCCGTTTCTTCTACCACACCACTCCCCCATGCTCCTGCACCACACTACAGTACCTACTAAATACCTTAGCGTTCGACCGCTTGCTCATACCTACTCAGGTATCTTAGAAAATCAGTATACTGCCAGTCTATATCCTATATTTCTGGCTAATGAGAAGGGGGGTTATCCGTATAGTAATCTAGGGGTTGTACGCGTAGTAACATAGGGGCTATACGAACATTGATCTCCTACTTATATCAAAGCGGATCCAAGGAGGCTGGAAGAACGTCTTTGTCTTCGTCCCATCGATCACTTCTCCCACGCCCTCAACGCATTCCCCTCTATCCATTCGTCAGATAGATATCTTACCTCGCCTGATCCTCATCCTCTCCCCGACCAACCGCGCAGCCATGCCGCAACCGAGAAGTTCAGACAGCCGGTGGAAACCTACAATACAAACGTTAAACTAAGTTGGCAGGCCCCGCCCAACCGCTAACGGCTCCCCCACCTCTCTCTAACGGATGACGCATGCAGCGAAGCGATGGCAACCGTTAAAAAAGTCGTTGCTGTGACTACTCACGGTACGACTCGAGGTGAGGATGACGCGCCATCTTTTTCTTGCTTTTTTTTTCGCGCAAGGCTGGGAGCGCGGATTTCTTGGATCCGGGTTAACATCCTCCTATCTGGTGATCGACCAGTTATCCGGGTCCTCCGGCAGCGCTGAGCGGTGACGATATTTTCTGCGAGGTAGGTACATGCAGCATCGTACCTGAGGTAGGTACGGTACGGTACGGTACGGGAGGGAGGGATCCATGGGTGGGAGTGAACCGCGCCGGAACGGCACGAGCCCTTTACCCGTAGCCATCCTCCCAGGCACGGGTATTATCAGGTACGGTGCGATTGTAACCGCTCATCACTCGTCCACCTACTATATATGATACCGACCTACTACTAGTAGGTAGAGATAGATCATCAGAAACGACATCCTCCGGAAGAAGAGGAAAGCAAGCGAAGTGACGTGCTTGGAGGGGTTGAAAGGCTGCTACCAGTATGCACCCGGACCTCTGCATGAGTACCCACCCCACCTTACTACAACCCCGCTCCTTCCCGAACGCTATCAGATGAATGGTTTGATGCATGGATGAGCCGAACATGCGCATGCAGCGGGCAGCCGTTCAGATGACGCATCGTTCCCCTCTCCCCTCCGCCCCTCCCCCCTCCCCACCCACATACTGTACCTGGGATTTATTTACCCAACCGCCCGCCGCCGCAACCGCCGGCTAAACAGCCTATTGTAAGGTGCACACGCGATACCGATGGTTGCCAGGGTTGAGTCGAGTTAGCACACACAAACGCGTCCGTACCTACCCACCTACCTACTAAATGCACCTACTACGTTACTGTACAGTATATATATATCTCTCACTGCGTACCCTGCAGCGTCGTCGCCGGTGATGCGCGGAAGTGCGGTGCGCGGTGAGCAGACTGTAGAAAAACGGGGTGGCTGGAAGGTACCTATAATGCGGTGGTTGTAAGGGAGGTACGTTCCGTAGCATGTGGGGAACTGCAGTGTGGCGTGCGGTCGTCGCATTGCGCGCAGGAGCGGGGAGGGGGGTTCAAAGGGAAGGGAAAGGCCACGTGGAGTGGATGACAGGAGGGTGTTCATGCACTCGTACACACATGCATGAGTTTCTGACACACTGAAATCAAGGCAGAAGGCGATGTGAAAACCGGGACTTTTCAGTTGCGCTGAGGGTTCAAGTGCCAGTGGTATGTATGAATTAGTTATGAAGGTTGTGACATTTCTAACTCTTCCCATGGATGACAAGGTACTAAGTAGATGAGAAAACGTTTGATGTATATAGAGGAAAAAAATAGAAAAACAAGATTCTGGGGGGGTATTCCGAATGCCAACCACACACACACACAAACACGCACAGTTACGGTTCTCCCCAATAACCACCATGAGTGCCCAAAACCAAAAGCAAAATAAACTCCCAAATGCAATATAACCACAAACAAGTTCCTGTTGACGCCGGCGGGGAATGCTCCGATAAGAACAAAGGAAAAATATGCGAACAAAGGGAAGAAAATGCACAAACGACAAGGAGATTACAAGGGTTATGTGAGAGGGATGATGATGAAAACAAGGGTAGGCGGATGACCGTCCCACAGCATGAGTAGGGACGAAACACCTCTCCAGGTAGGCATTGACAACCGGCAATCTACCGAGCCAGCAGCGGATTGCGACGGTGTTCTGGAGTTGGAGTTGACGTGGTGGATGATAAGCAGGGGCATCAAGCGGGAGCTCCAGCGGCTAGGACGGGACAATGATGATGTGCGCCAGTCGAAGGAATGACTGGACGAGTTCATGCGCATGGCTCTCCGAGCGAGGAGGGAGAGGAGACCAGGTGGCCTTGGAAGATAGCATAACAGCAAGGATCGCCTTCGATGGTGGAGTTATCATTCCAACCGGATAGATAGGGGGCGACACGCCGGTCGCGGTTCATCGCATGAAACAAGTGGAACATCCTGGGAGAGGGAGTTCGAGCTGAAGGTGGGATGCGACCAATGAGCGAGGGCGGCAGCCGTCGATCAGAGGAACGAGTGGTCGATCCTGCAAATGCCAGGATGCGGCGCAGCCAGATGCATTTTGTCGGCAAGGGCTGAACGACCGGTTTTGCCTCGGTTGAAGAGTCCAAGCCAGGAACACGTCTGTCCGCCGCCCCTTTTTTCCTTTTCGCTTTCCTCTTCCCGAGGAAGTCCCGTCCCAGGAAAAATGGAAACAAGATAAGATGGTGCGATTACAAGGTTGTACAGTGGAGAGGGATGGAGTCGATCGATGTGAGAGTGAGGAAATCGTGGAGGTCGTGACGCGCTCGACCAGCGATGAAACGTTGGTCCGTCAGAGCAAGGCGAGGAGAAATGGAGCGGATCGGATGGATCGTCGCCGGCAATGCATCGATGACGCTTCGGATAGACGAGGGCGGGGGTAGTAGGCGAGAGGAGCTGAGATGAAGCGGAGGCTGGGCAATGCGACGGCCGATCCGGGATATGCGATGGATAGGAAAACCCGTTTATTTCGTCGGCACCGGCGGGAGGGGCCGTGTAGGCGGCGGGCCTGGGCAAGGAGGAAGCTGAGTGGCAGGCATTGTGAGAGTGGTGAGAATGGTGAGTGAGGTTGTGACAGTGTTGAGGTGATGCGCGGTGATTCTAATAGCGGAACGTCTGGTAGATGGCTGAAGCGGTGGAGGATGGGATGCGGTCGTGGATAAGCGTCGAGTCGAGTGGTATTAGTGGTTTCGTCGAGGCACTGCCTGCTGAGGAAAAGAGGAAGCTTCGTCAATGGGCAATTGGAAGCGGAGGGGAGGGTGCTGGGGGAAGCCGAAGGTATTTATGGAGAGGCGCACAGGGCCTCATTTACGAAGGGCTGGCGGTCATACCGGGACAGGGCATGGGCGCGCCGAGGGATGGTGTAATCGTACTGTAATAAGCTCATCGATGGCCATAGCGGTGAGCTGATGAGGCGTCAGCCGTCGGCGGTGATACGTGCGTTGGGCCTCGTGAAAGGGGAAGGAACCCAGAGAGTAAGGACGGCCTTGGCGGAGATTACTGAGGGTTGCGTTGCGGGCAGGCGCGGCCGAGGAGGGAAAGTGCAGCCACCATCCCTTCGCGCTCGGACCATCCATTCCCAGCTGGGTCGCCCACCAGCCTGACGGACTCACAGCCTTGATTAGCGTGGAGCTGCGGAGAGCCAGGAAGAAAGGAAGATGGAAGGATGAACAGGGGTGTTGGCCTACCTAGCGAGAACTCCTCCACGGCTAATCGGTACGTACGTTTAGGCTTGGAAGTTTGGGACACCTGGAAGAAAGGGTGGATGGAAGAGTAATCCATGTGAACTTCAGGTAAAACAGTATAGTAAGATATCGGTACAATAGTATGTATGTATGTATGCCAGTGTAGTACATCGAAGAGACAGTAGACAGACAGCATCCGCGTGCCATCAGATAGAGTGCGATACGGACCTGGTGCTCCGTCGTGGCTTCACCTTCATCCGATCATCTCACAGCTGTCATGCGCGCCTCTCAGACGCCCTGGTAACCTTCCTACCTCTGACACCCTAAGCACTCTACCAGGAACGGAACTCCCTTAGTCACGCTCCTGGCCGAGGGCACTGCAGCTGCACTTGTACGACCCCCCGGAGATAACAGAGTCGCTCGTCCGAAGGGAATGGAGGAATGCTCGGGCGGCCCTCCAGGCTGTCTATCTGCAGAGAATCCGTACGGACGAGTGTGGCGTGCTTTGTTTCATCGTTCTTTCGTGAATATCCAACACGTCGATCAGACCTGATCCGCAGCGTACCGCACCGCACGCGTGCTGCCTGCTGCTGCTGTTGCTGCTGCTGCGCCGCCGTTGCCTCCTCCCAATCCTCTCCAAGCGCCCGCGGTCCATCCTCCTCCTCCTCATCATCCTCATCATGATCCACACGGCCATCCTTCTCCCCACCACCCCATCGACGGCCAAACCCGAGGGAAAATCGGCCGGTCGGGTTCGTTGCGGTCAGCCATCAGCCATCAGCGAACCTATGACATCAAGGTCTGGGGCCGTTTCAGCAGGCTGACGCACCGTGCCAACGTCGAGCTTGCAGATGAAACGCGACCGTCGACCTGACGGCGCCCTTGGATTATGGATGCAGCGTGTGTGGGTGCGCGGCCCTGTGCACCGCCTGCGCCTCCCCGCGGATGGCCTCTGTGCTTTTTTTTGCTTCTCTTTCTTTGCGACCGGATCGCAATTTCCCCCAGCACGAGTAAGCAAATGAACCATCGTACAACAACCACCGTGGTGACGATCTAGGATGCGCATTCCTCTGCAGGGGCAAGCCCTTTTGGCCACCGTACCCATGTCGCCGTGGCTTCCCTAGGTGGTCGGTAAAAGGGCGCGCGTTCCTGGCAAGGAAAAAGGGAAAAGGGGGCGCCATCCCGGCAGCCCTTTCCCTTCTGCCCTTTCTGCAGGTACAGAGCCACGAGACAGAAAAGAAAAAGGGCGATCGCGGTGGTGGACGACTCCGAAAAACCGCGGGTTGCGTGCTGTCACCGCCGCCAGGAACAGGCAGCGATCTGCGCGCGCGCGCCCGCACACACTCTTCAGCTTCGCCGCACCGCCGCCGCCAGCATCGCCTAAAAAATAGATGACATGGGGACCGACTCCCTCAGGTACAGAGGTGGTACATGCGCGACCTGAACGAACAGGCAGGGCCAGAATTATTGCAGCCACTCGCGCCTGCCGCGCGATGAATTTGCCCTTTTTACCATGGGTTGTTTCGGCAATCAAAGTGCAAGTTGTCTCTGAGGTCGAGTCCGGTTTGTGATTACATAAGAACGGTACACCCACACCTTCAAGTTCATACCTGATTTCCCGATCTCGATGGCAGCATGCCGTACGATCCATCTGTAACTCGAAGGTGCTGGAGTCTCGTGTGGTTTGATCCGCGAACGACGTCAACACCTTGTTACCCTGGAGCAACGCGTCCGGGCGTGGGAAGATCCGGAGGTCTTTCTCTGACGATAATGACGATGATGCAGCAAAAACAGAAAAGCTAGGTGCTGACAACGACACGAGGGTTCTCTCCAGGGCTCTTCCTTCCCACCTCACCTGCGTTCGTTCGTTCGTTCGTTCGATGTCCGGCCGTTCCGTGCTCCGTGACCACACCTCGCATCGCTTCCCATCTGTCGCAGACTCGAACTGCGCCCCCTTTTTTTTCCCTCTCTCTCTATCTGTCCCCGTCCACATCTCCTCCCTTGCTAGGTACTTCTCCACACACGACGCTTTTTCGAGGCGAACGGGGGCGACCTTCTCCCGCCCTTCTACCGCCCTTCCATGAGAATCTCGCCAGAGCGGGTATGGGATTAGGAACAAGTGAGCAGAGGGCCCTCGCGTTTCGCCACCCCCCTTTTTTTTATGATCCAGGGGGCCACCCTGCGCAGTTCCCGTCTCTCCCTTTTCTTTCCCCAACAATTGCTGCTCCCTCACCCCGTATTTTTTTCTTTTTTTTCTTTTTATTTTCCTTCTCGTCGTCTCACACCCCTGTTCTATCTTGCCGTCCGTGATGAAGAAGCGGCAGAAGAAAGAAAAAAAGACGAAGTGGAGCCGTCCGGCATCGAGCCAGCTGAAAACAGATCGTTGATCCGCGTCTGGTGGCCCCCCGGGGCGGGGCCTCGCCAGCGACGGACGCGGGGGGCTTCCAGAAGCCTTCCTTTTTCGACTTCCACTCCGCCTCGCCTTTTTTTTACTTATGCGGTAAGACCCGCTGCTCCTGGATTACCAGGTCGTCGGATTTTTTTTGCTTCTTCATTATTTCTTTCTGGTCCAGGAAAAACTATTTGTTTACCGCTCTAGAGGAAAGTCCAAAGCAGAAGAAATGATTTGATCGAGGTGTGAACAAACTGAGGACGCATGCAGTGATCACTGCTCGTCCTTCTAGGGGTTTCCCTTTCGTACTCTCTACCTTCTTCTCTCTGTCTCTTAGCCTCATTCATTTCCTCTCTCTCACCGCTCCGATCGACCGGTCATCATCCCGTTCGTTCGTTTCAGACTAGCGACGGAGGGTAGAGAGAAGAAGAAAAAAACGGTCCGAAGAAAAAACGTGGTGGCTGTTATAGTCCCCGCCCGAGGCGAAGCCCCAGTACCTTGGCTACGGACGAAGACAACCTTCGGCTCCGGGTTTCGATCGGCGGTTCTGCATCGTCGGGTTTCTTTGCTTTCTTTCTCTGTTTTACCCTTCACGTCCGCTGCCATGGAGAGGGAAGGAAAAGGCGCTTATAATCCCGAAAAAGCATCATGAACCGCCGCCGCTCGGTTACCGAGCGAGAGAGACAGCGAAGTCTTCCACCCACCCACTTTCTATAACTGGGAAATGGGGGAAGGAGTGCGTGAAATCGCGTGGCGCCCCACATCCACACACGTACCTAGCGTTTCCGCCCATTTTTTTTTTCTTTTTCTCTCCTCGATGACATAGGTAGCTAACATGCGGCCAATCCCGAGATTACTGATGACTCTGACGGAGCCAATAAGAAGAACTGGCAAAAAAAAAAAAAAAAAAAAAAAAAAAGGCCCCTCCTTTCTCCTTTCCCCACTATCCACATAAGGGTTGTTCCATCTGTGACAGCGGCGCGGGTCACCGGCTCCGCTGGGCTAGACCGGCGGGGCCGGGCTCGCTGGTGTGGCTTGCTGGGTACCTATGCACGTGGCTTTTCTTTTCGTTTGGTTTTTTCGCTTGTTTTTCCTTTGGTTGGGTTGGAGGGGATGGGATGGGGTGGAGGGAATTTGGGCACAGGGTGCAGTATGTAGTGGATGTGAAGTGCCTTGATGGATGTTGTGTAGAATTTTGATCCGCAATTGCAATGGATGCAAAATGAGGAAGAGGGAGTTGGAGGACAGCTTTCGTGCTGCCTGCATGCGTCATCGACGGTACAGCCTTTTCAGAGGTTCAATGCGCGTGCGGACAGGGAAGAGGAACGGATGTTCGCGACGCAATGCGCGTATGCGCGTGTGGGCGCGTGTGGGCGCGTCGGGACGCGTTAGAGCGCGGGTAGATTGGTTGATGAAGTACGACGTCAGAGGCTTTCTGCCAACCCATACCACACACACGTGCGCATCCTTCAGGCTGATGGCTGTTGATTACTCACTGAAGGATTGAGAAACTCCTCCAGGATCAGCCACGTGAATCCCTCGCCCTTGCTGGGCTGGCTGGCTGGCTAGCCGACACGAAGACCGAGCGAGCACGCGTCGTCGGAGGAGGAATTCTCCCTTGCTTCGTTTGAGTACGTTTGCTGTGAATAGTACCTCGTATTACCGTCGCCGGCTGAAGAGTTGATATCTTCAGGACACCCGCTGGTGCCCTTACACATTACGATATACATACACACCTTCAAGCGCCGGGACGGTTCCAGTGACCGAGCGGAGGGGAACAAGGAACGCTGAGGCCTCACCGCTTCCCTCCGAAAAAAAAAATCTCAACCTCAACGTCCTGTTTTCTCCACTGTCGCCGGTATCTACCTACCTACCTACCTGACGTTGACCAGTGCATCCGTATCCAAGGCACGAGCTTCCGAGAGATCCAGCGATGAACAGGGAATAAAAAAAAAAGGGAAGGAAGAGGGAGGGGTTGCATGATGCAGAACATACCTACATATCTGGTGGGTCAGCATCGTTCGTTCGATTTGTCTCTCTCTCTTTTTTTCCTTTCTGCCCTTCGGATCCCGGCATCCCATCACCATGGGGACGGACGACGACCGCACGAGCACACACACCTCGGGACTTGAAACATGGATGAACCCTGAGTGGATTTCCAACGTGTGTCACTGCTTCCCATCGCGCGGCAGGGGAAGGGGGGGTTTCGCTTCATGCATTATGACGGAGGGAGGGAGGGGGGATACGAAGGTTCTTTGCGTGACTCGCTCCATCACTTTTTTTCTCTACCACGACCACGACCGCCGCACCGTCGGACATGGTCATGCCGTCGGGGAGGTGAGTCTATCCGCCCTGCTTGCTTGCTCTGTTCTGATGCCTTACGCCCTACGCCCTACCTACATACAATGCCATTGCCGTCTGCCGGCCCTGCCGACCTGCAACACCGCCGTTTGATCTGACCGTCCATCCGTTTATCCTTGTAACCGTTCGGTTCGGCCTCTTTTTCTTTTTCTTTGACAGCCGCCCCAACCGGGTGGAGGGGATTCGGAGCGGTTACAAGATGAGGAAGGGCACTTGTAGGACCGGGCGCTGTCTTTCTATGACAGCATACCTACGGTATAGCCAGCCGTTGGTTTGAGGATCGTGTAAAGCGGTGAGAGGATTTGCATGACTCGCGAGAGAGGGATAGAGGGAGGGGAAGTTGAAGGGTTTGTTTGGATGACTCTACCATGTGTTTTCCTGGCCTCCGAGTGACGGTTGCCCATGATAATATGCGCTTTACTATTCCTTCTGGTGCTTCGGTTGTGGGAGGAAACCAGCGGTTCCTACTCGGAGCATGGGATCGGATGGACCCAAACGAATATCATACTAGCTTCGATGAGTCTGGTAGGGTTTGTTTGTTCCTTGCCCGCTGGAGATTATTACAGCAACTCATAACCTGCATCACCGAGAAGTACTCCGTAAGGAAGCTTGAATTGCAGTATGGCGTGTGGGTAGTGATGTTGCAGGGTAGTTGAAGTGGGAGCAAGAAGCTAAATGGAGACGTTCGCCTCTGGGAGTAAAGTGGCGTACCGGGAAGCGGGGCACCCGGGAAACGCGTCATAATAGTATTATATAGAATTATTAACTACTATATAAGTTTATATAAGAAATAATATAGCTAATACTTCTACTAATATCTTAAAGTCCTTATTTTCTAATATAACTAAATTTAATATTAAAAATTATATCTAAATAGCTATTATTATCGTAGTATATAATATTAAGCCCTCCCTCTACGTAACTACGCAATTATTTAATTATATTATAAGTACTATATTATATCGCGCTATAAGATATTATAATTAAAGCTCTATTTATTACTATTAATAGAAGTTTATTATATTATAAGAGAAATACCTAGTAGTTATTATATATAAACTAGATACTTAGTACTAGCTTATAAGTTATAACTATTTATAAAAGCTCGCGAGAGAGCTCTATAGCTAGGATATTAGTAAATATTAATCTTAACGCTTTATATAGTAATACTAGCTATTTATTTAAATAAATAGGCTTTTAGATAATACTTAAGCTATTTAATATAATACTAATATTATATATTACTAGTTTAACTATATAGAAGAGGTAAAAAGGCGCTTTACTATCTACTAGTATAATATATATAATATAGATAGAAAAGGAGTTATATTAGGAATAGGAAAAGTAGTTATAGTAATAATATTTATATATAAGTATATCCTATCTATTAATAATCTAGTAATTATAAATTTATAATAATACTAGAGATAGTTTATAGTAATTTTACTAATATTCCGCCTTTAGTAGTATTTAAAAGTACTACTAATAAGGCTATATAAAGTAATTAGTTCTTAGAGGACGGTAAATTTATAGATTAATATTTCTTAATATCTACTTATAGCTAGACTAATAGTAAGCTTAGTATTAAGTAGTTAAAATATTTTAATATTAATATATAATAGAAGAGCCTAGTTAATACTTTATAGAAGGTATTTAGACGATAAAGACTTCTACTCCTTAATAATTACTTTCTATATATTAGCGCTACCTTTATTAAATATATATATAATAATTATATCGCGTTACTAGTATTACTATTATATTTAACTAATCTACTATAGCTTCTAGATATTAGTATATTTAGCTTCTTCTAATTATACTACTCTCGTAGCGTTAATAATATAGTATATAAGCTATTAATAAGTATTAATTTTTTAAGCTATATATTAAGGCTCGTAATTATACCTTTTCTAAAGCTAATATACTAAATATATAGAGGGTAATAGGCTTAATTCCTTACTAATTAGTAGAAGTAATTAAATACCTACGGATAGAGGGGGCTAATTAAGAGCTTAGTATTATACTAAAGTAAGTATTATAAAGGCTTTAAGAGGCTACTAAGTACTAAGTAATACTACTACTATTAAGAATTAAGACGCTTATTAGTATCGCTAAGGCTAAGGCTCTAGTAGAGGCTATTAAGAGCTTATAACCGTCTTATCCTAATAGCCTCTTAGAAGATAAAGAGCATTAGCGTATTAATTAGCTTATATAATATAATATTAATACTAATATTAATAAATACCTTAAGAAGTACTATATTAATATATTATAAAAGTAGAGGGAGGATAAGTATAAGAACTATTATATTAACCTTAACGGGCGTCTTATTATAATAAACGACGTTAGGAAGGCCGCGAAGAGGAAAGATAATAATAATAATATAAAAGAAGCTAAAAAGTAGGTTAGGAAATAACGCTACTAATAGCTAGAGCCTACTAATAGTAATAACGATAAGGAGAATTAACTACTTATTTCTAACTTTTAATTATAATACTATATAATATTACTTAACGAGCTTATATATATTAATAACGATAATAATAGTAGTTTATAATATATAAGTAATTTAGGTAGTCCTTAGGGAGGATATCTAGGCCTATAAATAAATAACTTAATACTATAACTAAGACGCGATAGGATATTATAATAAATTAGATAGTATTTATCTATATAGCCTTAATTCTTATATACGCTAATTTATATAGAAAAAACGCGTATAATAGGGTTATCGTAATATATTATTATAAGTATGAATTTGGCGCGTTTCCCGGGTGCCCCGCTTCCCGGTACGCTACTTTAATACTCTTTAATAAAGAACATGTTCTAATATATGTAGTAGCTCTTATTGAGGGTGCAGTAAGCAAGAAAGATATTCCGTTGCTCAGCTTGCCTTGCTGGATTGATATCAGATAAGATCCCTCAGATCGGAATAGTAATCTTTTAGATCCGATATAAAACCGCGGCCAGATCCGATGGAAATCTCCGCTGTGCGGTGCTCCCAGCTTCCTCCGTATCGGAAGCTTGCGCGCAACCTCTCGGACACCAATTTGCATACACCATCCCTCCCTTGCAAAGCAATGGCACGATGGTGCTGATGATGAAGCCTTCCGGGGTCCTCCGAGCGTCCTGGTCGTCCACGCTCCGGCTACCGCGATCTGCCTTCCCCTCCCGACCGTCCGGTGACCCGGCCTTCGTCCAGCGCTGCACCGACGACTTCTACGCCTGGCAGCAGTCCTCGCGTCCGGACGCGGTCACGTTCGTCCTCCACGATGGGCCGCCGTACGCCAACGGCGACCTCCACATCGGACACGCGCTAAACAAGATCACGAAGGACATCATCTGCCGGTTTCAGGTCAGCCAGGGCAGGCGGGTCAGCTACGTCCCCGGCTGGGATTGCCACGGCCTGCCGATCGAGGTCAAGGCGTTGCAGGCGTTGAAAGAGCAAGGGCTGGACAGCGACCATGAGCAGCTCGGCGCGGTCAAGGTGCGCGCGGTGGCGCGGCAGTTGGCGACGGAGACGGTGGAGAGGCAGAAGAAGGGCTTCAAGGAGTGGGCCATCATGGGCGACTGGGACCACGCGTACAGGACGATGGATCAGGACTACGAGATGCGGCAGATGCGGGTCTTCAAGGCAATGGTTGAGAAGGGTGGGTGAGGTCTGTCCTCCCCCGTCGACCCTGTCATGAACCGCTCTCGGACAGCAGTGTACGGGTGATGCGAAGGTGGTTGCTGACGTTACTCTGCAGGACTCATTTACCGTCAGTTCAAGCCCGTGTACTGGTCACCATCCTCCGGGACCGCTCTCGCGGAGGCCGAGCTGGAGTACGATGAGAATCATGTATCGTTTGCTGCTTTCGTCAAGTTTCCGATCGTTTCAATGGCCCCCGGCCTACGGAAGTTCTCAGGCATTGATCTTAGCAATCTGGGAGCCGCTATTTGGACGACGACCCCCTGGACGCTTCCTGCGAACAAGGCTATCGGAATTCACAGGGATATGGAATACAGTATTGTACAGCATCCGGATCAGACCGTTGGACAGCTTATCATTGCGAAGAATCGGAAACATGAAATACAAACGGAAGAAGAAGGAATTGAGATCGTCGTCGATTCCATCCCGGGCTCTGAAATTGTTGGTGAAACGTACTACGTCAATCCGCTGCACGGTTCCAAGGCTGCACTGCAGCCCATCAGGCACGCGGATTTCGTATCCCCCGATTCTGGTACTGGCCTGGTTCATCTGGCCCCCGGTCACGGCATGGACGACTACAATGTCTGCACACAAGCTGGCATCGACGCGTTTGCACCGGTAGATGATCAAGGGAGGTATACGGAAGCAGCCTTGCCCGACAATCCCGAGCTTCTCTGCGGGTTACCTGTTCAGAAAGAGGGCTCTCAGGCCGTTGTTAAATACCTCCGTGAGCTTCGTTACGAGCTACCTACAGATCGGTCGGCCGTCCATTCCTCCTTCATCTTGAAGACTCACAGGCTGAAGCACAAATACCCCATCGACTGGCGGACCAAGCTGCCCGTGATCATTCGGGCGACGGAGCAATGGTTCGCCAATGTGGACGGTGTCAAATCGGCAGCGATAGCAGCCCTCGCGCACGTCAAGTTCCATCCCGAAACCGGGCGATCTCGTCTCGAAAGCTTTGTCAAAGGTCGTAGCGGATGGTGCGTCTCTCGACAGCGCGCGTGGGGAGTGCCGATCCCTGCCATCTACCGCACGGACACCGGGAAGAACGAGGCTGTGATGACCGGACAGAGCATCGACCATATCATCAAGGTCTTTGAGGAGCGAGGCACTGATGCATGGTGGACGGACGCGGAGGACGATCCGGTTTGGATACTGCCTGGTCTTGAAGGCAGTTACGTGCGTGGCAAGGACACGATGGATGTTTGGTTTGACAGTGGTACCAGCTGGACTTTACTCCCTGAGCGCCGTGGACGACCGGTCGCCGACGTGTATCTCGAAGGGACCGACCAACACCGTGGCTGGTTCCAGTCTTCGCTCCTCACGTACATAGCGCATCGGTTGACGAAAGAGGAGGTTGTCCGTGGCATTGCCCATGAGGCAGCGGCCTCCACTCCTGAAGCTGCTGCACGTATCCAAGCGCCTTTTGGCACCCTGATCACTCACGGTTTCACCTTGGATCAGGACGGTCGGAAGATGAGCAAATCGCTTGGGAACACGATCGCTCCCGCCGACATCATCAACGGGACACTGCTCCCCCCTCTCAAACGGAAGAAGGTCAAAGGCCAACCGAAGCCGCCACCATCCGAAAAGCCCACGTACGATGCCTTAGGCCCGGATGCCCTGCGTCTCTGGGCAGCGAGCTCCGACTACACCAAGGACGTCGTGATCGGCCAACCGGCCCTGGCGGCGGTCAACCAGAGCCTGCACAAGTACCGCATCACCTTCAAATGGCTCCTGGGCGTGCTTGAGGACTACGACGTCAACCGCGCCGTCGAGCCGACCAGCATCTCCGACCTCGCCGCCCTCCACGCCCTCTCCGTCACCGCGCGGCAGGTGCACCACCACTTCGCCCACTTCGAGTTCAACCGCGCGGTGGCCGCGCTGAACGCCTTCGTCGCCAAGGACCTGAGCGCAGGCTACTTCGAAACGCTGAAAGACCGTCTATACGCCTCCGGCGGCCGCGACCGGGCCGCCGCCCAGACCGTCCTGCGTCTCGTCTGCCTCGAGATGCTTCGCATGCTGGCGCCCGTCACGCCCCTGCTGGTCGAGGAGGTGTGGGCGCATGCGCCGGCGTGCTTGACTTCGACCGACTCCGCCCACCCGGCCCGCGCGGTCTGGACGCCCGCGCCGAGTCCGTGTCCTACCCCGGAGGAGGCGCGGCGGTTGGAGGCCCAGGTCGCGGTCCTGACGTCCACGCACGACGCCGTCAAGGCAGCGCAGGAGCGGGCGCGCTCGCAGGGCTGGCTGCGAGGGGGGCTGGAGTGCGACGTGTTCGTCGTGCTGCCGCGCCCGGCGGCGGAGCTGGGGGACGCGTGCGCGGCGGTGTTCGGGCCGGGCATGACGGAGGAATTGATGGCGTGGTTTGTGGTGAGTGATGTTCGGGTTGTTGTTGGGATGGAGCAGGTCGATGTTGCGGCGGGGGAGTGGAGTGAGGCGGAGGCGTTTGCGGTTGGGGAGGGGGAGGGGAGGGTGGAGGGGACGGTTGTGGTGCGTGCGCCGAGGGGGGCGAAGTGTCCGCGTTGCTGGCGGTGTGTGGCGCCGGATTTGGAGACGTTGTGTGCGCGGTGTGAGGATGTTGTGCGGGAGGAGATGGGGGATGTTCAGCTTGAGTAGAACTAGGAGAGAATAGAGCAGGTTGAAGGGAGAGGGCGTTGTGTGTTGATGACGGAGGAGCTTTGTACGATACAGTCGGTACTGTTCCACATATTGCATAATCAACTCGAATCACCATGATTTGTCTTCTTTCTAAACGGTCAGCGCTGCCTATTTCGATACTTCCATCACCCGTCCACCAGATACTCGAACATTTGCTATAATTATCTTAGGTTTCCTATCGTTTGCTCGCTTTTTCTCGATTTTTAACATAAAGTCTCGTTCTTCCTCTCTTTTCCTTTCTTTTGCCCTATTCCCTAGGCTCTTTACTTTTTCCTCATCCTCTCTCTCCCATCCAGACGCCGAACGGACGGCCATAAGAAAATCAAGCAAGCCAGCAAGCAAGCAAATAAGCAAGCAGACAACATACCAAAGAACCGAAGCTATACAGCACAATCCGCACCCCAACCCGACAGTCTCGCAGCTTCGTCACCTTCGTCGCCCGAAGTCTCCAAATCCCCATCCACACCAATCAATGCCTACATAGCATAGCCCGAAGCCGTTACAGCTCTCCCGTCTCGCACGTCGTGCCTGAGATCACGCTGACTGCCGGTTGCGCCGGCAGACTGTACTGTACATGATGTGGAGTCGAGATACGGGGGCGAGAGGGGACGGGCAAGGTGAAGCTTCCTTCCTGCCCTTTGATGGATGGAATTTGATGCGTTGGAAGATAGAGGGGATGAGAGAGAGCGTTGAATCGTGTGTGCTTGATTGGTTTGTTTTCTTTGATGGATGGGTAGGATGGGAAGGATGGGAGGATGGAAGGGGAGTGTCACTTCCTGATATGGCTGCTACCTGGTAACTGCTACTGACCTTACCTACTAGGTACTCTACTAGTACATACTCACTACTTCGAACTACAAAGTACTATGTACCTACCTCCGCACCCTATCCATTCACTAGGAAAGATACGTGGTAAATACCTATAATAACCCAAGTCTCTACTGTACTTAGTCTAGTTACTGCTGGATACTTCAAAGAGCTATTTTCCTTTTCTTTACTTCCTTTGCCTTGATTAGATATTAGTTAATCCACGTTTATGTCAAGCTAAGTGAGGGAGAGATATAGATGTGATGAAGATATAGATATAGATAAATATATATTTATACAGTCTTTACGTTACGCTTTACATCCACAAGAAAATAGAGTAATAAAAATACAAGAAATCTAAAAGAAGGTGGTATCCCCACCAACTCATCCACCATCAAAGAATGAAAACGAGAGAAAATACCACAAGTCAAGCAAAGCGAAGCCCGCTCGGAAAACCAGCCGAGAGCAGTCTCACCTTAACTCACTCAACATAACATCAAACCCAAAACACCCTAATAATTCCAATGCACCGTCGACTCCCCCAACGGACGCCCGACATTCTTATCAAACGTGCCCAACACATTGCCGACGGGGGCATAATTACACACCGTAAAATACGGCGGGACATTGGACCCGACATTCTTCAACCCCTGGGCCGAGCAATCATACGTATAACAACCCACCCTCGTCGACGCATTCCAGACGACCTGGGTAAAATGTCCCCAACCGCTGAGGTTCGACGTATCGGGCGAGGCCTCGCCGTACAGACCGGCGAAGTTCTGCACCTCGCGGTTGTAGAAGAGGTCGGTGATGATGTAGGAGACGTTGGAGCCCGGGACGCCGGCGGCGATGTTTTGGCCGTACCCGCCCCCGTTGGCGCTGGTGTTGTGGGCGTAGGTGCAGGAGGAGCCGATGAGGGCGGCGGTGGCGGCGAGGCTGGCGTCCCAGGTGATGGCGACGGCGGAGTGGTTGGTGCGGTGCACGTTGTGGTGGCGGAGGACTTGGGAGATGTAGCTGGCGTCCGGGGTGGCGGCGGCGCTGGTGGAGGTGCTGGAGGTGGTGGAGGTGCGGGAAGAGGTAGAGGTGGAGGTGGAGGTGGTGGCCCGGGAGGAGGTGGAGGAGCGAGTGGATGAGACCGTGCTGGTCTTGCTGCTGCTGCTGGTGGTGCTCCGAGTGGAGGAGGTGGTGCTGCGGACGCTCGAAGAGCTGGTCGAGGTGGCCTTGGATGTGGTGGATGTGGTGGATGTGGTCTTCGATGTGGTCGAAGTGGCCTTGGTGGAGGTAGAAGTAGGCTTAGTCGAGGTAGAAGTAGGCTTGGTGGAAGTGGAGGTAGCCTTAGTGGAAGTGGAGGTAGGCTTAGTAGAAGTAGATGTAGCCTTGGTGGAAGTTGAAGTGGCCTTGGTCGAGGTCGACGTGGCCTTGGTGGAAGTAGACACCTTAGTCGAGGTGGAGGTAGGCTTGGTGGAAGTGGAAGTAGCCTTAGTCGAGGTAGAGGTCACCTTAGACGAAGTACTACTACTGCGGGTAGTCACCACAAGGGTACGGGCCCCCACGGAGGATGTCGACGATGAAGAACGAGAGACGACGCCGCCAGCGGCGGCACGGCTCGTCGACGAAGACGCGAGTCGTGCGGAAGAGGAGGTGGTAGTAGTGGCGGGCACAGGGACCGCGGTGAAGGTGTGCCCATTAGCATCGGTGGTAACGACGGGAGCGGTGATGATAGGCATGCCGTTGGCATCGGTCGGGAGGGTGATGTAGATGGTGCTGTGGACGGTGCCGCCGGCTTGGTTGGCGTTGTTGTTGCCGTACGACGGCCACCACCAGAACTTGTGCGTGTTCTGCTTGCGGTGGTTGGCGATGGCGGGCACGGCGATGCCGGCGTTGGCAGCGCCTTCTCGACCCTCGCCGCCGTTGCGTGCTACCGGTGTAGCGAGAGCGGCGCCGAAGAGACCGGCGGTGAGAACGAGGGAGGCCTTCATGGTGAAGGAGGTATTATACTGCTGCTGCTGGATCTAGTAAAGACAGAGGGTATCGGTGCAGATGTATGTATTCCAGACGAAGGAAGATGGAAAGAGAAGGTCGAAGTGGTTTTTTTCAGACGGTTCCCACTCTGAACGTGAAAGGCTGCAGTATCGGACGAAAACGAGGCAGATGGGGAAGGGGGAACATCATCATCTTTTATAGAGAGCAGAGCATGCTGCTAGCAGCCCCCCATCCGGTGTGCGGCTCATGGGCAACGGTACGTGAGGCGTGAAAGCACCTTTCGGTGGTTCGTCGTGGCTGGATAGAGATGGTTTAAGGTTGAGGGTTTCCCCAGGTCCCTGAGAATAAGAATAAGAGTGGGGAGGCGCCATGGGTCCAGACATGGCGGTTGAAACGGCCGCCAGCCTCGTCGCGCTTGTGCGGATTAGGAGATTCTCTGTCTCTTATGGTCCAGTATATAGGATCATCGAAGTTGCTGTGAAGACTTGAATAGACTCAGTAGAGATTCGGATGAAGTGAATGGATAAAAAATAGTTCCTTCTTTTGAAGCACATCATGCCAACTGATATTCCCCGCAGGCAGCAAGGCCATAGCGGGATCGTCTCCAGCCAGCCGGGAAGGACGTGAGTTCGGTGCCGGGTACCTGATCCTTCAGGCAGTCCCTTGCCACCGAGCCATGTGGCGAACATAAAACCCGATGACATGACGATGTACCGAAGGGGAGGAAGGGTCTTCAGTAACCACTCACCAGTGTGAATGTTGTAAGTTTGGTACGCCCAGAAGAAATGGTGGCGTTCGCAAGGGGGGTCGGGACCTGCATTAGCGCCGACCTTACGGAGACTTTCCCAGCAACCCGGACCCAGATCAGACGGGGGAACCAACCACCCCCTCCGGCGCCCCCCCCCCCCTGCGGCGGAGGCGGGGGCTGGTCCCTTAGATGTGTTTTTTAACCATCGACGTAGCCTGTTTGGGTAATATTGGCAATAGCTGACTTCACCTCTTCTCCCAAACACCAAACCCTTGACTGACGTCGATGGGTGGTGAATCATGGATGTCATAGACTTCGACGTGCTCTACGGCGACGACGATGATGGTGATGATGTCGAGTCACAGTTGGATAGATGTTTTGCTTGTCGTTCAGTCCAACCTCGACCGTTCGAACAGAACAGAACGAAGGGAACGCTAGCTGCATAGCGAGCCAGACTCACGGCAGGGTACCTGCATACAAGTCCTGTACCTGCATATTCGCGTTCCTGCATACCTGCATTAGCATCCATCTGCAAAACGTGCCTCCTGCACCCAGTCCTATCCAGCCCCACACCTGTACCATGGATGGAATGATACAACACCCACTACTGCACTCTCGCAGCCTAACGCAATCGCCATCCCAGTCCGCCGTTTGAGGGGATGTACGACCTAGGCACTGCGTCTGCACGGCGGGCCGTTTGGTTAGGGCAATTGCCACAGAACCACCGTCGAGAACATCGTGGCTTATGTGAGTGGTTTGGTTGGAGAGGGCGTTTTTTGTACCCGCCGTGCATGCGCCATTTGCTATCGGTGTTTCAATCTCTTCAAGTGTTGTCTTGTGGGGATGCTGGCTGAAACGTAGTATACGATAACATCCAGAGCGAGCCAGCTCTTCGCCTCATAGAAACGGTCTGTCGGCTGTCCAGCGCGTGTGTAAGCCCAGCCAGATGTATGCGTAGTTTTCTTCTCGAGGTCACGAGCCTTCTTCCTTCCCCTGTGGCAACGAAAGGCATAAAAACCCGTAGCGGGGTTGTATGAAGAATAAATGGATGGATGGATGTATGACGGAAAGCCGCGCCAACGGAGGTCCTAAGGCAATCCTCAGGGTCTCCCACGACGACCCTGGTGTCGGGAGTTGGGGACTTTGTTAACCCCCTCTTCCCCCAACCTCTGACGTCGAAGGAAGGAGCGTATATTTTGTCGCCACTGGACGTGGTCATGGGAAGGAGTAAGTCTGAAGAGCCGCATTGTGCTGAAATGCCGTTGAAGAGTCATTCATCCATAGCGTGGAGTTATTTTGCCTTCGTAAGGCAGGGAGAAAAAAATGCGATACTATACTATATGCGTTCGAGATAGCAGTCTGGACATGAACATGGACTAGCATGACGAGACCGCGTCATGCATTCAGAACCGTAGGTAGGTCCACGATGCCGTCGTAATAGTAGTGGCAGCAGTAGGAGCAGACCCCAACACCCCCTCCCCCATCATTCCGCCACATCCTTCATAATCAACCCCTCCTCCGGGCGGACCCGCTGCGCCCACTCCGTCCAGCTCCCATCGTAGATCCGACGGCGGTCGTCCGGGACGCCGGCTTCGGCGAGGGCGGCGTCGACGACGGCGGCGGTGACGCCGGAGCCGCAGCTGCTGATGATGGGCTTGTTGTTGTTGGAGGCGTCCACGCCCTTGGCGGCGAAGATGCGCTGCAGCTCCGCGCCGTCCTTGAGAGCTTTTGTGTGCGGGTCGAGAAGCTCGGCGACGGGGACGGAGATGGAGTGGGGGATGTGGCCGGATGACAGGCCTGCGATGGGTTACGCTCAGCTTCGTGTACGCACAAGAGGATGCGCGATGACTCTTTTGGCTGGATTCTATCACTCACCTGGCCGTGGCTCCGGCTCAGTGCCCTTGAACCGGCCGAGCGTCCTCGCATCCAGAATGAACGCATCCTCCACGCCTTCCTTCCCCCGCTCCTTCGCAATCCGCTTCACCTGCTCAAAATCCGCGACCTTCCCCGCATCCAGCTCCGGAACCGGATACCCCACCTCCTCCACCTCCTCCGGCTCGCCCGTCTCCAACGGGAAACCCTGCTCACACCACAGCCGAAAGTTATTCAGCACATGCACATCCGGGTGGCCAAACGCTCGCAGGGTCCAGGCGACGCGGGGCGCGCTGAAGATGCCGAGCTCCTTGCTGTCGTAAACAACGACGCTGTCGTCGCGGCGGATGCCCAGCTTGCCCATCGCGGCCGCGAAGTCCGTCGCGGACGGCAGCATGTGCGAGTACGGCGACGCGCGGTCCGACACCGCGTCCAGGTCGAAGAAGCGCGCGTGCGGGATGCGCGCGGCCCGGAAGGTATCCCGCCCGCTCCGCCCGTCGTTCGGCAGGAACCAGGCGGCGCAGAGCGGGATGATGCGCGGCGCGGTGGAGAGCTTGCTGTGCACGTTCTTCTTGAGGGCGGTGTCGAGCTCCGTGGGCGTGACGAGGTAGTTGGTAAGGGTGTACATGGTCCGGGCGGTGGTGCTGAGGGTTGCTACGCGTTGCAGGGGCTGTGAGCGAGGGATGAGGGGGGATTGGCGGCTTAGGATGGAGAGCATCATGTGTTGGAACCGGCGTGCGTCTGCCGAGTGGGATCAAGATGCTTTCCAATACCGCTCGTGAGTTGCCTTACGGGTAGGAATCTACTATGACGGGGATGGAGGTGGAAGAATGAGGGGAGGAAGGAGGGGTTAAGTATAGATGCGGAGACGGTTGACTCCTTGCAGAAGATGACCGACTTAACCGAGTGACTGGAAGTAGTACACGTTGCGTGTACGCCTACAGTCTTACAAAGATACAGTAAGATGCCAGGGCTCGGTCCATTCGTGATTGCTTCCGAGTCTGAGTGAGCTTGAAGAGGTACCTAAATACCTAAGGTAAGGCTGGGAGCTGCCTAGCGCTGCCCATGCGGTTCCGCAATGTCCCGCTTGACTTCCGTCATCTCTGTGTGGGGATGTCTGTGCGCTGTATTCGAAACCGTCACGTATCGTACTATACTGATCCATCAACAGTCGCCTCGCAACCATCAACAACCGCACCGGTACTATCGAACCACACCTCCCGCGCTCTGACATGAAGGTCATCATCAAGCAGTGGAATGCCGTCGCCGCATGGCGCTGGGACATGCCCGAGGACGACGTTTGCGGCATCTGCCGCAACCCTTACGACAGCACTTGTTCCAAGTGTAAATATCCCGGCGATGAATGTCCGCTCCGTATGATCGCCGGCCTCAACTCCTTTCTCGAGAGGATCATCGCTGACGTCTTTTGCAGTCATGGGCGATTGTAACCATTCTTTCCATATGGTGAGCTGGCCTAAAAGAATTAATTCGTTCTCACCAACTAACTTGCGCCCAGCATTGCATATATTCCTGGATCCGTCAAGATTCCTCACAAGGGAAGTGTCCGATGTGTCGCCAGCGTACGTTGTTCCTCTTTACAACCAGGAAAATTTGTTCGCGCCAGCTAACAGAGAGGGAATCCAGCTTTCAAGGAGAAAGACGCAACCGATATGCCCGAGCAGTCGATGATGACGGAAATACCGGGCTGAAACCACCACCCATCTGCAACTCGAATTACCGAATACTGCTTCCTGGTCGACGAAAGATATTATCATCCCTAAGATATTCCGGTGTCCAATGGGGTGGAATTCTCACAGAGCGTCCCCCCGGGGACAGAGCTTTCGCGTGTCGCTCGGTGACCGCCGCCTCTACCGCCGGTCTCGGGGCGCGGATCGTAAACAACGGCAAAGAGCGGTGGTATGGATTCTTTCGCCGTATCGAATGGAAGATCTGGGATGGAAGATAGCACGGTCCACGGGGTATCGTAGGGCTCATATGGACTTTTGCCTTCCAGCATCTCCTGTGTGGTTTCCCTGCGTTGCAAGCCACAGGGGAACGGTATTTTGTGGCTACGCATTTGCGCTTGTATGGCGGCAAAGGCACTGAAGTGAATATTCAGCTGATGCAGTCGATATCGTTATAGTAGCAGTAGATGTGCAGTACGTGGCACTGAAATGCTGTTCGGAGCCACAATGGATTCACATATTTGGCGTACGAAGCCGCCTAGCGAACCTGTGTAGACCTGGAACCTCCAGAAAGTGCTGTTGCCTTTGAAGCAACGGGGTTGCCTTCATGAAAGTGATTGTGGATGAGGTCTTATAGAAACTGAAGTACTCGTACTTATTGCTACTACTTTAGCGGAGCACGGAGAGAGAACCTGGTGTAATATATATGCTGTATGATATATTATAGTACTTAGTAAGTATTATGCAGGCCATTAGTAGAGCGATAAGATAAAGCTCCCGTAAGCACGAGCCATTAGCAGTCGCGACAACAATCCCCGGACCTACTGCGGAGTACTCCGACTCCATATGTACCTCAGCCTTCCACCATTCTTGTGAATTGGAAGAAGCGGCTTACGCAATGCTTTGAGCGAGATCCAGTGTCAAAGCTAAGGCTGAATCTTGATCATACCCAACTACTAGGAGTCGCCGCTCACGGAATCATCCTCGGACGGAGGTGCGCAGTAGTATACACCTATATGCGAACCTGACTGCTTTCCACACCAGGCGATCGTAGCCAGACTACGCCCCAAGAACCTCCCATATGTCTTCACTGGCGAAGCAGCCCGAGGCTTCCTCGTCGCAACCTCCGCCGCACCGTCAGCTCGAACAGGACTTCTCCTCGACTCAAGCTCCTTCCGGCGACGAACCCGGTGACTTCGCTCCCTCCGATGCGCAAGCCGATCCCCAGCCGACATCCTTGAACATCCCCGGTGAACAAGCTCAGCAATACCACCAACCGCCGCAGTCCATCCCGTACATCGAGCCCGAGGACGCAGCCGACCTCCTCCCCCCGCGACCTTCAAACTTCGCACCCTTCTATACCCTCATCGAAGACACCAGCACCGGGGACCACCACCACCCCGCCGTACACTACATCTTCCGCGACGACGAGCCGGACCTCCTAACCGCCGCCCTGATGCGCGTCCTCGGCAGCGAATACCACATCCCCTCGGACCCCGACCTCAACCTCAACCCCGCCCCGGACCCGGACCCGGACCCGGACCTGGCCCCGGACTACCACCCGGCCGACGAGCATCACGACCCGGTCGGCGCGTCGCCCCTCCCGCCCCCGCTGCCGGGCGTGCGCGAGCAGTACCTGCTCATCGACGTCGGACCGGACGGCCGCCACGTCGTGGGCGCGCACAGCCTGAGCGCGGACTGGCAGGTGACGGAGACGGAGATCCGGCCGGCGCCGACGTGGGAGGAGGAGGCGGCGGCGGCGGCAGAGGCGGAGGCGGGGGGCGAGGAGGGCGCCGAGGGCGCCGAGGGGGTGGGCTTGATGATGCGGATTGTGGGGACGGCGGCGGAGGCGCCTGGCGCGGCGGGGCGAGCGAAGGGGAAGGGCAAGGGGAAGGGGAATGGCAGGCGGCGGGGGAGTGCGGAGGATGCGGTGGATGCCCGGTTGCGGGATGCGAGGGCGGCGGTGGATGGGGATTTGGTGGCGGCGTTGGAGGGCTTGGCTGGGAGGTTTGAGAGGGAGATGCGGGTTTTGGAGACTATTATGAGTGCTGGTGGAGGAGAGGCGGGGGAGGGGCGGGAGCGGGGGCAGAGTGAGACCCAATCTTCTTCGTAATGGAGGGTTGGAGGGGATGGTGGGGGATGGATCGTTGGTGTTTTTTCTTTCGTTCTTTTCTTTTTTCAGCAATCTATAGGGCAGGGCACAGGGCGCTATGGGAGTTTTGGCTTAGGATGGCGTTTGTGGAGGGATGCGGAAGTCTAATGGAATTTGAATCTGGCAGGATATGGTCCAGGTGTTGTTGACTATATATGATTTGCATTCTCTTAGATCACGTTCTTCCTCCCTGAATTCATATTAAAGTAAGTTATACGCGATAAGTCCGCTCCAGAGGTAACGGTTCCGCTCAAGATAGGGAGACGATGGTCATCTTTACATGCGCTCATATTTTCTTCTTCTGTCTACTCAAACAGGGAGGATCGAATCTGTGTGTACACGAGAAAGGGAATCTCCTACAACCTCCTCAAGATATCCTCAACAACCTCCTCAGTCGTGGCCTGACCACCAAGGTCAGGAGAGAGCAGCTTCGCCTCCTCCAAGTTCGCATCCACCGCGGCGTAAATCTTCGCGGCGGCCTCGGGGTGACCGAGGAACTCGAGCATGCAGGCGGCGCTGCGGACGGTGGCGACGGGGTTGGCGACGCCGCGGCCCTCGATGTCGGGGGCGGAGCCGTGGCAGGGCTCGCCGATGACGAAATGCTTGCCGACGTTGGCGGAGGGGACGAGGCCGAGGGAGCCGACGAGGGCGGCGGCGCCGTCGCTGAGGATGTCGCCGTACAGGTTCGGCGCCACGATCACGTCGTACGCGCCCGGCTGCCGGAACAGCTTGTACACCATGCTGTCCACGATCTGCTCCTCGACGGGCAGGCCGCCGGCGGCGGCGAAGCGGTCGGCGGCGAGCGCTTTGCGGGCGGTTTCTCGGAAGAGCCCGTCGGTTTGCGAGAGCACGTTGCTCTTGTGCGTGATGGTGACGAGGGGTTTGGCGTGGATGCTCGGCATGCCCGCGTCGCGGATCCGCTGCCGCCGCAGCGCGATCTCGCCCGCGATGGTGGCGATGTCGTGGCTTGCGGACTCCGAGATCCGTTTGATGGCCTCCGCCACCTTGCCGTTCGGCGTCTCGTACGTCTTCTCCTCCTTCACGTACAGGTCCTCGGTGTTCTCCCGGACGATGACTAGGTCGACTGGCTGCGCGGCCCCGCGCACCGACTTGACCGGCCGCACGTTGGCGTACAGCTGCATCTTCTTGCGCAGCGCGACGATGGGGGAGGAGTAGCCTTTGGTCGCGACGGAGGGGGAGCTATGTTATCCGTTGATCAGCTTGCTAACCCATGACTGCGCCAGATCTCATGTGTGTGTGTGTGTGTGTGTGTGTGGGATCCCACCTCACCGCTCCGAAAAGCGCACCGTCGCACTCCTTCTTCAGCGTCTCGACCGTCTTGTCCGGCAAAGCCACGCCTGTCTTCTTGAACGTCTCGAACCCAGCATCCAGGTCGACGAAGGAGAACTTCAGACCGAGCGAGCTCGGGAGAGCTTCCAGCACCCGCCGCCCGGCCGGGATGACCTCCTTGCCAATGCCGTCACCGGGGATGAGACCTGCGCATACACCGTTAGCGAGAGGGAGAGAGAGATTTCCAGCTTGGAGAGTGCATTGTACATACCTATTCTGAGGACCTTGGAAGCCATGGTGATGGAGAATTGGGGTGTGGAGGAGGAGGTTTGGTCGTTTCGCGCTCGACTCATCTGGATTTTTGGCGTGAGGCCCCCCCTCCCCCTCCCCCTCCCCGCGGGCGGGCCTGGGACCACCGAACCGGACACCAGCCACTTCAGCCACATCACTCCGCCGATGTCGGACTGTTTACCGCGGAGTCGCTATGGCTCGCATGAGGGGGAGATACTTTCGTATCATGCTGGTCTCATGCCACCTCGTGACTGGAATTTGCAAACATGTTCGATCTTTCCAGGGCTAGATAAATATTGCGATGGATACAGAGATGCCTTCGGCACATGTCGGCTTCTCACACGATGAAATAGCAACCCTAGCAGAGCGAAAAGCATAAATGGCAGCCAGTTTACCCGGTTCACGATGCAGCGGAGTGATGGTCAGCAGATCTTGATGTACATGACTGGCAGCCATCCAATGCGATGCAACACGGCAAGCATCCAATGATAATCCGTTTGTATTTGCCTCGTTGCTCGTGCTCCCTCGGTAAGCGGAACGGGCCGTCCACGATGCTTGTGATACGGTCAACGCACATGGTTCGAACGTCGGTGGTAGCACGACGAGCGCGCTGGCTAACTTAAAAGTCATCTTCTAAAGCTCATAGGGGCTGAGACATGCAGTTATCATAAAGGTAAAGTACTTGATGAAAAAGTTTTGAATGTCGATTTTTGTCTAACTGTATCTGCCTGTCAACTCCATATGCGACAGATTCCTTCCAACCGTAGACTTCTGTAGTGTGGGGTATCAATCTATCCGACTTTTGTGTGCATGCAAGAGAACATAAACCCACGAGGCAAATGCGCGCTGAAATCCGATCCCTTTACCAAATCCCAGGGTCCACCGCCCTTTTGCCTATAAGGATGCCACGCGAATTGTGAAAGATCACCGAACGGCTGAAGCTTCGCGTCGGCTATACCACTTCCATACCCCTCTTGATGTGCTGTTTGCTCAAGCCCATTCTCCGAGCAATGCCATAAGACCTGGGTATGTTAGCGAGATAAAAACTGCGAGACATCTGAATGACTTACCTGCACCAAGACACATGAAAAAGAACGCAGCCAGGACAGTTTGAATCTTGGCTCTGCTCATGTAAGGACTGAACATGAACTCGTGGGCCATCAATTCCACAAGTCCGGTGTAGATAAGGATACCAGCGCTGATCGAGTCGAAAACGCCGTTCGCGATCAAAGTGGTCTGGGATCCAGGAGGGTAAGACTGCCTGACACCGAGGCCCACGGCAATCGCAATGGGCGTCGAGACTCCGTATCCAAGCGCAAGGAAGTAGGGAGTCCATCTCTTCGCCTTCGGCCAAGGAACAGCGCTCAGACGAGAACCCAGACCCAACCCTTCGAACATCTGGTGGAACACCAAGACGACATACAGAGTGGTGAACTCATCACCCGAGACCGCCAAGGTCAGACCGACGAAGACGGAATGGAAGATGACACCGAACTCGAGAACGAAGATGGCTGTGAGCTGAGCAGCATAGCCCTCGGGGATCAAGCCTTTGGTTTCCCAGTTGGCTTCAACGTCAGCGTTGTCAGTATGCTCCCTGGCGTGACCGAGATGGTCGTCTCCGGGAGTGTGACGGCTGCTTGATGGGGGATCCATTGGCAGGTACTGCTTGTTAGCTTCATCGATGGTGTCATCATTAGAAGCAGCAGAGTTGGAGCCGTGAGAATGGGCATGAGCATGACCCTGCCCGTCGTGATCGTGTTCGTTTCCGAAGTGGGCATACCGCATGGTCATCAACTCGATGAAGAACAACACCATGATGGTCATGAGTGCAATGCCTTCAACCCAGTCATAGTCGGTGATGGGTCCAGTCAAACAGGGGTCGGTAAGAGCGTCGTTGGCTGGAGCGAGCAACTGCAATCTTGGTCAGAATCGAACATCGACCTGGAGCAGACACAGACGTCCTCGAGGCAGTCGGAGGAACGCATCTGGCGAGATGGTGACTCACATGAATGAACGCGGTCGCAATGATGACACCGGAACCAAAGTACTTTGCGATGAAAAACGCCCACTCAGGTACGCCCAAACCGGCACGGCGCTTGGCGAAGACAGGAAAACATGCGCCTGTGAATCGGTCAGTGATCGTTAAATTGACAGCATTGAAAGGCGGTCGCTTACCGAAGAGGGATGTCACAAGGATAACAAAGATGGAAGAGACACGTACGCCGATCCGGCCATCGTAGTCATTGGAGTCAGAGCAGTGTCCAGCAGTACCGGCCAGATCGGTCGAGTTCGCAGTGGCATTTGAGGCAGCATCGCGCGCCAGCAGATGCAGAAGTTGACCGACAGCCGCCATCTCTGAAGCGTTGAAAGTCGGGTGAGGTGAGAGTCCGACTAAGTGGGTATCGGGGAAGACTCTGAGGCGATGCCAAGGCCAGGGCCGAATCGCACGTCGAACCAGCCAGATGCTTGCGCTTTGCTGGGGAGCCGATCACTGGTGCACCGCAGGGGAGGAGAGATTTATAGACACTCCGGCAGGCCAGAGAAGAGGAGAAATGGAGGAGAGAGGTGGGCAGAGCGCGGGTGCGCGGGTGGGGGGGGAGAGGCATTGCGGGCGCCTTCAAAACCTGACGCCAAGCTATATTAGCTCGAGCACATTGATGGCCGCCAATCAGAGCGCAGCCTTTTCGCGCAGAACTCACAGCTTCGTACTCCCCTCCCTCCTCTTCCATCCACCGCAAGAGCCATGCTGACGAGATTGTACCCCTCCCGCTTCGCTTCGAATGGCCGGCCAAGCCCGATTTGCATGTTGGATAAGGTACCTACTTAGGTACTCGACAGCCGTCTGACCCCGACGAGCGCACGGCCCAGCCGCCTCGGACCCGCCGACTTCAAGCCCTGCTGCTGCTGCTGCTTCTGCTGCTGAGCCATAAGAAGGAGGACAAGCGCCAATGGCACGCATTCTACAGGCTTTCTGTCCATCAAGGTATCCGCCGCGGGCGCAAGGCGATGGCGAATCCGGGACCACACCCACTGCAACATCGGAACCGAGAAGGAACCACATCCCACACAGTCCATTCGCGAGCAGAGAGCCTGGCTCAACCTCACCATGACGTTCGCTAACGTTAGCCATATGGATACATTCCAGGCTTTGCGCCCAGCCATATCAGCTCCAGAGCCCGCCTGCACAGCCGATGGAGGGACTCCAAAACTCCAAGTCAGGCCGCCTTGAGCCTGTTCCTCGGGATCTCTGTCTTGAATTCTCATCGAAAGCGGACACCAAGTTCGAAGTCAGGCTATCCTAGTGCCGCCCACCAGTTCAAGCCAACGCCCTCACCGGTTGTGGGGACGCGGAATAAACGCCCTTCTGACTAGCCCAGTTACCCAGATGATGAGATTTCCTGGCTTGATCCTGAGTCGCAACACAATCTGGGCGTACCTTGTCGGTTGGTCGAGATGGCCACAGATACAGACGGGGGTACGAACCCTGGAACTCAGCCCACCAGGCGGGTCTCCAGCTCTGACCAGACACTCCGATCCTTAAGCGTACAGATAAATACGCCAGACGAGTTCCTTCCTTTTTAGAGTGGTTCCCGGAGAAGCTGCTCTTTCTGTACCTCCCAAGCGCCACCATCTCGGTCTTTTGACAAAGATTTTCCACGCCGGTCAGTAACTGACTAACCTCAATCCTAGAGCCGAGAAGGACCTCTGCCTTTTCTTAGCGGCGCCACGGTCTAATGTTTGAATCTTCATCTCCGAGGGTCTGAAGACATCAATGTGGCCGCGTTAACCGTGACAGAGGAAAGGAGCCGCGATCGAGGCGGCATTATACATTGCGCCATCCAGATGTGGCCCTGTCCAAGGAATCAACAAGCTGTGGCTGCTGTTTGCGGCGCTGCCACTTCTTCTGCTTGAGCCCTTGCCCATGCTGACCCTCGATTATCTCTTCCAGTTCGCTGCAGTGGCTACAGCAGTCGGGTCCCGCCAAGATATTCTTTCTTGTTCCAACGTCGGTGCGGACATTGTCAATAAAGCGGTGACATTAAGGCTGTCTTGGCGCGACGACCTGCCTTGCACAGTGCGGGAGACGGCCATCAACGTGCTTTTGGTACCGGGCCACCAATGAAGGATCCGCATGCTCGGACAGCAGGCAGTCATGTTGAGTAATTATACGGGTATCGTACGGCGGCACTGTTATACACTCGTATTCACTTCCCCATCGCTAGAGAGCCAACGGGACTTTGAAGGCCCGAGCAGAACAGCTAAGGCCCATATCAGGTAAGGTACCTAGGTCCTCGGAAGGGAATGCACGTAAGGTGGTCAATAGGATGTAGTCAGGTAGGTGCCGTCGTGATAAGGTGAATAGGGCGTCCTCTATCACTAGAGTGTCAGAAATGGAATTTCGTCTGCTAGATAGTATGTGGGGTGTGCTTGAATGCCGCATGGAGTTGAATGCAACCGACCTGTACCTATGCGTTGGCATCGGCTGCCTCAGGCAGTGACATTCGCGATTCGGCGGACACCACCATCAATGCAGCGACACCATCCCTTCACTGCGATCGAATATAAATATCGAAACGAACATCCTGATGATGTACCCATGATTTTTGATGAAACGAAGCTCTGGGCTTAAAGGGAACCTGTCATCTCTGCTGCCGCCTTGAGTCGATTCTTGAAACGGACTGGAGAAGGGGGCACGGAAGGAAGTCGGTCCGACGACGAGTCGCAGAGTCAGGCGTTTCCATTTTCGGTTCTGTACAGGGCAGGGCTCCCTGGACAGCCGACGCCACAACGCGGGGAAAGCTGCCATAGCTCAGCTCTACAGCATCCATGACCTCCGCTCAAGGTCATTCTCATCTTCCTTGATGGCTTTATATACCACGTGAAGGGAAGACGAAATGTCTGTAGAAAATCAAGCACTGACGATTAGCGTCGAGGACTGCGTACCTTTATAAGGTAAGGCAGGAAAGGTGGTGTTGATATGGGCAATGGAAGGTGCCTGGTGCCAGTTCTCCTGTGGTCGCTGCCTCAGAGCTGCCTCAGAGCCCCGGAAACCCTGCCGGTTGGTCTTTTGGTGACGTAAAACGGCGACACAAAGTGGCAGTAGCTGGAGCCTTCCGGGGAAACGCATCAGATGACGATGACGACTACCTGCTATTTCAACCTCATCGAACCTCAACGACGTCTTCACACTTCGCCATCACTCCTAACTACCTACTAACTACCAGCACACCCATCACTCTCCAGTCTCAGCGCACAGTCACCGCCATGATCGATCCAATGCAAGCGTTTGGCAGCTTCACCCCGATCCCGGCGATTCCGACGCCGACTTCTGCGCCTACACATGTAGTCCCTATCCCGACGGTCATCCCAGACCCAGCTGTCTTCGAGGAGGTTCATGAGACAGGCACCAGGACGCTATGTAAGTTCCGTTGATAGCTCCGTGAGAAGTCAAAAGAGATCTAACGGACTATTGTGCAGGGGTCGTCTTCATTGCAATGCTCATCTCGTCTGCTGTCTTTGCCGGTCTCTCATGGAAGGTCCCAGTCACTCGCCGTCTGTTCCACATCGTCACCACCCTGATCACGATCGTCGCCTCTCTCTCCTACTTTGCCATGGCTTCAGGCCATGGCACGGCATTCAACCATATCAAAGTGAGTTACTCTCCATCTTCCTTTTAGTAACAACATACTGACCTCAGCAAGGTCCGCCACTCTCATCCGCACGTACCGGACACCTTCTCAGACGTTCATCGCCAGATCTTCTGGGCACGCTATGTTGACTGGCTCATCACCACCCCTCTCCTTCTCCTCGACCTCGGTTTCCTTGCCGGGTTGAACGGAGCTCATATCCTGATGGCGGTGGCTGCGGACATCATAATGGTATTGACCGGACTGTTTGCGTCCTTCGGTCAAGAAGACACTCCTCAGAAGTGGGGCTGGTACACCATCGGCCTCATCTCGTACTTGGTCGTTATCTGGCATTTTGCTCTTCACGGTCGAGCCACTGCCCTTGCTCGTGGCGACAAGGTTGCCAAGCTCTTTGGTGGACTCGCTGTCTTTACCTTCCTTGTGTGGACTGCATATCCAATGTAAGTCGGACTCTACCGTTCGAGGATCCTCTCATGCTGACGTTGATCAGTGTTTGGGCTTTTGGCGAAGGCTCTCGCCGTTTGAGCGTTGACGGAGAGATCATCGCTTACGCTGTTCTCGACCTCCTGGCCAAGGTCGTGTTTGGAGCTGTGCTGCTGCATTATCACAGGACAAACCCTGATACCCAGGTTGAGATTGGAGGCTTCTGGGCTTATGGTCTCAGTGGCGAGGGCTCCATTCGAATTGCTGATGATGAGGGCGCTTAAGCAATATCGTAAGATTGCTAAGCTATTGGCTTTCAGCGATGGCACGCTCTACATCGGACAAGATTGTCATACACACAGACACACCATACTGACTACATTAAGCAGCCCATGACATGGCATGAATGCAAGTTATAAATGGCGTTTGGTGAGCATTTTATCTCTGCAGCGATACACATTCCTTGAAAAATGTCGGGATAGCAATAGTTTTGCGATTAATGAATTCATGTGCTCGAGTTCCTTCTATCTGCTGTGATAGGTATTATTTTCGTGCATGTGAATGTATAAAGCTCAGAAGGTAGGCGCGGAAGATGCCGACAGTCCGCATTGACCAGAGCGGGGATGGCGGGCCTTGTGGAAGGGCTAGCCCCGGCAGTGACGTGACCAGTTGTCCGTGGAGACCCCGCTGTTTGTTTCAAAGCCCAAAGGGAAGGCACGGGGCAAGGGGGTGCGTGATCTCGTCTCAACCTCAAGTATAGCTCACCACGCCCTTCTTCGCCATATTCCGTCCCATACACTCCAGTATCGCTATTGCTTGCTCATTCCCATCCATCGGCACACCGTCCAACCTACCCGTTTGCATCGCTACGCCCCAATCCCCCCGCTCTTACCACCAAACAACATGGCCGCGACCGCTGAAAACCAACCCCCCTCCCTCGTCGACACCACTCCGATCTCGCCCATCCGCGAGCAGAACGTCCGTCGCAACTCGCTCGAGAAGCACCTCCAGCACCGTCCGGAAGTCCAGGATCTGAAGAACAGACACATCCTTCTCGATACCAATGCCGCTCCGTACGTTCCAACCGACCCAGGCCCCCTCCTCCCTCTGAGCCTTCCCACCACTCCCCGCGTGGAAGGGTATCGGCATGATGGATGGTGTTGTGCGCGCGCTCGAGTGATTGACTGACTGACTTTCTGGATCGATCAGGGCTTTGCAGTCGAAGCAGCTAGAGCTGGAGCGGCAGCTGGCGACCGACAACCTGAAGAAGGGTCTGGCGCACCGTCCGGACCGGGAGAGTCTGGTTGAACGTAAGATGACCCCTTCTCCTTTTCCTTTATAAAGCCCCTCCTGTGTCTAGGATCATGGTGTGAGCCTTTTCGCAAGAAACACACTCGCTGACGTCTTTTATATTCGGGATCCGTACAGGCAACATCCTTCCCGACTCCACCGCCGCGCCGGCCTTGCAGGGCCATCAGAGGGAGCTAGAGCGACACATGCGCGCTGATCACTTGGAGAAGGCGCTCCAGAACCGTCCGACGCCGGCCGAGCTCATCAAGGAGGGTATTTTGGCGGAGGATGAGAACCCGATCAAGGACGCTGCTTGAAGGGGGGGCGGTAGTATTATCCCGTTGTGTTGCGCGACGAGAGGCTCTGGATGCTTATTACGGCGTTTATTTCTTCTTGTTGAATCTGGCTGCGTGCTTTGCTTTCTTCTCTTCTCCTATTTTCTCTTCTCCCGTCGTATGTTCTTTTCTTCCCTCGGCTCTGTCGTGTTCGACGACGGACATGTCGCAATCCGCGTATCGAGGATGACATTGGAAGCGAAGTTGGTGCGGATGCTGGGACTCTTTTTTCCTTACTGCATACCACACTACACACGAATGCTATTATTTCATATCAAGTACAGTACAGTACTACTCCACTACAGAGGATGGACCTGGAATTTCTGGCTGGGCTTATCGATAGAGATCCTTCAGCCTTGCCCTTCCGCCACGCAAACCATCGGAAGCGATCGTGTGCTTTCCTCATCACACCGTTTCACCCCCCTCCAAACCCGGAACCAACACAGAACTAGAAACTCTCCAGACCTCCTACGCCTTACATTCCGTTCGCGCTAATAGTCCACCAAGGGAGTTCGGGAGGAAAGTAGCAACACCTGCTTCACCGCCATCATAGGCGCTGCACTCTACGACTTCGTCACCTCCGGCACCGGCTCCTTCTCGTTCTCCATCCACGTCCTCCCCGTCTTCTCCTCCCGAGCATCCGCATCCGCCTCCCAAGCCGGCGCGATCCGGCCGCCATCCTCAAGACGATCAACCTTCGCCGCAGCGACCGCCTCCGTAACGCCAAACAGCGCATCCATCTGCTCAAGGGAGCGGCCCTTGGTCTCAGGCACGAGGAACCAGACGAAGAAAAACATGGCGAAGCAAAAGGAGCCGTAGATGAGGAAGCAGCCGTAGCCGGACCGACCGACGGTGGCGATCATGCTGAGGGTGGCGCGGGCGACGACGAAGTTGAAGAGCCACTGGGTGGCGGCGGCGAGGGCGACGGTGTGGGAGCGCAGCCGCGCGGTCGGGATCTCAGAGACGTAGATCCAGATCACGGGGCCCCAGCCGAACTGTTCGGTGGTGGGAAGAATTAGTCGCTCGTTGTTTCTTGCCGCTTTTCTTTCACGGGTTGGATTGAACGGGGGTATGGAGAGTGCAGGGTAGGGGGGATGGCGGGGTTGGGAAGAGATCTGTATCGGAACGTACCTGGAAGAAGGCGGCAAAGAGGAAGATGCAGACCAGGGCGACATAGCCAGCGGGAGGGATGGCGGCGCCGTCGACGGGCGGGCGAATCCGAACGTACAAGCCGACGTAGAACATGGCGCAGCCCTGGGCGATGCTGGTCCAGAGCAGCGAGCGGCGACGACCGAGGCTGTCGGCGGCGAAGAGGAGGAAGGCCGCGCAGGCCGTCATCTTCACGACGCCGTAGATGCCCGTGGCGAACAAGCCGGTGTCGGTGGCGGCGATGCCGAGGGCCTCGAAGAGCTGCGGGGCGTAGTAGTTGATCGCGTTCGTGCCGGTCATCTGCTGGCAGATCATGAGGCCGATGCTGAGGAGGGTGCGGTGCCGGTTGCCCGGGATCAGCCACATCTCCTTCATCAGGTCCTTGAAGGTCGCGCCGCCGATGAGGGTGCGCTCGTACTCGAGCTGGTCGTGGATGTCGCCCAGCTCAGCACGGATGTAGGGGTGCGAGGGACCCAGGTTGCGGATGCGCGTGAGGACCTTCGTGGCATCGTCCCAGCGATCCGCTTTGGCGAGGAATCGCGGCGACTCGGGGTTCAAGGTCATGAAGATGAAGAGGAGAAGTGCGGGAATGGACTGGACGACGAGCGGCACCACGTATGTGGCTTTCCCGGTGAGGTGTTCAATGCTGCCATAGTTGACCCAGAAGGCTAGCATGGCTCCCCCAGCGATCTTCACCGTTGTGTCAGTACGTATGCTCATCAAAACTCGTCGAAGATGAACTTACAAAGAGCTGGTAGATCCCCGTGAGCCCACCACGGATCGCTCGAGGAGAGTTTTCCGAGATATAAAGCGGGACCAGCATGGAAGCAGCGCCCACACCGAGGCCAGCGACGAATCTGAGAGCCAGTTATTCCTCGTACTTCACTCAAACCAGGCGTGATTTACACTTACCGGCCGATGTACATGACCGCAAGATAGCCCTCGGCGGCGGCCTGGAAGACGCATCCAATCAGAGTGATCAAGGCCGACGTCAGCAGAGCTGCTCGGCGGCCCCATCGATCGCCCACCCAGATTGCTGCGAGAGCGCCCACGAAGGAGCCCGCCTGCATGGTGGAGACGATGTTGGAGTTCAAGTTCGCGGCTGCGGTCGTCGAGAGGCCGTTGAGCCCGTATTTCCTGATATGTATGGTATCAGCATATCTTCTCGATTTCATAGGCCGAAGAGGGGGGATTTGTGAGAGATACGTACTCTTTGAAGGCGGGCAGCGTTAGAACCCCGCCAATGATCCCAATGTCCATTCCTAATAGCTTTCAGCTGGCTGGTCATGGTTTAAGGGATAGGGGAAGTCTTTCGTACCGAAGAGCATCCCCCCGAAACAGGAGGAGCAAGCCAGAGCAAAAACCCTCCACCCGTAGATCTCGGGCGGGTCGTGTTCCATCGCATCATTCTTCACCACCTTGTATAGGATCCTGACACCGAGACCCATGCTGGCAGCGTTCGCGTCTTACTTTGGCTCAGGACAGACGGAAGAAAAATAAGGGGGATATATCCGAAACGAAAGCAGTGAGGGGGGGCCAGGACATTTATGGCTTCAAACCCCTGCGGTAGGTACATACTTATCGCTTTCATATTGCTCTCAGACCTCCGGTTGATGGTGTCCCACCTGCGGCGCCTCCCATCCCTCCTCGAAACCACGGGATAGCCCGAAGCGGTTTCGATCAGCTAGGTAGAAGGGTCCCTCATTCACGGGCAAAGGTGGAGTCGGGATGGCTCGCTGACTGTGAGGGATACCAAGACGGCGGTTGTCCCTCCTGCTGCCAGATAGGGCTAGGCTTCCCTCGCTCCCCTGCTGAGGAGGACATGTCTATAGTACGATGACCCCTCCTCACCTTTCTCAAGCTCAGTCGCCCAACCGGTTGAACGTGAGCCTGAGAAGACTGCCGGTTGAGCATGAAAAGTCCATCGCATCTCCGCAGTCTTCATGATAAGTAAGTCCAAGCGCGGGGAAACAACTCTCTGCATATCAGTGAGTCCGGCAGTACATGCTGCTGTCCGTACTCTGAATCTATACATACCAATAAAGCGAGGCGACTGTGATACCCGATGATCATCCAACATGTGGTTGCTATCATAACGTTATACAGTAGGTAGGTGATTAGCAAGACAGGCTGGCTGCCGCTAGCCCCGCCGCCAAAACCTGGGGGATTGCCCATTAGTTAACCGAGGGCGTGCGGGGCTGAGGAGGGAGGAGGGCGGGAGGGGTGCGGGCGGGACCCACTCGGCCGCTGCACTAAATTCACGAACCCTCCGGCAGTGGAAGGCGTGGATAGATAGATGAAACCGACCCGACCAGTTAGTTTATCCGCGTGGGGTGGGTGTGAGCCGGGTCGGCATTTGCTTCCACGCTCTCTCCCCACCCGGCTAATCAACAGCCCGAGCAGTGAACCCCTTGACTGGCCTTCCTTTCCCCGCATAGAGACGCCATTGCGCGAGCTTCTTCAAGAAGGGCTTGTCAGTCACTGTTCTTCAAGTAGCTTGCACGCAACTCAGAAATTGGCGAGTTGGCAGATTGATTGTGAGACAGGAAAAGCCATGTCCGCCACCGTCGCCGCAGCCAACCACGCCGCGCCTCTCCATCCCTTTCACTCGAACCCGCTGTGGACGCGGGAGGATGTGGTGGAAGCGGCGTCCTCCTTGCTCGACCCGCTGCTGGCTGGCATGTCCCCCGGATGTGCGCTGGTCAAAGTAGGTTCCACGGGCACTCGGTTCGATGAAGTTGCTGCGCAGGTCGAGGGGTTTGCTCGTCCGCTGTGGGGTGCGTAGCCTGCCGCGAGGCCTTCAAGTGTTCATGCAAAGAGACATAAGCTCATGAAAACCAGGCCTGGCGCCTCTGCTGGCCGGAGGAAGTACGTATGCCGGCACGGAAAAGTTCGTCCAAGGCCTCATCAACGGCACCGATCCCGAGCACGAGGAGTTCTGGGGGTACATGGAGGACCTCGACCAACGGATGGTCGAAGCCTGCCCGATCGGCTTCACCATCGCCATCGCCCCCGAGCACTTCTGGGAGCCGCTCACGGCACGGCAACGCGACAACGTGGCCAAGTACCTCGGCAGCATGAACGATAAGGACATGCCCGACACCAACTGGCTCTGGTTCCGCGTGTTCGCCAACCTGGGGCTGAAGCGGAACGGCGCGCCGCACTCGCAGGCCCGCCTGGACGCCGACATCCAGCGGCTCGAGCAGTTCTACCGCGGGGACGGCTGGTCGAACGACGGGCCGGAAGGGTACACGCAGATGGACTTTTACTCCGGCTCCTTCGCCATCCAGTACCTCCAGCTGCTGTACACCAAGCTCGTCGGCGGGGACGAGCCCGAGCGGGTGGAGGAGTATCGTAAACGGGCGCGCATGTACGCCCTCGACTTCGTCCACTACTTCGATCCGGAGGGGCGCGCGCTCACCTTCGGTCGCTCGTTGACCTACCGGTGGGCCATGATCGGCTTCTGGGCCGGCGTCGCCTTCGCCGATGTCGAGCTGCCTGCGCCGTTAACATGGGGCGTCGTCAAGGGCATCTATCTTCGCAATCTGCGCTGGTGGAGCGCGCAGAAGGATATCTTCCAGCCTAACGGCATGCTGAGCATTGGGTACTCGTACCCGAACATGTATCTTGCTGAGAACTACAATTCACCCGGATCGCCATACTGGTGCATGCTCGCGTTCGCTCCGTTGGCGATGCCTCGCGATCATCCCTTCTGGGCTGCACAGGAGGAACCGTATCCAGTAGCGGCGCTCCCTGCCATCAAACCGCTTCCTCACCCTAAGCAGATTGCTATCCAGCGGGCGGGACATACGTTCCTGCTGAGCTCGGTAAGTCAAACGTTCTGCTCCAGCGCTGCCCACAAACCGCACTCATCAAAGGATCACAGGGGCAATATTGTCACTACCCCCTCAAAGCAACGCAAGCCAAGTACGGCAAATTCGCCTACAGCGCCGCCTTCGCCTACTCCATCCCGACCGGCTCCTACACGCTCGAGCAGGTCGTGCCGGAGTCCGCCCTCGCGCTGTCGGACGACGGTGGGGAGACGTGGAAGACGCGTCGGCTGGTCGAGGACGCGCGGATCGAGATCTACGACGGCACGCCCGTGCTGGTGAGTCGCATGACGCCCTGGCCGGACGTCTCCGTCGTCACGTACCTCGTGCCTCCGGCCGAGGACGCGTCGGAGAGCTGGCACGTCCGAGCGCATCGGATCACGACGGGCAGGGACCTGCAGACGGCCGAGGGTGGTTTCGCAGTCCATGGCTGCCGCGCCCACGACGGGCGTGGGATGACTGCCGCTCGTGACAAAGCGGCCCATGAGGGAGTCTGGGAAGGCGACGAGGGCGCTTTCGTCTCGTCTCGTTCGGGTGCAGTTGGCGTGGCGGAATTACGCCTACCGACGGGCGAGCGTCGCGGCCGAGTGATCCTTGCGGACGCGAACTCGAATCTGGTCGAGGCGAGATCTGTGCTACCGGTCGTGGAGGCGGAATTGAAAGCGGGGCAGTCAACATGGTTTGTCACCGGGGTGTTCGCTATGCCGTCGTCGGTGGACGGGTGGACGGACAAGTGGCAGCGTGCGCATCTCGGGAGACCTTCCATGCCCGCTTGGCTTGAAGAGAAGATTATGCAGTCCTAATAAGGTCAAAAAGATCTGTGAGGTAGCACGAGGTCCTGAACAGTTAGAAAGCAAGAGGGTAACAACGTAGATGACTTTTAAAATGTGAAAATCCAAGATTGATTGCTGCCTCCAGAGTTTTTACCCACGATGAAAAGTGCGAAAGAAGGAAAGAAGACGACGGGTACGTAGATGGGTAGTTGTAAAAGAAAGGGAAAATATAGGATATTAAGTCAGGTGCTTGGGTATCTCGAGGTTGGGGGAAAATATTCCAAAGAAGTGACAGAACGCTTGCGATCGATTTGGAAAAGCCAAAAGAAACCCCCTGCTGCTAAGCTGATGCGATGAGATGAAGTACCGAAGCTCGCGGGGATGACAAGCAGCCGGTGAGAGAGAATAGTAGCTTGAGATGAGAGTGGTTGAAACTGGGGGGTCTGCAAAAAGCTGAGATGACGCCAACACCACAACTCCGGATGAATATTCACGTCGGAAGTCAGTGACGTATGTCGCGTAACTTAACCTTCTTTTACCCGTCTCCGGTAGAGCAAAAGAGATAAAGTGAAAGAACAGGGGAACACCAATACCGACGCCGCCCCCGGATGCGACTGAAAAGTGAGAAATTAGGAAATGCCACGAGATATGGTGGCAAGAAAGCTTCTAGAGGCTGTCCTGAGGGATGCGAGGCGATCTAATCCCGAGCCCTTCGACCCCATCATAGCCTCGCGACGCATCAAGTTCAACCGCGCTGTCCCTGTCGAGACTATATCCGGACTCGAGCGACCTGCGCTCCGGCCGTGTGGGCGGACTCCAAGCGCTCAGCAGCGTGCCGCCATGAATTACTGCATCCTGGTCAGAGTCATCAATCCCCGTGTCCTCCGACGACAACACGCGGCCGCCGAGATGGACGTCATTGACGTTGACCTTGTACTGTAAGGCCTTCTTCCCCTCTTTGAGCATCTCTTCGGCCCAGTCGATGCACTTCTTAAGGCTCTGATTGATCTTCTGGCCGTCGACTAAAAACTCGCGGTGCTTTGAAAGGTCCAGCTGCAATCGCTTCTCATCCTGGAAACGATGCTTCGCATCCCTCTCGGCCAGCGCACCTGGGCTAAGCGTATTCTCGTCAACGGATGACTCGCTCGTCGAATCGTACTGCTCCAAGGGATCTTCTTCATCTTCGGCTTCTGAAAGCCCCAACTCGGTGTCATCATCTTGCGCGAGCGAATCTGCCACTGACGATCGTCGCAGGGAAGCCTCGGAGAACCGGCCCGCGCGGGTGAGCCTCCGATACCGCCTCAGCTCCGCCTTCTGCTTGCGGACCTCTCTCTCCAACTGTCTGTTTATGGCCAGAAGAGAGGAGTTGCTGATTTCCAGATCGAGCACCTTCCGTTCCCTTCGCGCATTGGCAGCCAACTCATCCATAATCTGTAATGGCGTCTGCCTCGTAGGACTCTGAGGTAAAGATAATGGCGAGCTCCCGATTTCAGCCATACCTCTGTCCAGGGGCGCTGTCGCAGGGCCATTGCTATCCGGACCGGTTTCGTTCATGGATAGTGCGCTGTCAATATGCAGAGGACTTGGTGTTAGGACTTCAACGTTCCCGCTGACGCTCCTCCTTGGCGAGGATAGTGACTCGATAGACGAAAGGCTAGAGCTCTTAGCATGTCCTTTGTAGCTGCTAACGGAACCAGCGCTCGACCGTCGTCTTGCTTGGATGCGTCCGTTTTCTTTGGGCGAATGGTGGTTGTGCTGGGCAACAGAGTTCGAATTGGAGTGTATAGACATCATCGATGTAGCTGATGGTCGATGTGCCGGGCGGATTACTTGCGAAGCCCCTTTCCGATATGAAAGGTGGATGCTCTCCTTCGAAGGCGAGGGAGGCCGTAGACTGGTGTTTGGTTGACTGCTCCTGGAAAAATATTGCGATTGTGCATCTGGGGAAGCTGTTCGCGGCGGCGGCGTAAGAAGCGGTGCATTTGACCTTGTCTCCGGCTCTCCGTCAGCGTGGAAGAACTTGCTTTGATTCCTACTCCGCTCGATCGCGGACAGCGGCGGTGAGGGGATACTGGCGAATCTGTCATCGTTTTCCTCTTCCTTCCCGTTGGCGTAGAAGAATGTCGACGTTGGTCTCTTCGGGGCTGGATCGGTGTGAAAAGACGGGGCTTCGCTGGCATGGAAGAATAACGAGGTGGGCCTGGTCTCAGAGACAGTACTGCCGGAGCTCGTAGAAGGCCCTCGGATGGTAGGTAAAGCGTGGTGATTGCTCCCGCCAGCTACGACACTCCTTGGCCTGTTCGAGTTCAAGCTTCCAGGATGCCATCCACCGACGCCTACGGCGGCGTTGCCCAGGTAGCCACCATTCTCCTTATGCGCCGAATCCGCTGAACTCGGAATCGTAGGTGTGGCAATCGGGGTGCTTGTAGGAGTAGTGTGTGTACTGCCAGTGCGGGACTTCCGAGCAGACGATCGCGGGGTGATGTTACTGCTTAGGTATGCCTTGGGTGTCGAGTGCTCATCCCTCGCCGCTCCCCTGGAGACAGAGCTGACGTCGCTCCTATCGGCGCGGTATGATGCAGACGAACCGGAGCGTGGAGTGGTGGCAGAAGCCGTGGCCGCCAATCGTGGTGTAACCGGAGTCTTCGCAGTCCTTGATGTGGCAAGGGTGGGCATCAATGGTCGGCCGGAGTTGGTGGAATGGTTATATCTGTCCGTTGGCATTTTCAGGAGCTCAGCGGGATGACTGTCGGTTTAAGGGAGGAGCAGGGGAAACTTCATGGTCGTTCGAAAGGGAATTGGGCAAGGTGCAAGCAATATGCAAGCATCGACGGAGAGGTGCTGGTCTTGGAAGCGGGATGCCAGCGATGTTTGTTGTTGGGCAAACGAGCGGGCGAAACCGATGCGCTGCCGACGGGGGGTTGCTCTCGTTTCGAGTGCGCTAGACAGGCCGATGGCCAGTGAGCGGAAGTGTTGCGTCTGCGCCTTGCTACAAGACCACCTGCAGCATGAGGAGCGGAGCGGCGAGAGAAACGAACGTCAAGATGAAGGTTGCAGGAAGCAAGTCTGGTTCAGGGACAGCCGGGTAGGTCCCGAATCTGCAACTCTAAAAATCCCCCGCCGTTCCCTTCCCGTGGTGTGACTCTGCGCAGCAGTGCCTGAGGTACCAAATGTCGGCACGGAGTACAGTAGCTCTCCGCCGCTCCGCCCGTGACTTTCCGGGGTTAAATGGGAGGCGCGCTCCACGCGCTGCCCGCTGCCCCTCGCGTCCTCCGCTTCCGCCCGCATGTGCGATTGATAATCCCCGACCTATCACACCCTTCATACCCTGGGAGTACTCCAAGACACCCAGCATCCACCACCCCAGCAAGCACGTCTTCATGATGTCGCCGAGGTGGAATCGATATGAGCGTCGACGATAACAATGACGGTCGAAAAGGGGAGGAGCCTGATGCTCCCTCTGGAACGGAGCACGAAACCCTCAAATATCATCTCCTTGGCCCATCCTTGACGAAGTCCGGGCAGACTGGCGTCGACCAGAAGAAGGTAAGCAGTACATGGCCTGGACGTGGCCAATCTCTTCAGCTGACCCTTTACTAGGTCTCGGAAACCATCTACAATGCCTCCAAGGGCTCCAAGTTCTTCAACCATGAGTTGAACAAAGACCGCGACCTTACCGAGAAGATCGGGCGCATCCTCGCCCAGAAACAGAAGTTGGATCGCTTGGATCTCTCAGCGGATCTGAGGAGAGCGGATAGTCTCATTGCGGAGTTGGAGCTGGGACGGGATCTCACTCAGACGGTTATACACATAGATTGGTATCTAGAACCTCTCCAGGCCGGCAGATGGACCCATATTGACTGTTGACACCTCGTCTAGCGATGCCTTCTATGCGGCAGTCGAGGAGCTTGATAGGCCAGAATTGAAAAATGTGCCGTTCGCGGTTGGAGTAGGAGTCCTGACGACATGCAACTATCATGCTCGAAAGTTCGGATGCCGGAGTGGCATGGCCGGCTTTGTAGCTAAGCAACTGTGCCCCGACCTTATCTGTCTTCCGATGAACTTTGAGAAATATACTGCCAAAGCCGAGGAGGTTCGCGCGGTGCTTGCAGAGTACGATCCCAACTTCGAGAGTGCCAGTGTGGATGAAGCCTATCTCAACATCACCGAGTATTGCAAGGCCCGCGATATGTCTCCGGAAGATGTTGTAGCACAACTGAGAACGGAAGTGCATGAACGGACACGCGTAACAGTGTCAGCTGGAATTGCTGCAAACGCCAAACTCGCTAAAATCTGCTCGAACATCAACAAACCAAATGGGCAGTATCTTCTTCCGTCAGATAGGGATTCGATCATGCGGTTCATGCGCGATCTGCCAACCCGGAAAGTGAACGGAATAGGTCGAGTCTTCGAGCGCGAACTGGCCGCCATTGGCATCAACACCGTTGGAGATATCTACGAGCATCGCGCCCTACTTCCCCGCCTGTTCGGAGAGAAAGCATCGACGTTCCTTCTACAGTGCTACCTAGGACTCGGACGCACGAAGATCCAGCCCCCAGATGAATCCGAAAGGAAGAGCGTGGGAACAGAAACGACGTTTCGGGACCTGGGCGGGAAAGCTGAACTGCGGCAGAAGTTGATGGAGGTGGCCGAGGAGCTGGAGAAAGATCTGGAGCGCACCAAATACAAAGGTAGGACTTTGGTATTGAAGGTGAAGCTGCATACATACGAAGTCCTGACCAGGCAAACGTCGCCGCCCATGGCTGTGAACAAGAAAGATCAACTGTACAAGTATGCTCTCCCCATGCTGGCCAAACTCGAAAAGGAGATTCCGGGCTTGAAGCTGCGGCTCATGGGTCTTCGCGTCACTCAACTGGTCAGCACCAAGCCCATCGGCATCGACTTCTTCGGCCTCAACAAGCGGACGGCCTCGAGCACCAGCGGCGAAGCGCGCGCGCCCAAGAGCGAGGAAGACGCGGGCACATGGCAAACATGGCCTGAGTCGGAGTTTGAAGAGGCGGCGCGGCGAGAACGACAGGCGGAGATGAATGAACTGGAGGCTCTGAGCCAGGAGCAGGAGGAAAGCAAGGTAGAAGAGAAAGGATTGTTAGAGTCGAACCCGCCTTCGAAATCGGCAACTCCCGTAACCCCAGAGATCGCACCGCTTCCACCCTCGGCGACGACAGCGAAACCGTCTGGCCCTTTACACGAAGCGCAAGATTACTGGGACTGTCCTATTTGCGCCCGCCCGCAGCCCGCTGACGATGGGGCCTTCAATTCCCACATCGACTCTTGCCTCTCCCGGCAGACGATCAAGGAGGTCGTGAAGGACATCTCGTTATCGTCGTCGTCTGCTCCTCCCGCCCCAACGGTCAAGAGCAACAACCCCAGCGTTCGCGAGAGCAGTCGCAAGAGAAAAGTGGGCGGGAATCACAACGGTCATCGCGATGATGGTGATGCGAAGAGGAGGATGTTCTTCCTCCCGGCGGCGAAGAAGTGACGATGCAGCATATCCTTTCTACGGCTTACGCATACGCAAAACTTCTTCATATCCATCCGGTCTTCCGGACTTCTTCCTTTTCGTACGGCTTCCGACATCGCGACCTATGGTCGCAATGTCAGACCTCTGGCGCAGGCACATGTAGAACGGTAAATGAACTCCTCGGTAAAGCAATTTCATTCCTATTGTCCACTTCCTATTGTCGCACCTTTCACGCCACCTCATCTCTGTTTTCTCTCCGTTTGCCAACAACTTAAACTCCCCCCACTCCCACCCGAGCGATATCGGAACCACCCGGTCGGCGGTTTACTATTGTGCTCCCGGGTGAATAGGCGGTGTGGATGTCAAACACCTACATACCCATTCAACCTCCCCCGACCGAAGTCCGATGTTGTACAGAGTCCGGATCTACGGTGCCCGATTAGGAAACTCCTCCTGCGTCTGTCGATGTGGTTTGGTTTGCTTAGGTGCTTTTGATCCCGCGTCCGGTTGATGTATATCTTGGTCTGCCGATAGACGGTTGTCCTCGTTTTCTAGTCTTGCTGCTTCTTCTCCTTCTCCTTCTTCATCTTCATCTCTTTTCATCCTTCTTACTCTGCTCTCGCTGTCTACTTCTGCATCTATGTCTCTCGAAGTCCCGTTGCAGCAAGCCGTTAACGACTACCGTCCGATCCTGCCTTGCTCCATATCCGACTTCAGTCCACATCCATTCCGGACAGTACGATCCTCGTCTAGTATCCGCCTTGCGATGCATATCATATGGACGGATAGACGGATCGTCCTCGCTCCAATATCCAACCCGTAGGATAACGAAACCTCAAGAGAACCACATGATCACGCTTTGTCGCCATCCATAATAACCCATCTGATCTGCTTCAGCAGCTCTTACTAGCAACTCTGCATCCGCTCCACGCGCGCGATCTCGACGCGCACCCTGCCGTTTGAAGTACACATCCCGGATCCTCCCTCCCCCCCTTGCCCTTGCCTTCGAGAGGAACGGGGAAACTCCCTGATAATCCATACCAAAACCAGAATCGGCAATCGTTTCCCTTCCATCCGATCCAGCCGCTCGGTCTTATGAAATCGATTCAACGATCTTCACAGGAGAGGGGAGGGGAGGGGAGCTAGCTGGATGACCGATCCATCCTCGCCATCTCAAGATCATGGCGTTGCGTCTCCGACGAGAGAGCCAAACCCGTCCCGTGGTATGGTTGCCTAGTAGGCAGCACCCATAGGCTGGCCGGACCTCTCAATATTAGACCTCCTCGTCAGTTGAAAGAAGACAATGAGCGTGCTTTCCATCCAGCTTTCATTCGTAGCCATCATCGCCATCAGCCGCCCTCGCAAAACGCTCCTACTACCCGTCCAACCATCCATTGGTGGGTGGGGTTCACACGCGTCACGTAGGAATTCTTCCGAAGACAAGAGACGCAACAGGAACACAGAGCAGGCAAACATGGTACAAAGCAACACATATTTCTCATTACTATACTACAGCCGCCGTCTCCGAGCCAATATATCAGACCCGTTTGGAGTCGGTCGGAAAGAAAAGGAAATTCCGGACCTCTCCATCTATCCCATCGAGCAACCGCGTCTCCTCCTCCTGCGCAATCCGCCGTTCCGGAAGAGACGCCAGTCTAGTCTAGCGCCGTCTAACCTTTTTTCTTTCCCACCACCAGTCTAATGAAAGGAGACAGACAAAAAGGAAAGGAACGGAAAGGGAAAAGATGAGATGAGCAAGCCATGCTCGATGCTTTTTCTGACAAAGGAGAGAAAGACAAGCAAGAAAGGATGGATGATGATGATGGATGATGGAGGACACAAGAACCTCTGAGATCGAAGAAAGCGCCACCGTTCCGGAGAATAAAAGGAGTACATCGGTGTCATTATGCGCTTCGACAGAAAGGAAAAAAGAAAGAAGAAAGGAGATAGTACAATAGGGTTCGTCCGTCATCTCATCATATCAATCGTCGGCATTACCGCCACCAGGAATAAGTCGATTGTGTCGGTCCGCCTATTCTTCGAGAGGGCAGAAAAGAGGGAAAGCCGTGTGTGTGGTCTATATAGTGCCATCAAGGTGCATCTCTTGCTCGCTCGCTCGCTCGCCCAGAGGATATAATGCCGATGGTCGTCCGGCGTTTGACTACAAGGTGGCGGAGGCCGCGACCGCACTGGTCAAGCGCACCTTCGTGCCGTTGAAGTTGGAGCAGGTGATCGCGAGGTCCTCCTTCCAGTCCGCATCCGAGGCCGATTCGATCTTGCTGAACAGCTGTAGTAAACGGATGATGGTGTACGCGGCCTCCGTCATGGCGAGTGACTGGCCGGGGCAGATGCGCGGACCGCCGAGGAAGGGGATGAAGCCCCAGCCCGGGCGCAGCGTCTCCCAGCGTTCGGGCTTGAACTCCGAGGCGTCGGGACCGTAGATGTCGGGTCGTCGGTGGAGAGCGTATAAATTAGTCACGACTTGTGTACCCTTCGACACCAGGATGGGCGCTTTGCCGCTCGTTCCGCCGCCGGTGGGCAGGATGGTGTCCCGGACAGCCGTCCGGGTATTGACTGGGACGACGGAGTGTAGACGCAAGGCTGTTTTGAACCAAGAGTCAGTAAGTTGCGCTTTGCTCTGTGGTTGGATGGGGTTATACTTACACTCTTTCAGTAGCCACTCGATATACTTGAGGGATTTCACCTCTGCGAAGGTCGGCTGCTTGCCGTCCAGCCAAGCAATTTCGGCACGAGCTCGTTCGGCGATGTCGGCACGCTTGGAAAGTACTAGGAAGGTGTTCGACAGCAAGGCTGCCGTTGTGTCCCGAGCTGCGAGCAACAAGCTGAGCAGCTCGGAGCGCACGCGGCCCCGGTCGTCCGTTTCCTTCGCTATGTCCCTTAAGAAGTTATATGGGACGCCTTTCTCGTCCGAGCCATCATCGCGAGAAGCGAACGCGAGGTCGACAAACTCGTTGACGTAATCATGGACGGTTCGAACGGCTTCCTTGAGCTTTTTCTGCCCTTTGTACTGGCTTAGAGGATATAACTGGAGGTTGGTGAAGACCTCCAGCTTAGCAGTCTCATACGCCGAGCCGAATTTACCCGCTTCGCTATCCTTGTCGCCGCCCAAGCTGTGGACGGACTTGCCGAAGAAGATTTCGGTGGCTGTGTCCATCGCGAGCTGGAAGAAGTAGCCCTGGATGTCGACCACGGTGACGCCGTCTTTCGGCAGGAGTTCGTAGAGCTTCTGGATGTGAGGCTCGTACATGGTGACATCGAGAGTCTGACTCTTCTTGAAGGCTGTCCTCAGGAGGCTCCGGGAGTGGCTCCATTCGCCGCCGTTGAGGGTGAAGATACCATTGCCGAGCAGCGGGCGGAAGGTCTCGGTGCGAAGGTTTCCCAGCTCCCAGTCATGGAACCGGGTCGCGAAGACGGCCTTGAGGTTCTCCGGGTCGATGGTCTGGATCATGTGGCTGCCGCAGGTGCTGACGGCCCAGGTCGGTCCGTACTTGTCAAATCGCTCGCTGCTGTGGTCGAGGTAGCAACGCTTCAAGCTGGCCGCGACATTGGCGGCAACGAAGTCGTAGCCGAGCATCAGGGGGTTTGTCGGACAGCGAGCGACGAGGCGCTCGCACTTTCCGTCGCACTCACTGAGCAAAGCGGCCCGACGTTGACGGCCAGCGAGGTATCGGGTGCCCAGACGGAGGATGGCGTACAGGACGAGCACGCTGAGGGCAGCCTTGACGAGGCGGTTGGTGCCGACCGCGGCGGCAGACTCCATGAGAGTGTAGACGACGGCCATGGTGTCGAGTAAGTATGTCCGTGGACGTGGCGACAATGGCTGGCTGCTTCTTGTCGGGTGGTGGTTGCTGTCCGTCGGATGTGCACGAGGGAGGGAAGAAGAATATCCTTGACTGTCGAGGTGGTGGGTGGGCGTGGCGTGCGTGCGTGCGTATATCGAGAGAGGTGTGGAGGAGACGGAGGTGTGGAAGAGAAGGGATCCAATTTATATACGCGGAGAGCAGGTTTCCGTGGGGACGAAGCGACGCCAACCTCGCCTGGTCGAGTGAAGGATATTCGTTCTGTGGGAGGTGCAGGGCGTGGTCCAGCTTGTGAGCGTGCTTGACTGAACCGAGAACTAGCAGACATCAGGGTGACTGCCCGTTCTGATTCAGTCGCGACGCTCGTGTATGCAGGGACTACTGCCTAGCAGAGCGAGGGTCAGAGAACCGGTTGGTCGGCCATGGAAAAGGTGAGAAAGTATATACTAGTAAGAACTAGTGTATATATATATATATATATATATATATATAATCCGATAGTTGGATTGGAATGTTGATCGGGAGAGAGAGAGCACACAGCGGTCGAAGCAACTCGCTTTATACCTCTGATCTCTCGCTTAAACAGACATGCACGAATCTGTAACCTCGCTCTTGATGTTCGTATAATACAGTATGTTTGTTCTGTTCCTTTGAATGACTATCTGTGCATGCTCAGAGAGAACGTAGTCGCCTAGTCCCATTGGTAACAAAGTAAATCACAGTATAATGCGAGGGAGTGTAACAAAGAAACGTTCCAACTGCTCTTCACAGATCTAAACATGGCTATTAGCGGCTGACGGACCTCGTGGAGGTAACGGTTGTTGTGAACAATGACAGCCTTTCACATCTGACCGTGAATGATTGACTGTAACATCGCAGCCATAACAGTCGCAGTGACAACAACAGCAATAGCAACAAGAGAGCCCCAATTTGGGAACCACACGCACTCAAGCGTCGCAACCCCGAGAACAAAGCACACCGAGCCTTACAATGTCACCTTTCAGTCACCGTTAACAGTCCATCTTGAACTGAACAGGTGGGCGCAGCCGCCAAAGCGACCCCACCGCTTTCAGTCGAATGTTAAATATACATACTAACCATATTACTAAATTAGGAAGTAAATTAGCAGCGTAGCAGCCACAATGCACATGCAATGCAATGCACGCAATGCATGCCCTTGTCAGCCCAGCCCAGCCACTGTCACCGCAGCCGCAGCCGCCGCCGCCGTCGAGTCCGATGGCTGTTCCTCGAGTCCGACGGTGTTCTCGAGTCCGATGGTCTCCTCGAGTCCTGCCCTGCCCTGCCCTGCCCGTGTTCCTGGATCGCGTGTGGTAATGTCGTGTCGGGTTCGGCCGAGCTGACATCCGTTTTTGGAGCGTTTTGGGGGTGCAGTGGGGGGTGGGAGGATGTGCGACGTGCCATCCGGCTGGGAAAGACCGTAAATAGATACCTTTCGAGGGTTGGAAGCGTGATGGTGTTACACAGATCGGACGGACTTGTGTGGTATACGTCATTGCGCGTGGGAAAGACATAGAGTGCTACGGAGGGGAAGGAATACGAGAGAGAGATATAATATGTAGAGACAGAAGGAGGCAGAGAAGAGGTAAGTAGCAATATTCGACCTCCTAGAAAGACAAAATAAAGGGACGAAGGGGAAGGTTGTGAGAAGACAAACATTTCTTCCGAATATACACTGAATTCGTACTCGAGAACTGGCAAAATGAAATAGAAGAAGTATATAATATTCGCGAAGCAAATGAAACCAGTATATATAATAGAATATTCTCACACAAAGAAAAGCTAGAAAGAAATAAAAAGAATTGAGTAGAATTGAATAAAAATAAAAAGTAAACGTCAGTCCTACCGGCGCCGTATATTGATTAATTTTTTCAAAAAAAAGAGAAGATATTATGAAAAGCGCGAAAAGAAGCCGTGTATCAGAGCAGCAGGCACAGTAATCCTTAACATGGTAATCACTGAAGAAACTCGAAGTTTTGAAAAAGGTATCCTCGAAGATCCATATGCAAACAAACCGAACGATCAAACCCCGGAAACGCCACACCCCATTGTCCCACGCCGCCACTCCCGGCACCCTGCAGACGCCGGGACGAATCGCCGTCAGCCTCCCGCGTCCAGGGAGAACGAAAGGCCGCAAAGAAGAAGAAAAAGGAGAAAAGAAAGAAAAAGAAAAGAAGAATGTACACCAACAACGAACCGCCGTAATCCCACAACTAAAAAAGAACAGGAAAATGAAAACAAGCAAGAACAGACAAAAACAGACACCAAAGAAAAGAAAGTCAATGCAAAACAACAACAATAAGTAGAAGGGAAACCATCTCAGCCATCTGCGAACCAAAAACCTCGTCCAGCCCTTCACCACTTATTCACTCACTCCAACACATGCCCCTGACTCCTCAACCTTCGACTCTTCCGCGTCTCCGCCGCTCCCGGCGCCGACACAACACCAAGCCCAGCCGCAGCACCACCCACACTCTTCGAAAAATCCGCCATGACACCCACATTCTCCCGATCCGCCGGGCTCAACGCCGCCACCGTCATGCGGGCCTTCTTCTTCATCGGCAACTTGCTCTCCGATCCAACCGCCGCCGTCGCGCCGCCGGTGCCACCGCCGCTACCCGTGTTCTGCCGCTTGAGCGGGGGCTGCATGGCCTCGACGGTGCTGGTGCTGCTATCGGTGACCGGGGGGTAGGGGCCCAGGGCGTTGACGTCGAGTTCGCGGAGACCGGGGGTGCTGCTGGTGCTTGTGGAGGAAGAATGGGTGTTAGCTTGGCTGTGGGAGGACAAGGAAGAAGGGTCGGGGACGTCGGCGAACACCATGCCCTTGGAGGGACTGCGGTTGCGGGTCGCCGCAGGAGCGGGAGCGGGAGCTTCCCGCTCTCGCGGTTCGCCAACTTGCTCCACCGTCTCGTCTCCTTCCTCGCCGTCTTCCATCTTCGAGTCAGGCTGCTCGTGCTTGACGTCTGGGGTGGGCGAGGGGCCGCGGCCACCGCGCAGGCGAGCGAGGAGCTTCTCGTGCGGCTCGGTGCGGGGCAGCGTGGACGGGATGGGGTATTGCACCCGCTGGGGCGTTTGGCCGGTGGGCGTGTACTCGGCGAGCGCGCTGGCTTCGATGCGGGCGCGGAGATCGGCGAGCGGGCCGCGGAGTTCGGCGCCGGGAGCCAGCTGAGGCAACGTGGCGCGGAGGGCGTCCGCTTGCGATTCTACGTCCGTCCCGAGACCTTGGACGCGGGAGAAGGAGGTCTGGAAGTGTTCGGCGATGCTGGTGTAGGAGGATTGCACCGTTTGACCCAGCTGGGCGAGTGAGTTCGTGTGTGCGGTATGGTGGACATTGTTCTGTTCGCGGACGCGAACGACGATGTCGTCGAGCGACTGGAGTTGGGTGTCCATGTGCGACTTCTGAGCCTCGACGATGGCCATCGTACTGTCGTGAACTGAGGTGGTGGTTTGGCGAAGGGATGTCGCCTGCTCGTGTGCGTTCTATCAACCAGTTAGATATGCCTTAATTCCGGAGAGTGTTTCGATTACTTACCGCATAGTCCGTCTTAATCTTGGCCTTGATGCTTTCGCGAGAATCCACGACCTTGTTGATGAGCTCCTTCGACCTGCTCGACCATACATCCATGCCTTCATTGTAGGCTTCGCGCCTAGAAGAATAGGTAGCGTTTGTACTCTCGATTTCGCGGCTCACGCCAGTTAACTGCGCGTCCATTCTGGCTTCCTGCTGCTCTGCGGAATCGGTGATCAGGGCAGTCATCTTGGTGAGCAGGTCTCGCCGTTCCTCAGCAGCCTTTCTCTTCTCTTCATTTATGACCTCCTTGAGCTTTGTCTGGGTGGCGCGGTTAGCGGCCAACAAGGCCTCATCGGCTTCGGCAAGCTGCTGCCTCAGACGGTCCGACTCGACTTGTTGCTCATGGATACGGTGGACGAGCTCTTCGAAGACACCCTTGAACTCGCGACCGAGGCCAACGAACGCTTTGTTGAGCTGCTCATCGAACTCTTCCAGCTCCGTGATGATGCCAGCCGAGATCTTCTGCGCCGCTGCAGATAGATCGTCCAGGCCAGCGCCGAGCTTTTGCTTCACATCTTCCCGGAGCGTCTTGATCTCCTCCAGGACATCGTTGAGATCGTCCCGGGATTTGGCGTTCTGCTCGTTCACCTCCTTCCGGGAAACCTCGAAGGAATCGGCCTTCTCCTGCAAGAAGGACCGGGAAGCCCCCAGCTGCTGGAGCTCATCCTCGATAAACGTCTTCATCTTCGAGGAGAGGACATTCATCAGTTTCTCTTGGGTACCAGCAAGCCCGCCAATACGCTCCTCGACCATACGCGTGATGTCAGAAACCTGCGTCTGGGAAGAGTGCCAGTTCTGTCGGTTCAGGGATTGCAGATCGGATCGCCTGCGAAGCTTCGAGTGCAGACCAGAAATGTCCGAGGTCGTTTTCCCAAGGGTCGAAATCATGTCCTGACCCAGGTAGGCAAGTTTCTCTTCCGTAGCCTGATGGGCTTTCCGGAGCATGGCTTCCTCCTCAAGATTCTGCCGGGTGTGGGACAAGACGACCTCAGTCTTTTCGAGCAGACTCTTGGTACCGTCCAACATAAGTTTAGTTGCCTCGTTATCCTTCTTCAAACTGTTGAAGTTGGTTGTGAGGGAGAAGAGTTCCTGGACCTTGTTACGAAGGTTCACCTCCATCGTCTCAATCTTGTCCCGCTGCTCTTCACTGAGGATTCTCCTCGATTCGCTTTCGGTAGTGATTTCTTCCCATGTCTCCTGGGTCAGGTAAACACCGTTGCGCTGCCGGGTCGCGATCAATTCGCTTTTCAGCTTCTCGATCTCTGCGGTAAACTCTCTGAGCAAGGTCTTCTTGGAGACCATCTGATTGACTTGAGGCTTGTTTCGGATATTCTTAGCGCGGAAGGCGTAGTCCAGGGTGGAAATTGTCTCTTCTAGATTGCTTTTCGCAGGAGACAGTGTGGCAATAATGCACGTCTTCGTTCTGCCACCGAGGGAATCTTGGAGAAGACGCGTGAGTTTCGACTCTCGATACGGGATGTGAGAGCTCTTGTCCACTAGAGCGTTTATGACACGTCCAAGAGTGAGCAAACTCTTGTTGATCAAGCCGGCCTCAGTTGCGCGCTTGTTTTCCGCTCCACTCCGCTGGATGTTTTCGCTACCAGCCAAATCAACCAGATTCAGCTTTCCGGCAGATACAAAGTCTTCGCCGGTATCCGAGGTGCGTTTCATGTATACTGTGATTGTGAAAACAGTGTGACTTCGAGAACTGAGATCGTTGCACTTTGTAGCCGCAACCTGTCGCTTATGGCTTCCTTCGCGCAGAAGTTGAATTCCCTTGGATGCAGACTTGATGTGAGATTCTTCCATGCCTTGGACTACCGTCGAGCTATGCCCTTTTTTGCTGTTGTCATCGTAAATCTTCAGTTTCACGCTGTCGTCCGGCGAAAGCAAATCCCGCAGCTCTTCGTTATACAATTCTATGAATGAACATTTGACAGAGTTCTCGGCTTCGTCGCCTTCAAGTTTCGCAAAAAGTGAGTGCAGAACACGGGGTATAATTCCTGCCGCATCTGGCAGAGGAAGAATGTCGGTGATATCTCCCGACATGGTGTATGTTTTGCCAGTACCAGTCTGGCCATAGGCAAAAATCGTACAGTTGAAGCCATTGAGGACCTGCAGTCCTATTAATATCACTGCGGTCCAACAGCACTGAATTTTATGAACTTACTTCGTCCAGAATAGGAGCAACGACCTCATCGAAGATCATACCCTGGTCTGCAGCTGGGGAAAAGACCTTGTCAAAGTTATAGGTCTTGTTGCTGAGCGCGCTCGGTCCCATGGAAAGCTCGACAGTGTTGCCCTTGATTCCGTTTGTGGACACAACAACGCCGCTATTCTCACGGACTTCCCGATCATTACGACCTCTGCAGCGCACTACGACGTTGATATTTGTTTCCTGGTCATCGTAATCAAGCTTTCTTTTCGTGCCGGCGCGACTGGGAGCTCGACTGGGAGTAGGCGATCGCATTTTTGAATGAGTTGTCGCGACAGAAACGACCGATTCCGCTGGAGACGCCCGTCCGTTAGAAGGGTAGGGAGCCGCAGAGGCTGCACGAGATTGCGCAGGACGCGTGCTTGGTGGGCGCATTGATGTAGACGTTGTCTTCTTGGGCGGACCAGGCCGCGGTATTCCCGCCATGTTTGCGAATATGTTTGGGGGAAGCGGGTATTGTGAAGCTGCTATGGATGTTAATAAAATGTTCCGTGTTTGATCTCGATGTTTACGTTCGGGGGCAGACCGTAAACACGCCAAGTAGGCCATCACGTGATGTGACGCCCTTTATCTCTTATCGCCATGGCCCTGATGCGGCCCGGCGGAGACATGCAGGTACCAACACTCTCTCAGAGCGAATGCAAGTTGGCTTTCTACCGCCTCGTCTCGGTTGACCTCCACATCTCGTCCGTTACATGCCAAAATGCGCTGAAGTTTGGTGTTCCAGCCGAATCCTATCTATATATGGGAGCGAACGATCGCCTTGCTCCTAAGTCCGCGTGGCTCGTCCGCGTGGGTTGAGCTTCCAGTCACCCCCGCACCTCACACCTCCGTAGCACCGTCTCTCACAACCCCGTAATAACCTGGATACTCGCTATACGCTGTGACCTCAGCTCTTCCGTTGATAGCAAGATGAATATGCAGGTTGTTGCAGGCCGGTCGGTCGGCTTCATCAGTAGGTTCACCTCAAGATGCGGTGAAGCGCAAGTTAACAGGTGTTTGCGATAGCTTTGGGCGTGTCGCTCCATGAGATCACCTCTATGCTCAAGGCCGAACCCAAGATCTACACGAAGATCGAAGTCAGCTATAATCCGGGCGAGCCTCTCCAGGCACCAGTCATCATTAACCTCCCTGCAAATGGGTTGCGCTTGCGCTTCGATGGACCTGATCAGCGTCTCCGGTTGATCGAGGTCCTTGATTTCACGAAGATGAAGTTCACATATCGAGACAACGAGATCTACAAAGTGCAGGACGGAATCGGAGGTGCCCTTGGTTTAGGTGGACCAAACGGACCCAAGTTCCGACATATCTATGATAAGCTCCTGGGACCGACATTTGCCGGAGAATATATCCCGCCAGCTCAAGCGACGAAGAATGCCACGGGAATCTATATTCTGTCATATCCGGGGATTGCTTTTTCGTTCCCGGTCCAACATTCCGCATACTCGCCTGCGAAGGATTTCATTTCGCTGTTATCTTCATCCGCAACTTTGCCTGCCACGTCGATGGCGGTGTTTGCTGGCGAGTCGTGGCCTAAAGCTTGTCCACATCTCTATAGTGCGCCTCCTGCGCATCCAAGGTCCCTTGCTTTGGTTGGCAAAGACAAAAGCGTCGGTCCGGACGAGGTTGAGGTCGCACGGATACATGGTGAAGGAAGGGTAGAGCTTATACGGCGGTCAGGTGTGCCTTTCTGGATCGTTCTAAGTGAAACCACGCCGCAGGACCTTGTAATCGAGCTTGGTCCTCCGGATGCGATCTATCGGAAGAGCGATCGCCGCCTTTCCATCCATAAAGATCGTACTGCAAGCGGTTCCTCTGAACGGCCAAGCAGCATTATCTCCAGTGGGAATGATGATGACGATTCCTGGGATTCTGAACAAGGATCACCCTTCACTGATCCGGGCGAAGACGACGACCACCAGGACGAGGATGAAGATGAACATGTATCCGAGATGTATCGGCAAGAAATGGCTGCAGCCGAATGTTTCTACAACTACTTCTCTCACGGCTTCGACATCTTCATTTCCCATCCTACGCAGATTTCACCTCCGTCACCTACTGCGCCTCGCCTCCGATCGTTAGACGCAGAGGATGATGAACCTACGGAAGCTGCTGAACCCAGTCACCGACATTCGCCTGATCCGGACCCAACTCCCATCAACCATCTTACTGCGACAAAAATCATATTCCATGGGAATGTCCCGGGTAGTTACCAGTTCAATCGTCACCGACGCTCTCGATGGACGCTTGATCACGTCCCCTCAACGTCCGGTGACTCTACTGAACCGTTGACTTCCGAGATGCCGTTCAAGGATATTCAAGAGCGCCTCAAAGAAGTATTTGCGCCAACCTACGCAAGCAAAGAAGAAATGCGTAGCCAGCAACGTGGGATGGCTCTCAACCGGGGCTGGGGGGACAGCCCAGGAAGCAGCTGCGAGTTTCTTGGCGGCTGGGAGGAGAGTGCGGCCGACGGAGGAAAGAAGAAAGGGTTGCGGGGAGAGATCGAACAGGATGACGGTGGCGTGGGTAACACTGAGCTGTACGGATTTCCGGGCATGGTCTTTGAGGTGTTGAAGAACGGAGCGGTCAGTACGTTGACGGTCTACTGATGTGCCGATGCAGCGTGCGAGCTTTTGCGCCGCATGTGCGTACGCTGGCAGGATACATTTACGACCACATTGTGTCCTGACACAGGGGGAGGACAGTTGAGCGTGTCGCTTGAATATCCAGGTGTTGTGCAGGTCAGATGTTGTGGAAGGTTTCGAAGGTTACCAGTTTTCTTCTTTGGGCGGCGTATACCAGGGTACTCAACCAGCATTTGTGGAGAGACCCTCTTACATCATCGCCATAATCGTTCACACTTACGTTATCTATCAGGGGATCACATGGATGGCGTTGTTGGGCCGTATCTTAATATTCATATTGAACGATCTAATTCGAATCTTTTGATCCTCTTCGCCTACTTGCAATCGTGCCTCTGTATACATACATAGTACTCATGTAAGGATAGTCATGTAAGGTACTTCGGCTTGAACCCACTGTCTGAGCAAGGGCTGCCCAAGTGACTGGAAGCTCGTGCAGGGTGGCATCTGCAGGGGAAGGCCATCGCGGGATCGACGAGCTGGTCCGAGCAAGGTCTAGAAGTGGATTGGAGACCGGGACCCGATGTGTCACCGGAAGGTTAGTGCGGGTGATATGTTCGGAGTCCATCCGGCTGCCGACAGCGGAAGAAAGACCGGAAGACCTGCAACAATCTCCGCCAAACCTACACCAGGATGGCTGGCAGCCGGAGGAGCTCTTGGCGAGGTCGAGCAACTGTAAAAGTGCCACAGTACCGTCAATTAAAAGAATGTAAATAACTTTAGTGAACTGGCAGGTTCCGGCGTCACATGGATGGGCGCTGGCCTGGGGAGAGCTGGAGCTGGAAGTGGAGTGGAGCGGGAGCTGAGGCTGGGATGGGATGGCGGGACGATCGATTCCCCACAGCCACAGCGTAATTGGGTTTTCCCGACGTCATCGATCTGCGTCATGCTCTCCCCCGGCACGCAGACACAACAAAACCCTCGCTCCCCAGCTTCTCTCCGCGACACCACAGACCAACCCTTCCCCAACTTCGTTTCACCAGATCTCCATCCCACTTCACTTCATCGTCAACACGACTCGCTGCCTCTCTTGACATCTCCATACATACACACACACACACACACACACCACACCCATCTCGATCTGTGGTATACCGAGCTTCGCCATGCATCGCACCTACTCAATGCGCCAGTCGCGCGCCCCCACGGCGTCGCAGCTGCAGAACCCGCCTCCACCGCCTTCCTCGACCAAGACCGGTCGCTTCTTTGGCAAGGCCAACATCGGTATGTCTATTCGCAAACTTGTCTTCCCCACCGAACCTGGAGATGCACGCGATGCGTCGATCCGGCATGGCGAGATGGCCTGACCTTGGTCATCCACTATGGCGAGCGCGTTTGGCGAGCCTCCTGTGCCAACTCGACTGCCTGCGCAAATATGATCTGGGTTCATGAATACGCCTAGTCTCGTTCTATGGGAATATGTTGCTTATTACTCCATTCTCTCGCAGGTCACACTTTCCGGAGATCCGCCGCCGGCGCGTTCGGCCCTGACTTGGCCAAGAAGTTGTCGCAGTTGGTGAAGATGGAGAAGAACGTGATGCGCAGCATGGAGCTCGTTAGCAGGGAGCGCATGGAGGTCGCGGTAAGTCATCGCATAGCGCTGATTTCGATGGGACAAATCAGCTCATGACGTACTAGCAACAACTTTCGATCTGGGGTGAAGGATGCGACGATGACGTCTCCGATGTCACCGACAAACTCGGCGTCCTCATCTACGAAATCGGCGAGCTTGAAGACCAATTCGTTGACCGCTACGACCAATACCGTGTCACCATGAAGAGCATTCGCAATATTGAGGCTTCGGTGCAGCCCAGCCGAGACAGTACGTCATGTGTAACCAACCCATAGCAGAGGCATGATGTTAACAATGGTACTATAGGGAAGCAGAAGATCACCGACCAGATCGCTCAGCTCAAGTACAAGGAGCCTAACTCTCCTAAGATCGTCGTGCTCGAGCAGGAGCTTGTCCGCGCCGAGGCCGAATCTTTGGTTGCCGAGGCTCAGCTCTCCAACATCACCCGCGAGAAGCTGAAGGCTGCTTTCAACTACCAGTTCGATGCTCTGCGTGAGCACTGCGAGAAGCTTGCCATCATCGCCAACTACGGCAAGCACCTGCTGGAGCTGGTTGATGACACCCCTGTCACTCCCGGTGAGAGCAGGCCCGCCTACGACGGATACGAGGCCAGCAAGGCGTAAGTGACATCCTTCATAGTAAATCTTACAAGTTACGACGCTAACGGTCCCTCAGCATCATTCAGGATTGCGAAGATGCCCTTACCAACTGGGTCGAGCAGAACGCCGCTGTCAAGCCCAAGCTCTCCACCCGCGCACGCACTCTGTCCCAGCGCCGCCACTCCCGCCACAACGGCGAGGGTGTTGACCTGTCCGGCCAGGATGCCCCGATGGACCGTGAGTCCGGTCTCTGGATCCCCGCCTCCGAGCACCAGCATGCCAACGGCGAGTACGAGGATGAGGAGGAGGAGCAGTCAACCGTCGACACCACCGAGCACCGTGGTCGGGAGGAGGAGAGGACGGTTGAGGCCTAATCGGCGGAAGAGACGTTTTCGGAGGCTGTATATACCCCTGGGAAGAGGTGGGAGTCGGTTTGGGTATTCCGGTATACGAATTGCGGATGGAAAGCTACTTAATTTATTAATAATCTGTGACGACTTTACGGCTAGGATGGGGGTGTGTACGTGTGTATGCGAATAATTCGGGTTTCCTTTCTTGCTTTCACGAGCTGTTGTAGGTGTTAGTTGTTTAAACATGTCCGATTCGGGTCATGCTTCATTTTCCATCTGTCTACAAATATCCATATCAGGAATTTATTTCCTCAGAACCATCGTTTATCTTTCCACTTGTCCAATAAACAGTGCTAACTTCACTCGGCTATCAACACCTCGCTGTCAGAAACCGCGACACTCCTTCCAAGTCTCCGCTCCATCTACTGACCTCGACCGGACATTTCAGCACCTTCGTTATAGGAACAGCCGGTCGACTCGGACTCGGTCCTCGTCCTGGTCCTCGACCCTCGTACCTCCGCGCTGAAAAGGCAGGATGTCAAACAGTCCTCGAAACACGCGAGTATATGCAGCTGGCGCGTGCAGTGGACTCGTAGAAGTATGGCGGGTTTATATCTTTTCTTCATTTTATTTATCATTTTTTCTTTGTCCAACGTGGAGGCTCAGTGTCGCGGTGCTGTTGTCTAATGCTCGCTCGCTTCCCTCTGCTTTCTTTCTGCGAGGCTGAGGGAGAGGGAGAGAGAGAGAGAGCTAATGTTGAGTATTGTGAGATAACGTTTGATCGATGTATTGTTGGATCCTACGAGGACGGATAGCATCCTGTCTGTACAGGGTTTACGTTTGTGGGGTGTTTTGGTGGTGAGAGAGGCCTTTACTGCGATTTGTGAGGGAAGTGTGCTGCTTTTTTTCTTGAGAAAAGTGATAAAGAGAAAACCGAAAACAATAAGAAAAAACCCCAAAAAATAAAAACCATCCTTCCTGGCTTCCAGATTTCCTTATGGCTCTCATTCATATATATTTGAATTTTACTAAGCTTGATACTTCGGAAGTAAGGTGAGTGTATAGTAGACGTTGTAGGCGATGAATCATTCTCCTTCTCCTTTGGACAAGAAAGTTAACCTACCTGGATCTAACGTCTTTCCCAGCTTACTTCCTTTCACCGGAACAATGTCCAGTACGGTACAATTCACAGGGATGCTGGAAAGGAGAAGGGTGGAAAGAATGAAAAGAAGCAGCCGGTATGACTTCTCGTATCCTGAAAACCTCATCCCTATAATGCTACCACATTTCCTCTTACGTCTTACTTCCTGTCTGTCCAGTCTTACCTTCCTTATCGTTGCACACCGTTGCTGCCGCAAGGGAATTATGCGCTAACTGATTCGCACCTGCTCCCCGTCTTCCCTGAGAGAAGGCTAGTACTGAGGTGTGAGGATTACTGCAGGTTGAGTGGTCTGATATGTGCGTGGCTTACTCGTTGCCAGACACAGAACTGAATAGAAAGTAAGGTCACTTACTTACTGAGGGATCTGAATAGGTTTCGTTCCTATTGACTGAGTATACTTGCAGAAGCAGCGACGGTGGCCTCTCTGGTCAGTGGACTGGTAGCCCTAGAAACGACTGACTCACTTACTAGTAACTGATTCGCAACTGCAGCTCGCACAGCGACTATTCACCGCAATATTCCAAACAGAGACAGGATGTGAAAGGAGGGTGGTAACGCCTTCCAGTGACGACTTGTGAGCCCAAGAGGTTCCCAGCTCGCAATCACAACAATATCAACCAATCCGCACTGCGTTTTGCTCACCAACCTAGACTTTCATTCACAACCTCCTCTTCACCGCATCAGTCCATGAACTTCTTCTCACGTGCGATCGCGGAGTGACAACGCATACGCCTAGCTCCTGGTCTATATGTTTCCCATCTTCTCCTGCGCACGCTGGACTCACCTCCATCCTCCTCCTCCTCATTCCCGAACCCACCACTTTCACTACTACCCCCTCCCAAACTCGAAGTTTCAAGTTCACTTCCCATCATGATCGCGCTCCCACGCGCGCTGGCCGCCTCGCCCGAGGTGGCTCTCGACTATGAAGAAGAGAGTGCGAAGACAGCCTACATCGTTCCGATCTCCCTTGCGCTGGGTGCACTCGCCATCCTGACTGCCTTCGCTCGTCCCGCTGGGCGCAAGTATCGTTCTGTTGACGCGTCGGACATCTGCGCCTTCCTGGCCGTTGGTGGCCTGGTTGCTCATACTGTCATGCTCTGTCTGCTTGCTGACTGGCTGCGTGAGCCCCTGGTTGACCTCCTGCCTCGTGTTCTGGTCGGGTATCGGATCAGTTTCAGCCTCGTGCCTGTGTACCTTGCGACGACCTGGCTGATCAAGATGTCGGCGTGCATCATGTATCTTCGTCTCAACCAGCGGATTCCTTGTGGACGGTACTATCGCCGGATCGTTACGGTTGCGGCTGTGATGATGACTGCGAGGCCGTGGAGTTTGATTCCGGTAAGTGATTTTTTCTTCTCGCTCTTTTCTTGCTTCTTCTTCTTCTTTTTTTTTTTTGGTATGGATAGTTGCCATAGTCTTGGTTGAGAAAGTAGCATATGCTGACAATAGTGACATCCTAGGCCTGGATCTTCCAATGCCTCCCAATCCGCTACGCCTTTATACCTCCCGAAGACCGGCCGCCGGCGCCAGAGGCTCGATGCATCAACTTGAAGGCGTACAACATCGCCTCTAACTACATGAGCATCTTGACAGATGTCATCCTTCTTGCTCTTTCGATCCCGATCATATACCGGATCTGCCGAGGAAACTCGTCCAAGTCGACTAAAGGTAAGTCGTTTCCCATTCCATCACCGCTGATAGAAATATTACTAACGTACCTCTAGCTGGCCTTATCACCCTCTTCAGCATGGGCATCTTCCCTTGCCTCTGCTCCATGAACCGGGCTGCTCTGTACTGTCAAGAATACGACAACCAACACTTCACCGGCTTCAGCCTGATGAGCCTCGTCTTCGCCGCCCAGCTCGAGCTTGCCGTCAGCCTGATCGTCATCAGCCTTCCCTCGCTCAACCCTCTCTTCGTCAAGTTCTTCCGCGCGCTCCGGCGGCTCTGCTGCTGTTGTTGTTCCCCCTCCGTCGACGACAACGCATCCGACACCGTGCCTCTCGGCGGCGGCGGCCTCCGGGCCAAATGTCCCTTCACCGGCGCCAACCGCGGCGGCAGACCGGGCCTCTGTCACGAGAAGACGTTCGCAGGCCGCGAAGACGAGATCGTGACGCGCATCTACGCGGAACTGCCCCCGCCTCCGAAAAGGAAGACGGTCCGGACCATGCTCAGCCAGCTGGGCTCGCCCACCCGCGCCACGCCCGACTCCGACTTTGGTCTTCGCTCGGTCCGCAACTACGTCCACCAGCGCGTGGACACGCTGGAGAGCGTGCCCAGCCTGAAGGACTTGACCGCCGCCGTCCTGGTCACGACGGAGCTGCGCCAGTCGCCGGATGGCGGCTGCAAGCGCAAGGCGGGCGTGGCGCGCGAGCGCAGCGCGAAGAAGATCAAGCGCTTCCCGCGCACGCAGGCCACGTTTCATGATGGCGTGGGCGATGTGCAGGGCCTTGAGCTGGAGGAGTTTACGCGCTCGGAGACGGCGGATTCTGCGAAGGGATTTGGTGGGGCGGGGCTCCTGCTGTGTCCCGCGGATGCTCGCGCTGGCACTCGTGTTCATGTCGCTGCTGCGAATGCTGTGGCTGGAGAGCTTGCTCTGGCCTCTAATGAGTCTGATCCTGAGGCTCAGCGTCACTCTTTGATGTATCTGAAGCCGCTTATCTCGGTGGAGGAGACGAAGAAGTAAGCTGCGAGCTTCAGTGCTACGATCAGTATCAGCATTCATGTTGAAGAGTGATGACTTGAGAGAAGGTGTGCAAGTCAGTGAAGGTCAGACAATTGGATAGGATGGAATAGAACGAGCTGGTAAGCTTGAGACGGAATCGAAAGAACACTCAAAAATGGATTAACGGAGAGAATGAATTAGTGAGAGTAAAGATACGTAGGAAGGCGTGAGCCAGAATGCCTGAGTAAGTAAATTGAGTAAGTAGAGTGAGCTCAAGCTTCTAAGAAACATCATACATAACTGGCATCGGTTCCCACCGGATATACTTACAGTACTGTTCACCTATCCTGACCATCGTACCCCGGGGCCCGCACCGCCCACCGGACTTACCTGACCTCCCTCCGTTTGCCGCAGACGACCTAGGGAAGAGAAGCATGCTATAAGCTGAGAGACGAAGCGATGAATGAATGATAGAATGCTTGCATACTACCTTAATCTACCTTGGGTGCCGTGCCCTGCCTTGCTCTGCCAAACCCGCAACCATCCTGTGGATATGTGTGGGGGCCGATGTTGATGTCAACTATTGATGTTGATGTTGAACGCCACGACGGCAGGGGATGATGGCAATATGAGATATATTCTCTTGTTGAGCTGCGATCCGACTTTCTATTTTACCTCCTGCACAAAGCATGGCTGATGGTGGTTAGCAGGTGGGCTGCAGGGAGTAACGGTGATGCATACATACAGACTGGATGTACAGTACAGATCTGTCATGCCTCGATCTGCTTGATGGAGATGAGATTCTCCGTCTCTCACTCGTGTTTTTCCTTCGAGTCAGGGTTAGGATAGACGGTCTGATGCAGCCCTGCCCTACTTCTACCTCTGCTCCTGCCCATCCTAACGGAGAAAAACGTAGGGATGACGGATTTGGGTGGTAGCGATGTCACATACTTCTCGAAACACGAGGATGACCTTGGTGATCGAAAGTAGAGGAGAAACTCGCAGGATGAAGCAAGCCTTCGATCATCCTGACCGTGAGTCCCACCGGCAAGTTTCCTATCTGATCGAGGTTCTTTCTCTCTCCAGCAAACCAACTGACGACAAGCTTCTCTGCTAACCCTCGCTAGTCTCCCTGAGGATTGCGGGTTTAGTAGTGCCCGGATATGGGGAAAAGGAGGAGAAGGAGTTTCTCCACCAATCGGTAGTTCCTCAGACAGGGCGCGAGACAATCCCGAGCCTGCCGAGCTACCACTCACGTTCCACATTTCCAATCCCCACGGCTCCCCACACTCACCTCCCCCCATTTACCCCCCGGGGCCCCCCTTCTCTCTCTCTCCAGAATCCTCCACCCCGTCCCCACCGTCGACATCATCCGGGTGGCCCATCCACTCCACACGAGCAACTTTGTTCCCTGCTTCCCCTCTCTCCCCGGAGCCATGCCCACTTTCATTCCCACCCCCGGCCAACTCCCCCATGCGGGGGTGGTAGTGGAGGTGGAGGTGGTGGAGAAGGAAGTGGTCTCCACTCACACACTTTTCCCCCCCGCGTCCATGGTCCTAAGCTAGGTAAACGCGCGTATGAAGCACGGCAGAGAGAGAAAGAGAGAGAGGGAACCCCCCTCGCAGAATGACGAATGTTGTTGTATTGTAACTGCGCGGTGCCGTTGCGCGATGCCGGGAGCCATGCATGTAACCTTGCCGGTCAGGCTTGTCTATCTCTCTCTAGTTACCTATCCCGCAACGGCCGCCCCTGCCTCTCTTTCTTCCCCACCTCCCTATCCAACTCTAAGGCCTGCCTGCTATCGCCCCCGGGATCTCACCCTCCTCCACACACCCCCTGGGGTAGAGTGAGAGGCGAAAAGAAACGGACATGGCATGGCTCCGGGCAAGTGGGACTTGCGGCGGGGAATGGGAGTACATATGTAACTCCATGCCCCTCCCCCGGTCGCGTAGAGAAATATCTATATTCTCTTCAACCCTCTTCTTTCCCTTCTGCCTCTCTCTCCTCCCTCCTCCTTCTTGCGTCCTCTTCCTTATCCATTTCTTCTTCCTTCCTCCTTGGTCAGGCTCGGTCTGGTCCATCTGTAGAAGCGCAGCAGCAATCAACCCACCCCCCTCAGAGGGAGAGCACAAGAGCAACACCGCCACCATGTGGAAAGGCATCAAGACGCCGAAGACGTACAACACGTACTTCCTGGCCATCATCGCGACGGTCGGGGGTATGCTGTAAGTAAATCGTCCCGGGGGAGACGATGTGAATGGCTCGGATCCATGACTGATGACTCTCATCCTAGGTTCGGTTTCGACATCTCGTCCATGTCGGCCATCATCGGCACGGACCAGTACCTGGACTACTTCGACAACCCGACGGGGATCTGGCAAGGGGCGATCGGGTCCGCGCTCGCGGCGGGCTCCGTCGTCGGCTCCATCATCGCGGGGCCCATCTCCGACCGGATCGGGCGGCGGGACGCGATCATGCTGGCCTGCGTCTGGTGGCTGGCGGGCACGTCGGTGCAGGTGGCCTGCACGAGCCGGGGCATGCTGATCGGGGGCCGGATCCTGAACGGGGTCACGGTCGGCATCACCTCGTCCCAGGTGCCCGTCTACCTGGCCGAGATCGCGAAGAAGGACAAACGCGGCGCCATCATCGTGATCCAGCAGCTCGCCATCGAGGCCGGCATCCTCATCATGTACTTCATCGGCTACGGCTGCTCGAAGATCGCCGGCCCGGCCTCGTTTCGCACCGCCTGGGGCATCCAGTTCGTCCCCTGCATCGTCCTGCTCGTCGGCATGCCCTTTCTTCCGCGCTCCCCCCGCTGGCTCGCCATGGTCGATCGGTATGACGAGGCGGTCCACAACCTGGCCAAGATCCAGGCCGGCGGCAACAAGGACGATCCCGTCGTCATCGCCGAGCTGGACGAGATTTTGACGGTCCTGCAGGCCGAGCGCGCCGCTGGGTCCGGCTGGTCCAAGTTCTTCAAGGATGGCATGTGGAAGCGGACGATGGCCGGCTTCACCGTGCAAGCCTGGCAGCAGCTGAGCGGGGCGAACGTTATGACATACGTGAGTCTTCCCATGACCACACCATCCTTCTTCCCGGATCCGTGATCAACTGACACAGAGACTCTCCTCCAGTACATCGTCTACGTCTTCAAAATGGCCAACCTATCCGGAGACGTCGACCTGATCAGCTCGGGGGTGCAATACGCCATCTTCATCATCGGGACGAGCATCACCATGCTCTTCATCGACAAGGTCGGCCGGCGCTCCCTGCTCGTCTACGGCGCCGTCGGCATGGCCGTCTGCCACTTCGTCGTCGGCGGCACCCTCGGCGCCCACTACACCTACGTCCCCGACGGCGTCGGCGGCGACAAGAACATCCTCATGAAGGTCACCGGTGGCCCCGCCCACACCGTCATCGCGTTCTCCTACCTTCTCGTCCTCATCTACGCTCTCACCCTCGCCCCCGTCTGCTGGGTGTATGCGGCGGAGGTGTGGAGCCTCGAGACCCGGGCCACGGGCATGGGTATCGCGGCTGTGGGGAACTGGTACGTTGATCTTCCTTCCTTTCCCATCATCATCATAAAAGATCAAACCTCTTTGCTCACCATGTCCTTTTAGGTTATTCAACTTCGCCCTCGGCCTCTTCATCCCGCCCGCCTTCCGGAACATCCTCTGGAAGACCTTCGTCATCTTCGGCGTCCTGTGCCTCGGCGCCGCCGTCCAGTTCTACTTCACCTACCCGGAGACCTGCCAGAAGACCATCGAGGAGGTCGAGTTCCTGTTTGGGCCCCAGGGGCCGGCGCCCTGGCGCACGACCAAGGGGGGTAGTCGTCTCGAGCGTGAGGTCGAGGATGTGCTGCATGCGAGGGAGAAGGATGGTGCGGATGGGGGGGTGCCACGCGCGGGCAGTGTGACGGAGGTGTTGGAGGGGAAGGGGGTGAAGTTGGGGGAGGAGAGGGTGGAGAAGATCTGAGGGTTGACTGAGGTGCTGTTGTTTTCTTGTTTCGATTTGATTGGTGGGATTGATGGATCGATGGATGACAACGATCGATGACGATGATGATAGGTGCTATGTCGATATGATATCCTTTGCTTTTCATCAGAACATCTTGTCCGTCTTTTGAGAGAAAGAATATGACGGATGACTGAGTCAGTAGCGCCTCCATATAAACAATTTCTATTCAATGCACGTACAGGCTTTCTTTCCCCTGTCTCCCCGCGTATAGAGCGTGATGAGAAACCGCACGCACTTCTCCTTCTCAATCTTATATTCATTTTCTCTTCCTTTTTCCCCTTTTTTGGAAGGACTGCGAGTGAGATGGGAAAAGTATGAAGTCAAAAGAAAGCGAGAAAATCAGAAAAATAAAGAAACCACTCGCAGGAACTCAATAAGAAAAGGGGGGAAAAAAAGGAATAAAACAGACGGTTTCAAATCCAACCCAACCCAGCCAATTCAATTCACAATTTTGACCCCGCACTTTCCCGCACGCTCGAAGGTTCTACCGGACGAAGAAAAAAAAAAGAGAAGGAAAATAAGAAGAAACATAGAAGAGTTACTTCGAATAACCAAAACAAAACGGAACAAAACAAAACAAACAAGACGCCACGCCCTTGCCTGGTTGATGTATTGATAGCATCCCAAAAAAGCACGGAGTAGAAACGAAATAAAGACGCTCAGAGAAAAGAAAACCAACAAGGGAGTAGGAAGAACCAAAAGGGAGGATGATGAAAGGAAGGAGACAAAAAGAAAAAAAAAAAAAAAAAAGGGGGACGATTCGCACGACAAGACGGGATATTTCCCCCCTCCCCCTTCCCCTCTGCGGTGCTGTGCTCTCCACGTCCATCTGGGTGTATGTGTATCCGCTTCTCTCTCCTCCCCACGCCCCCAGAAGAAACAACTCCCCAACCCCCCTCCCAATCCCAAAAAAAAGCCCATAAAACCTACGACTTCTTATTCACCAACGTCACCACCACCGCAATCACCACAATCACCACGATAATCAACAGCACGACGAGCAAGCACCACCACTTCTTCCGGTTGCGGGAGCGGGCGCTGTCGATCGCGCCGACGAGCTCCGTGTTCGCCTTGACGACGTCCTCGTGCACCTGCTCGGCCTTCTGCTCGATCGACGCCACCAGCGGCTCCTGCTGCGTCACGATCGCGTCCAGGTCCTGGAAGAGCTGCGCCAGCTCCACCATCGTCTGCTCGATGTTCTGGATGAGCGCGTGCCGGGCCCGCACGTTGGAGAGCGCGGATTGGGCTTGGCCCGAGCGGCCTTGTTGGAGGAGCTGGATGAGGGGAGGAGGTTAGTATCGAGATCGAGAGCGTCGAAGAAGCTGAAAAAAATGGAGGGGGATGGGGATGGGGGGGTTAGGGGAATTAACTCACCGCCTGCTGAAAAACCTGCTGATTCGGATCCTCGCACGCCTCGCGCACCTCCTCCTCCGTCGCGTCCGGGCGGACGATGCGGTACTGGCGGGCCTGCGCCTCCTGCGCCTGATGGCGGAACTCGCTCTCCAACCGCTGGTACTGCTGGATGGAGGCGCGGAGGCGGCGATCGACTTTCCCGACCTGGGGCGCGTTGCGCGGGTGCCCGGACGCGGGGAGGGATTTGATCTTGCGCACCCGCTGCACGAGCGCCTGGTACGCGGCCATGATGCTCGTGCCTTCGTCGCGGATCTCGGTCGCGGCGCGACCCGGGTTCGTGCTGGTGAGGAAGCCCCGGTGGGTTTGCTCGAGTCGGCTTAGACGCCCGTCCAGCTCGTCGATCGCCCGGTCGATTTCTCGGCAGTCGTCCAGGATGGCGTTTGGGTTGTTGCCGGTGGCTCCGCCGCCGTTGACGGGCTGCATCTCGACGTCCACCCCGGATTCTACTGGGTACCGTCGTTAGGGAGGGGATCGAGAGGCTGTGAAGGGAGGGGATCGAGAGGCTGTGAAGGAGGGGCATGGAGGTGCTCACGTTGTGTGTAGCCGCGGCCGCCACTGCCGCCGTATTGGTTATCCTGTTGGCCGTAGCCGACTTGGTTGTAGTTGCCGTATTGCTGGTCCACGGACGGGGGTAGGTCAGCAAGATGTGCGGTGCCATGTCGGGGTCTGGGAGATGTGGAAGGGGGAGAAGATGGACGGTCGGCGTGCGCGACGGACGCCGCAGCCGCGGACGGGCAAACTCACGCTCATGGTGACAGCGTGAATGCGTCGAGGCTGTCAGGTGGAGGTGGAGGAGGTGTGAACGGAGGGAAGGTGTGGTGCTCCCCTGAGATGCGGACTTGGTCCCTGAAGCGGCGCGGCGATCGTCTCGGCAACCGACTGGGTGGGAAACTGTGGACGAGCGGAGAGCAGAGCGAAAGGACGGCAAGTTGATGCTGTAGTGTAATGGGGAGGGGGGGTATCACGATATCGTATCTGGTGTTGGAAATTGAAGAGCGAGGAAGAAAGAAAAGTGAAGGGAAGAGAGGAGTCGGAAGTGCCGAAGGATTGAAGGTGAGAAAGCGCACGGGTGCAGGTTGTGTGTGTGTGTGTGTGTGTGTGACAGGAAGGAGGCGCGGTGTGAGACATCAGGAGGTCCGGTTGAGCCTCAGGTCGCGCCCCGCCTGCCCGCCTCCTGGACCGTTTACTCGTCGTCGCGACCGCGCCAAGCGGGAAGGGTTCAGGGGGGCGTGGGCGCCCTGGGGAAGGGGAAAAAGGGGGGCCAGGGCCGCCACAGCGGGTGGGTAAGGATTGCGAGTGGGGCGGGTTGGGCGAGTACGAGAGCGAGGGAGAGGCAGTGCTCCCCCTTCCTTAAGGCTAAAAATATCCTTAACTACTAACCACCTACCCATCTACACATAATATTAACCTGTTAGTATAGTAGAGACAGGCTGCTCTCCCGTTCACCATCAGTTCCCATATGTAAGCCTGCTATCAATCAAGATCATCATAGTAATCTCTTGGAATCTATACAGCCCACTCACACATGTTCCATCGACCTATTCTCCCCTCCCCTCTATGGCCTTCCAGTCTAACCCAGCAACGCCATCTCCAAAAAGTGCAAAACCCTACCCTTCAAATAAAGCAAAAAAATCCCACCTACTCTCCCCTCCTCTCCCCACCCTCCCCACCCCACCTCTCCCTCTCATCCACCCCCTTCCACTCCCTCTCCGCATACCCCAACCGCCTCTTGACCTCCGCCACCGTCCGCGCATCCCCCGTGTTCTTCCCCACATTATCACTAATTTTGACCGCCGGCCGCCCCGCCGCGCTCGCCAGCTTGATCACGATGTTCAGCGGCGGGCTCTTGCGACCGTCCGAGGCGCGGACGAAGTCGTTCGTCAGGAACGTACCCACCCCGAACGTCGGCCGGAACCCGGCCGCCTCCGCCGCCGCCTTGTACCGCACGCACAGCTCCACGTTTAGGCTGTCCGAGAAGACGATCGCCTTCGGCGCCCGGATCCCCTCCGCGTCGTAGAACCGTCGCATCGTCGCGATGAAGTCCTCCGGGTCCCCGGAGTCCTGTCGCACCCCCGTGAACACCTCGGCGTAGGTCGGAGGTCGCTGCGGCTGCTGCTGCTGCTGCTTTCCCTGGCCGTCCTCGATCGGCGCGTGCAGTGGCGGCTTGGTCCCGCTTAGATCTCCCGTCGTGGACGAGAAGTCCGTTTCCGCGGTCAAGGAGGCTGCGCTGGCGTTGGCGCCAGACGCCGCCACGGTGAACTCGGGGATCGGCTTCCTGAACGCCCGCAGGAAGGCATCGGTGCCGTAAGTGTCGGTAAGGGCGATGCCCAGGACCTATATTGATTGTGAGAACCGATATCACCAGCCATTTCCGCGTTAGGCAAACCACTTACCCCCGCACCAAAAGTCCCCACCCAGTACCGCAGCGCAATCTCGTTCGCCTCCTCATAATCATCCGTGATAGCCGCCACGCCCATGAACCACTCATGCGCCACCGTCCCCACCGGCGGAATCCCATACTTCATCGCAAAATGCACATTGCTCGTCCCACTCAGCACGCCCGTCCACCCTTCCTTCTTCCTTTCCGCCGCGGCCTCCATCAAGCCCTGCAGCACCAGGTCCTGCGTGTGGTAGTCCCGTCGACGGCGGGTGCCGAACTCGGAGAAGACGCAGCCGGCCCGCAGGAGCTGCTCGCCCTTGCGCCGCGCCAGCGCCACCTGGCCCGCGTGCGTCCAGTCCCGGTCGCCGAACTTGAAGTACGCCTCGCTCACCAGCGCCAGCAGCGGGATCTCGTACAGAATCGTCTCCGCCCAGAGGCCTTCGATGTGGATGCTCACGTCCCCGAGCTCGTCGCCCTCGTCCGCGTCACCACCGCCGGAGGAGGAAGCGCCGTCGCGTTCTGCCTCGTTCGTCGCCGGCGTGAACGTCAGCGTGACCTGGCGGTCCGGGTGCAAGCGGAAGTCGGCCATGTAGCGCAGGTAGGGCTCCGGGAGGTAAGGGCACGTGGTGCGGAGGTACTCGAGCTCGGCGGGGGTGAGTCGGAGGTTGGCGAGCTCTGTTGCGCAGCAGGGAAGCAATTCCGGGCGTCAGCAAGGCACCTCACCTGAAACGAGCAACGGAAGCAAGGAAGTATAAGAGGGAACGTACGATCCACCTGCCCCCGCAACCACGCAAACGCGCGCCGATTCAGCTTCAGGTGCGGCGTCCGGTTCGTGAAGCCGTACGTCACCGGCACGTCCGGGAAGTACTTCAGCACGCAGCACTGCATCGTGAGCTTGTAGAGGTCCCTGCGATCCCACATCAACATTCAGCGATAGCGCAAGGTAAGTCGAGCACCGATGCGGGGATCGAGCAACCGTAAGACAGGATGGAAGAGAGAACTTACGTATCCAGCAACGACACGATGCCCTCTGGCACTGCGTCGGCGGCGCGGGTGCCGGCGTTGGTTTCTGATGCCATGTGTGCTGCTGGTGGCCGTGGGTGACGACGAAAGCGCCCGAGGAAAAAGAGAATGGCGAAAGGGAGAACCTGAGCGCAGTCCCGTTACTGATGCGAGTGGACAGAAGGGACTCGCGGCGGTTGTGTCTAGCACAGAGATTCCGGGTTCGTGATCGAGGGTAAGTGTGGTGTATGAGAAAGAAGTCGCGGCGGTGATGCAAGTAGTAGCAAGGAAATGGGAGGGAGGGGGAGGGGGAGGGGGAGGGGGGGGTTCTGAGGTGGGCGATAGATGATCAGATAACGGAATTTAACGGCGGCGCGGCGGATGTGGGCGGGCCAAGTCGTTGACGTTTTCCGAGTGGGGCCGCGCGGCAGGTTGCACTTCAGGTTCAAGCTGGGAGGTAGTGGTAAGGATGTTGAGGTTGCTTAATTCCCTTACAATAGAAATAGCACAGTTCACCTGATATATGCCACGAACACTGCGTCGTCTCTCATACATATAAATATGTTCATAGGCCATATGCTATGTCTACCCCACGGTGTGGTTTCCCCTCCTCCCCCCTCTTTCACATTCGTCATCGCCGACGCGGCCGATCTCGGTATCGCACCAGAAACAGCCGCGCGCCTGAAGTGTGTAGCCTCGTGCTCCTCCAGTGTACCAATCCACCCAAACCACCAATGTAGACACCACCTCTCTACCGCGGCGGCGTCGGCGGACGATCCGCAAACACCTGCTGCACAAGCGCCTTCTTATTAACTGTAGTAAGGGAAGGTTAGCTTCAGGCAAGATCCAAGACCAAAGGAAGAGGGGAAAAAAGAGGGAAAGAAACTCACTCTTCCCCATCGCATTCCGCGGAATCGCATCGATCAGCTTCATCTCCTGCGGAATCTTATAATTCGCCAACCGGTCCTTCAGCGCCCGGCGCATATCCATCGGACCCCACGGCTTCCCGCCCTTCCCCGCCGTCATCCCCTTCTCCGTCAACACGACGACCGCGGCGACCCGCTGCCCCCACTGCACGCTGTCCAGCGCCACGACCGCGCACTCCGCCACCTCGGGCAAGCTCAGCAGCTCCCGCTCCACCTCCAGCGCGCTGACCTTCTCCCCGCCCGTCTTGATGATGTCGGCGCTCTTCCGGCCCTGAATGAACCATGCCTTGCCCCTCGCCCAGTCCCCGCTTTTTCCCTCGCCCGACCCAGGCACCGCCCGCCGCACCGCCACGTCCCCCGTCTTGAACCAGCGCCGCCCACCGTCCGTCGAGGGCACGAACTCCTTCGCCGTCGCCTCCGGGTTGCGCCAGTACTCCTGGAAGATCGTGGGCCCGCGGAGTTGGATCTCGCCGTGCCGCTCCCGGCCCTGCGCGTCCAGCTCTTCTCCATCCTGGATGACCTCGCCCGTCTCTGTGTCCACCAACCGCGCTTCCACGGAGGGCAGCGGCCAGCCGACGCTGCCGTCGATGCGGTCGGTAAAGTCCAGGCCGCAGGACAGGGCCATGCCGACCTCGGTCATGCCGTAACGCTCGAGGAGGACGTTGCCGCCGCTGAGCTCGCGCCAGGCGTCCTTGGTCGGTGCGGGCAAGGCGGCGGAACCGGAGATGGCGAGTCGCATGTTTTCCGGCGTCAACGCCTTCTTGGTTGCCTCCTGCATCTCCGGGGACAGCTTGCCGTGAGAAGCGAGGAGACGGTTGTAGATGGTTGGGACGACGGTGAAGAAGGTGACCGTCTCCTTCGGCGCGCCGTTCGTTTGGTGGGGGAGGAAAGGCGCAGCGAGGCGGTTCCAGACGGCGTCAACGTTGAAGGGGAACATGAATTCGATGCTGGAGCCGGCGAAGAGCGGGGTCAGGATGGCATTGACGGTGCCGTGGATGTGATGGAGGGGAAGGACGTGGAGGAGGTGATCGGCCGGGCTGTACTCCCAGGCCTCGATGAGAGCGCGGGACTGCGCCTCCAGGGCGGAGATGGGAATCAATACCCCTTTCTATGATGCGTTAGTTCGCTGTCACTTGTATGCCTGCCATGCAGGAATCATACCGGACGATTGGTCGTGCCAGAAGTATATAGCATCATGCCGCCCTTGTCACTCTTCGGACTCTCCAATGAAATCTTCTCCCCTTGTCCCTTCCCTTGCAGGATCTTCTGCAAGGGGACGGACGTCGGCTGGTGCTCCAGCCCTTCGGAGACCACCGCCTCCGCCTTGCCACGGAACTTCTCCGACGACAGCAGCATCAGCGCTTGGCTCTGGTCGATGATGTAGCGGAGCTCGGATGGCGGGAAGGCGGGCGACATGGGGACGGCGATGGCATGGCTTCCGAGAATGGAGAGGAGTGTCACTGTGAGGAAGCGATATCGTCAGTCAGAGCTGCTCGTCCCGAAAAGAGGGCACGAGTAAGGGTAAGGGTCAACCATACCCACGTAGTCGTAGCTGTTCTCCACGAGGAACGCGATCCGTTCACCCTCAGTACTCTTCCCATCGGCGCTCTCCCGCAGCTTCTCCTTCCGTTCCGCGACATCCCGCAGCAGATCGCCGTAGGTGAAGCGGCGGCCGCTGAGCGAGTGCACCACCGCGGTGCTCTGAGGGTCGTGCCGGGCGATGGCCTCGAAGATGGGCAGCCGGGGGAGGGTCTGGGTGGACGCCATGCGGACGAACGTCGAGGCGAGGAGGGGGACGGGGGTGGAACCTGAAGTGAGCGTTCGGGTTCGGCGAGAAGGGATGAAGAGCGACTTCCGTGCTGGCGCGGCTGACAGCTTGGCGGCGGTGAGGCGGAGGGTGGTGTTTCGTGTCACCCACATGGTCGGCTCGAGGGGGGAAGGAAGAGAAAAAGGGCTGGCGGAGTGGATTAGCGGGTGTTTTACCTGGGATGTCGCATATGCGGGCTTTATTAGTTAGTAGTCTCCTTCCTTGCCGTACCCGGTGTCAATTCGCTGCAGAACTAACTGCCCAGTGGAGTGGGGTTGTCGGGAGCTCTTCACATTGCCGAAGGATCCGCGTGAGGAGAGACACAGGGGGTGATCTCACCAAAACACGCAAGGCTTGCCGTAAGACCGATGCAGGTCGTTTGGGTGTCGCGACAATGTACTCGGATTGATCTCAAGAGAGTCGTATATCAGCAGCTGCGAAGGAATTGGAGTTGGCCGTCTTCCTCAATCATCAACCATGAAAGTGCCCATGCCGTCATCGTGAAGCTCCCGCCACCCGAGAGCTCCGCCAGCTCGCGTCCCGCCGCGGAACGCCAAGCCAGCAAAGTCCGGGGGAGAGAGAGAGACCTGCATCCTTCCAACCCATCGAGTCGGCATCGTCAGATAACTAATCCGTGACCGCGCTCTCTTCCTCCATACCATAACCGCCTCCTACAAGATACCACAGCACCCCCCAATCCCTCACACCGCACCGCAATTCCATGCTCCGACTACCCCGCCTCCTCTGCCAGCGATCCGCGTTCGCGACAACAACAGCCACCACCCGGCCAACCCTCCTCCGCACCATGGCCACCTCCTCCTCCTCCTCCTCCGCCGCCGCGCCGCCGACAACCTCCACAACCCCAATCGAAGACAGCATCCGCACCAAGCTCACCGACGCTCTCGCCCCCACCTTCCTCGAAATCCACAACGACTCCCACCTCCACTCCCACCACCGCGCCATGCAGGGCGTCACATCGAAGGAGGTGCGTCCTCCTCCCCCTTCCTTATAAAACACGAACATCAACTAACATCCTACCTCACCTCCCTTGTATCGTAGACGCACTTCCGGTACCTCTCCCTCTTCTCCCCAAAAGAAAGCCCAAGGAAAAAAAAAAAAAAAAAAAAAAAAAAAAAAAAAAAAAAAATCCCCCAGGGTTGATCCTAACGCGCAAATAGGATATACATCACCACCCCCGCCTTCCGAGCGAAACCGCAACCCGCCCGGCACCGTATGGTTTACGCGCTATTGCGCGAGGAGATGAGCAGGGAGAATGGCGTGCATGCGCTGCAGCTGAGGACGCGGACGCCGGAGGAGGAGGAGAGGGCGAGGGAGCGGGAGGAGGTGGCGTAGAGAGGCGGTTGAGGGGGTTGAGGGGGTTGAGGGGTGGAGAGGTGGGGAGAGGTGGAGGAGGAGGGATGGATGTTTGTTGATATTTTACAGATGGTGAGAGGGAAAACGCGATGGGCGTGCAGAAGGGTAGGAGAACAGATGCAAGCATCCGAAAAATGACGAGCGTAACTGTTTTTTTTTTTTTTTCTCTACTTGAAAACATATCACAGATAGCATGGCACTGGTGACAAGTAACGGTGCAGTAATACCTAGGTCCGCTTATGCCGCATCTGTGCTAAGTGCCCCCTACTTCCTGTTAGAGGGAGTAGGGGCATTCAGTGCGAGCGGGTTCCACAGACGGCACTCGAAGGACCCTCAGATCGCGCGGTTGGAGAGAGGGAGGGGTAGAAAGCTATAAGGCATCAGAGTTTAAGGCGAAAAGCATCAGGGTACAGACACAAGGCATCATGTAAAGGCCTCAGGTATGAGGGAGACATCGGAGTATAAGGCACAAGGCATAAGGCATAAGGCTTGTAACCCTTACACTTGTGCTTGTGCTTATGTTTGTGTTTGTACTTGTAGGTACTCGTTCCTGTACCTTCACCGTCCAGTCAACCTCCCTCCATCCCCACCTACCTTGAGTGCATATGTACACATACCTGTCGGCAATCCAGCAACCTCCCGCCGGACCCGCACCGCCCGGAAAGGAAGAAGGCACGGCGGCAGAGACCTAGAGACGCATGGAGAGGACACAACGGAAAATCGAGTATCCACAATGATTGATCTGATCTGATTCATTGATTCGATCCCAATCGACGGAGAAGCAAAAGAAGAAGAAAAAAATAGAGGGTATTAATAAAAAAAACGAACAGAGAGCATGCAACGGCCCCATGAAAAAGGAGGAAAGAGCAACGGGGAACAAGGATATTAGACTTTCTCCGCTTCAGCATCGATGGAAGGAAAAGGTGAGGTAAGCTGAAGATCTCAATTCACCCCTTTCCATCCTTTGTCTCCAACGCCACCGGTTTCTCTCTTTTCTCCTTGCCAACTTAGACCGACTCAGCGGCCGCAGCCTCCTGCTCCGCGCGCGCAGCATCATTGTTGATCTTCGCGCGACGCTCGCGGCCCTTCTCCGACCAAGGGAAGTGGGCGACGGGGATGACGAAGAAGCTATAACAAGAAAGGTCAGCAGACAGTTCGTAAAAAATGAGGGAGGATGGGGGAGACACAAACCTGTTCGAGCTATCCGCCAAACCGGCCAAGGCATTATACCACGCGATAAACGCGGCCAAAATGCCAAACGCGCCGCCGGCGCGGATGCAACCCGTCTTCGGCGCCCCGCTGCCATTCTGCAAGTACCCAATCCCGAGCATCAAAAACGCCATGTCGAGCGTGAAGAAGAGCAGGAAAAACGCGACCGTCGAGCGGATGGTGCAGAGCAGCAGGAGGAAGGTAAAAATAAACCAACCCATGAGGTACAAGCCCATAGAATCCAAAAACATCTTGGCGCCGCCCGCCGATTCCAGCGAGCTGACGATGGCGAACCCGCCCGGGGTCAGGATGATGGCGAAGGAGAGCCAGAACCCCCCGTACGAGGACAGCGCGGTGGCACCGAAGGTGTTGCCCACCGCCATCTCCCACATCCCCGCCAGCAGCTGCACCAGCCCGCCGTAGCCGAAGGCGAGCGCGACGACGAGGTTCGGCTCCGTGATCCCCCGCGTGCCCAGGTTGATGAGCGAGAGGACGAAAGTCGTCAGGGCGAAGGCGGAGAGACCCAGGGGGGCCGGGTTCGCGATGCTCTTTTTTGGTGCGCTGGAGTTGTCTTTTCGTTAGCTGGCTGTCGCTGTTGGGGGGGGGGGGGGAAGGCGCAAGGTTGAAGCAGCAGCCGAGGAGGCGCGCAACTTACCGGTACAGACCGGGCTGGAATTCACCGCCGAAGGCGGGCAGGCGGCGCTCCGGGTCGTTGGTCAGGACGTGCGCGAGCGGGTTGCCGCCGTAGTCGTACGGGACGCGCTGCTTGGGCTGCGGCGCGGTCGTGGCGGCATGGTCGATGGCGCTCGTGCCGTTGGTTTCTTTGGTCGGCAGCGTGGCGGTGTTTTCGTAGGCCTGGTGGAAGGAGAGGATGGGTCAGCGCATTGTGGTTGTGGTCGCCGGTTGGGGTGAATGGGGTGAAGGAGGGATGGTCGTTGATGTTGATGATGGCGAGGAAGGAACTTACGTTGAATTCTTGAGCGGTAGCCATGTTGGAGGAAGGGTGTGAGGGTCGTTGTTATTGTTGTTGCTGTCGTTGTGGAACGGCGCTCGCAGGCCCTTCGCAAAAGAGTAAGGTATCGATCAGACCCAAACAGGTAAATGGCAGGAGCTCTGACTGGCGACTGTGAGGATGACCAAAGACCAAGAAAGGGCGAAAAAAAAGGGAAGAAGAAAGAAGACAGTCGATGGTGGAGGGGGGGTGGAAAAAGGTTGGGGTATTTAAATTCCGGACGGGATGAACGAACAAACGGAGGAAACGAACGAACGAACGCAAGGGCGGAGGAGGAGGGTGCAGAGTGTGCTTTTTAGCTAGGTACCATTATGGGGTCAGGGTTGGGGACGGGGGGGGTAAAATGGTGGAGCTGGAGATGAGCCGAGAGCTCTGAGGCCATGGCCATGGCCAGGGCTTGTCCGGACAACAACAGCCTGCCGTCCATTGGCTGGGGATCGGAAAGCTGGTCGGTGGTCCAGGTCCTCTTCGTTGCTCTCTCTCTTCCGTTCACCCATGCGTTTTGTGCTGGGGGGGAGCAGCGGTGGAGAAAGCGTCAGGTTGTGGGGGGGCAGGAGGATGGAACCCTAGGGGGGGGGGGGGCAGCGGGGCGGGCGGGGGGGCATGCAGTTAGTTAGCGCTGCAGCAAATCGGCCACCTGCACACCTTCAAGCCAAACGCACCCCAGCGCCTCTCTGCTGCCAATTTCTTAGCTAGCCTCCCCCCGGCCGTGCGTTTTGGCGTTGGCTCGTTCACTGTTGTTGTTGGCGGGGGGAAAAGAAAGAGAGCTTGCGAGCTTGCGTTTGTGCCTAGGTAATTGGCTTGGGCTTGGACTGGATTGAACCGGACTGGACATCTACCGGCACCGGCAGCCGGCACGTCCTTTTTTGCTTTTTTGCTCCTCGGCCCGGATGCTCGTTCGTACGTGCGCTCACACACACCGCGACCTCATCATCATCCATGATGACGGCCGGGCCACACGGCCCATCTGCCATCCGTGCCGTGGAGAAAAGACGACGGCGGTGGTGGTGGAGACGGGGTGATCGGTAAGCTGGCGAAGCTCAGCTCCCGTTTCGTGCGAATGGAGGTCCTCTCCCCCCTCCTCCTCATCCCCTTGTCCCTCCCATGCACCTCGCCTTCTTCTGCATCTTCTTCGTTTTCTTCTCCCCCCTGCAACCGTCCCTGTCCGACACCTTCGCCTAGCTACAGCAGGTAGGTTTGAACGGGGGTTCGAGGTGAAAAGGAGGGCTGTGGTGCAGTCGTCCATATCCCGACTCGCGTTTCAGCGTGTGGATTCGATCGATCATTCATTCCACACCCTGTTCGCGGTCCCGGATCGCACTCCCGTAAATACGGTTGACATTTGTACCTACCGTCCCTTTCCCCCTTCCTCCATCCATCCTCTGTTCACCCCAGCGTGATCATCATCCCTCTAACCCTTGAATTCCCACGCGAGCAAACGACCTACCTCGTAGTTAAGGTAACTAAACTACGCTCAGCCGTCCCTACCTAGCGAACTACTAGTAGCCAAAAAACGACGTGTGTGTGAAAGTCACTAAGTTCCCTTACCTTAGCAGGTAGCTTAACGATCCATCGTCATCATCCTCATTCCTCCTTCCTCCTAGCACCCAACGAATTCATACGCATCATCGACACGCGCCGCCTGTTCCCGCAGTTGTCCATTGTCAATCAAAAGTCAATGGGACCTCGTGCGTGTGGGGCCCCACCACCCCGGTCCACCCGCTGTCTCTCTCTCTCTTTCCCCGCCCCCTTTTCCCCGGGTTTTCTTTTGAGGGGAGAGAGAGAGAGAGGGAGCTGAGATCTCTGCATGCATGCATCTCGTATTCTTTTCGGTACCGCCCTGCCTCTGTCGTCCGACGATGCAGGAAGCGAGCGTGCGAAAAGAGAGAAGAGAGCAGTCAGCCAGCCAGCCAGCCTTGTACCTGTGTGAGACCTTTTCCATCATGCTGGAAAGTATATACGTAAGTAAGCTCATCGAAGCCTGAAACCCATTCCTGTGTTGTATATCCCGTACCGTACCAGCACGCATCCACATCGCGCAAATGTCATTGTACAAACTGTCACAACTTCTTCTCCCATTCCGTCGTTGCCGGTGCGACGAATGGAACGGAACGGGAAACGTGCTTCGTTCCTCCTCGTCTGGAACCCTGGATTTTTGCCCTGCAGATGTAGCACCAGCAGCAGCGCTAGACAATGGAGGGAACCAGGGTGTTGGGTCCAAGATAGGAAGAAAGAAAGAAGCATGACCATATAGCTGGTCCTAAGTATTGAAAGTCGAGGAAGGTGAGCCATCACTGAAATGTGGTTATGGCTGACTCTTTGCCCTTCCGCGGACGGAGATGATGATGGGAAGAGGATCGCGAACCGGGGTACCCAGCAACGGCAGTTGGCAACCGCCCATTCCCGCTCACCATCAAGGCAATCTCAAAGGTAACTACAGTACATAATTTAGTACCTAATCTCCTCTTAGATACCTACTAGTATACCTACTTAATTTCCTCACATGACCTCTTTCCTCCGTACCTTCAGTGAAGATTTAAGCCAAGTGCCCAGCCCCAAGCTACAAAGCACGATCGATCGATCGATGAAGGAATTGGACTGGATTGAAAGAAAGGGCTTCGGTACTTGGCCCCCGCAAAACCTTCCCCGGATTCCACTTCCCCCCGCAAACGGGTAGGTACGTACAGTACATAGACGCCCCCAGCCTCGTTTGGCCGGATCGTCGTTCATCACGACATTTTGTTCGCCCACCCGTCAGCTGATGCTCTCTCCCCCTCCTCTCCGCTCTTTCCTTCCTTTGTTTTGCTCTTCCTTTGCTGGTTTGTTCGGTCGAACGGCGAGGGTGGGGGGTTTGCTTACTTACGGGTTGACTTGGCGTCTGAGCGCGCGGAGGGAAGGGAGAGGATGGAGGATGGAGGATGGAGGATGGAAAATAGAGCGGACGATAAACGGCGGATGCGTTCGACAGGCGGACTGGACTGGACTCGGGCGTAATCATTTCCGCGTTTCTAAGTTTCCTTCCATGCGCATTCCACGCAACCTTAGCACGCGCGTGTGATTCCTTTAGGAAGCGCAACGGTCGCTTGCGATTTTATGTGTTTACCCATCCTCCTTCTTCTTCTTCTTTTTTCTCTATTCTTGAGCTCTCTGCGCGGAGACGTAGGGTGTTGCGATTGGGAAGGTATATCAAGTAGGTATATAGGTGTCGTTTACTCTGCAGGAAGCTCGTCGGTGAACAACCACAGAGCTCTTGTCCGTGAAGAGATGGACGAGCAGTAATTGGCTAGTATCCCGCGGAGGGTGGGAGGGAAGGCTACCGAGGCATGTCTCCCTCACCTTTTCCTTCTCCACACCGAAACTGTCAACCTGATACACCGAGTCTCTCTGCTTTCTATAAGGTTTTCGCTGAAGATGGAGAGGAAAGAAGAGCAGGAACCGCATCGCGACTCTGGCTGGACTCGGTCCGTTCCACTCTCGACTCGGCACTCTGGACTTCCTTTCCACCCCACTCCACTCTACTCTCCGCTCTCTCCACTCTCTCCCCTCCACTCCCGTCTCCGTCCCTCCCTTCTCCTACGCTACGTTATATTACCTTTATCGAAGGCTGATTGGTCGTTGTACAGGGGACGAGGATAGGTGAAACGACATCACAGCAGTCTCTTTTCCTCTATCCGTACCTTGCGCTTAGCCCTGCGGGACGAGGCGCGTGTCCGACCATGGCGGGCGGACGAACCGCTTTTCTCGGCGGATAGGTTATTGCTCCTTCTTCTCTAGTTCTATCACCTTGTTCAGGGGGAAAGAAAAAGAAAAGAAAGGCGTTCGACGGTCGATTACGGCGTCGGCGGAGCCTTCTCACCACTCCTGCGTATCGTACAAAAGGAGGAGGGTGCCGCGAACATCCCCAAGGACCGGGAGACCACGCTTCCGCATCTTCCCTCCCCTCTGCCCCTTTTCTCCTTCTACATATGTCGATGCTACCCATCCCTCCACCTCCCTACCTCCTCCCCGGTCATGGTTGCGCGTCGCGTGTTGATTGCGACCGGCAGACCGCAGTTGCATCGGCATCAGGCTGTGCCTCACCCTTCCCATCCACCACACCGTTTCAGTTACGCTGGGATGCGAGGCGAAGTCAGGAACGGGCAAGGATATGGGACAGGGTCAAGGTCAGGGTCAGGGTCAGGGTGATGGGCAAGGGTGTCTTCGGGGCGAGGCGGAAGTTTGAGCTGCGAACCGTTCTGTCGGTGTCCACGGGTACGGTGTTCGTACAAATGCGGACGGTGGTTTTACGGTGGAATCGGATGATGGATGGATGAATGGATGCTGTTGTGTTGTGTTGAGACGAGGCTGGTAGCTGGGAGCTGGAGGTTGAGATCCTTTTCGGCGAAACTTCAGCTTCCGGCAACCGGATATGGATTCTCTTCGGTACCTGAGTTCACAGCCTCGCTCCCGTCCCCTTCTTCTGATCGGATCCGCGTCTTCATCTCCGCTCTCCGTATTTCCGCTTCGCCGCGAGCCGACGATGATAAAGAAGATCAAACAGAAACGGAACGCTCCTGGACACCTGTTTTTTATCCCTCCATTCCACAACACAACCGAACAAGCCGACACGGGGATCTTCACGGCACGGCTGTGACGAGCTTACTCCTACTACGGTCTCCACCACCTCCCTCTAGCCGTCGTTTCCCCGACGCAGTCGTGCACGGTGTGCACGAACGGACCATGACGTCCTGTCACCATCCCTCGGCAGAGGAGGTCCGACACAACAACTACTACTCAAAATATATCTATCAGACTGCACTCCCCATCCGCTGCACACCGACACGGCGCAGCAAGCAGCAAGCAGCGGCACTTCACTCACACCGACTGACACCGACAATGGGACATACATACATACATAATGTAGGTACTGAGACACCGACATGGGCACCATCACCGACGCGGCACAGCACACCGCTCAAGGGTCCATATCGTACTGGACCTCATATAGGGACGGAATAAGTGGGTTCCAACAATCGATCCGCTACTATCATCCTTCACATGCATCATCATCCGATAACCAGGGGCCGTGCGATTGCAGAATTGGAAAACCCCCGTGCCGCCGTGCGTTCGGTCGGTCGGTCGGTCGGTCGGTAAGTCCCGTATCCGTCGTATGCGGGCCGGGGATGGGAGCCTGGAGATGAAGCAAGGCCGTCTCATTCTCATCTACATATTGTTTTTCTTTTTACTTTCTTCTTGTATCACCATCTTCAACCTCACTCCTCATATTCTTTCCGTCAACAGATACCCTTTCAACCCCTCCGGTGTCTGTCTCTCTCTCTTTAATTCCTCTCAAGATCCGTTTGTCGGGCCTGCTTTTATATATCCATAACCTATCCCATCCCACCCTATCTCCCCCCACCATCTCCACCCCAAGTAATCAGGCACAGAAAAATTCCCATCCCATCCACCTCAGCCACAACCACAACCACAGCAGCAGACCCAAGATAGCCATTATAAACAAAATAGTAACGTAGTAATGCCTAGGATGCCTACCTATCAATCAGCAGCATCAGTACCTTCAGTCTATCTCGTTCCACAAATACATACATATATACCTACCCTAAGGCAAGGCCACACACCCACACACCCCACCCTATCATAGCATTCCCACACCGTCCCGTCCCTGACGGGGCATATAGATGTAGGTATCCCCCTTCGTTTCAACAGGAAGCATAGAAGGATGGATGCTATGTCTCCACCTATGTTCCTTCTTTTCGGTGGAAGGAAAGAATGGATGGATGGATGGAGCATGCGGCATAGAGCGGAGTAGATTATGAAAGGGGGAAAAGAGGGATGGGATTGAGAAATTATATTTCTTCGTTCTGTATTTATGAATTTGCTTTTTTTAGGTGAGCGGGGGAATTGATATTCGTACAACCCCTACATTCCTGTGCGTATGTTCCCAGATTACTAGACGTACAACCACCCTTCCGATGGGTCAGAAATATATGGTATAGGCTGGTAGTATACTGACATCCCTCAACGCTGCGAGGGGCCCTTCGAAGGGGGCCTACGAGGCGCCTATACGGCTCTACCAGAGCCTGCGAGGGTCCTTGCGTAAGGGCCCTGCGTAAGGGGCTACGTAAGGGCCTCCGAGGGATAACCCTAAACCTAACTCGAGGGGCGAGAAAGCCCACGAGGAAGCCTGCGTGAGGGCCTGCGTAAAGACTTCTGGCCAACTCGGAAAGGGGGGTTGCACGTCCAGTATTCCGGGGGTTTGTACGCGCAGTACTATATAGATTGTACGAACATCAATCCCCTTCGATCGACACTCCCCTGTTCGTCTCACCCAACGCGTCGGAAAACGGTGCTCGTCGCAGAAAAACAGCAAGCGCTTGCAAAGAAGGGCTCTACACCCATCCCGCCGCAACGGCGAGGACGAGAAGCGCAGCGACGGCGCAAGGCACTACGCGGGCGCCGCTGGAAATGGGTCCGGCGCTCGTGGAGACGTTCGTCGTTGTTGCTGTTGCGTTCGCGGCGGTTGTTCCGTTGGTTGTGCTGGTGGCTTTGCTAGAAGGGAGGAAAGGGGAGAGGTTAGAGAGGTGGGAGTGCTAGGGAAGAACTGCACGCTTTGCTTTGCTTTGCTTTGCTTTGCTTCGCTCATTTGCTTGGGGAAGGACAAGATTGCGATTTGCATGGGGGTTGTGATGTGTACAACACTGTTTGACGATTTGATCGATAGGAGATGGAGAGGAAGGGAGTGGAAGGAGAGAAAAGCATGGGAGAGGAAAGAATAGGAGGAGAAAGGATAGGAGAGGACGGAGAGGATATAAAGAGAAAGAAAGGAGAGAAAAGGAATGGAAGAGGGGAAAGGAAAGAAAATTCGTTACCCAGACTCCGCCGCCACCCCAACATCCTGGCGATACCCGTCCGGCACTTCCAAACTGGTCGTGTAATACCCCGCACCGGTCACGTTGCCCCAGGCCTGCTTGACCTTGTCCAGCACCGTCCGGCCGTTCCAGACCGCGGTCACGTTCGGCACCTTCCAGCCGGGCGTGGGCTCGCTGTTGAAGGGGCCGGGCAGGCTGTAGTTGAAGTACATGTCCGACAGGGGGACGGCGCCAGACCAATCGCGGACGGCGTCGCCCGTCGCCGCGGCCACGAAGGAGTACACGTTCGCGCCGACGTCCCAGCGGCCGAGGGTGTGCAGGCCCCAGTTGGCCTCGACGGTGGCGATCTCGGAGTAGTGGTTGTAAAAGGCGGCGTCGGTGGTGTTGACGAGGGTGGAGGGAACGGCGTCGCCGAGGAGGATGGCCAGCACCCGGTTCTGCTTCTCGTAGGTTTCGTTCTCGTCGAAGGTGATGAGGACGAGAGTGTTGTTCATGAACCGGTCGTCCGCCAGCAGCGGTTCGAGGAAGTTCCGGGTCCATTGGCCGGCCACGGTGACGGAGGTGTCGTGCCCGTCCGAGGTCATGTTTGGCGTGATGAACATCCACTGCGGCAGCCGGTTGGCCTCGAGGTCCTGCTGGAAGAGCGTGAGATTCTTGATGCACGCGAGCCGGTCCCGGGAGGTGGCCACGCTGTCGTAGATGACCGGAGGGTTGTGCTTGCGGACGTAGTCGTTGGCGCCGGTCTGCTGATTCACGTAGGCCATCCCTTCGAAGCCGGAGTAGCTGGGACGGGCGTGAGCGGAGGGGAAGGTCATCGGTCAAGTGGGAGGGGATGATCGGAATGGGCTTACGGCATGTCTTCCTGATACGCACCCCAGCTGATGCCTTTATCCTCGAGCAGGTCGATCACAGATGAGATGTTGGAGGGTACCTGGTTGAAGTTGTCGTTGTTCATGCCCCAGTAGTCGCCGCCGATGGCCGAGACGTAGTTGGGCTCGGACGGGTGCGTCAGGGCGAAGTGGTTCGAGAGAGTGATGCCCTTTTGGGCCAACCAGGCCAGGTTGGCTGCGAGCAAGGGAGGAGGGGGTCAGTTCTTGGAGCTCCTCCGGCCAAGGGATTCGGCATGACATGACACTCACGGTCTGCGATGGCCTTGTCATAGTCGGTGTTTTCGTTCCAGATGACGACGAAGCGGTCGAAGGCCTTGCCTTGGACGTTGCTGGTCGGACTGCGGGTAAGGGCCGTGGCAGCGGCGGCGGCGACGTCCGCAGATGCGGTCTTGGTGTTTTGTGCGGCGGCAAAGCCAGCAATGGCGACGGTGATGCCGGACAGGATCACACCGATGCTTCTCATCTCGACGGCCGCAACTCGAGCACTTCTTCTTCTTCAGCAGCAGACTGTACGGGGAAGATAGTACTCCAGAGATGTTGAATGGAGATGGAGTGGGGGCGTGGGGAGGGAGGTGAAGAGATGCGGACGTGGATGGTATTTAAGCAATCCGAGGAAGGTGACAGCATCGATATTGCCTGCAGCGACAAGGCAGGCCGGTGATCCGCTCTGGCAACCAGGGAGGAGGCCATCGAGGGTGGGATGAGGAGGATGGAGTTCTGCTGGATCAAATCGCCTTGGTAGGAGGGAGCACATGGGCAGTGAGTGGCAGTGGCAGTGGCCGTGGCGACGGGGAGGTTTGGTTCGGCCAGGAGGGGGCCAGGAGGGGCGAAGAGGGGCTGCGCGGACGGGCCGAAGAGCGCTGAACGGGCGGGGGCACTAGCCCCCACGGCTTGGCCGACTGCGAGCATCTCTGGCACGCCCTCAGATCGTCTTCAGCAGGCCTCCTCGCACGTCTCAGGAAGCCCTTACTTATCCGCGGCGAGGATATCCTTCTCCTTCTTTTTACATATCTGCCCAAGGCAGCTGCGGCGAGTACTTGGGCCTGCGGCGGGTAAGAGGCTTTTATTTCAACGACACAGGCACGGTCGCGACGGGACATGGTATATTTATTTTAGCTCAAAGCTACATACAGTACATCGCTTTCGTTTCCCCATGCTCGTCACCCCGGCCTGATGGCCTTGTGACGGCACGTTTCGGCAAGCGTGGCCCTCATTCGCCTTCTGCACCTTACCTTCCACAGCCCACCGCCCACCACACCCGGCACCACCACCCGGCACCACCCCATCATCCGTCATCGGACGCATCGTGAGTGGGCAGCTGGCCACCACGCCAACCAGACCTACCCTGTGGGTGACATGCAATTGCCTCCGAGGTGTGCTCATGGCCATGGCACCGCCGAGTCCGCCCCTCCAGCGGTTGGTCCGTTATCCGTCCTCGGTTTCGACTGAGATGTGCTGGACAGCCGCTGTCCGGTCTTCTGAAGGTGCTCCATTGTTCAAAAATGGACGTTCAAGACACGTTCTACCTGGGTCGCGGTGAAGAGGAGGATGGCAGCTCGACAGACTGGTCGAGTTCGGCCGGCGAGCAGCACCAGTCTCTCCTCAACAAGGAACATGTCGGTATCCAGACTCTGGGAAGCAAGAATGCCACCAGCAAAGGGGATCCCGAATCAGCCTCTCCAGCCAACCCGAGATGGCGATACACAGTCATCGCACTGGCCGGTTCCATCGCCGCACTGATGATGATAATCCTCGCACTCGCAGCTGGATTAACCCCATGGCTTTCTGGGCTCAACAGTCAAGACGGATCGCATCTGTATCAGCAGCAACGACCGGACCCTCAGGATGAATACGTCCTCTCCATGGACTGGGACTTCGCTGCGCCCCCAACGCGCCGCGAATACAACTGGACGATCCGAGATGTCGACTACAACCCAGACGGTGTCTATCGTCCCATGCTCCTCATCAACGACCAGTTTCCAGGACCGCTCATCAGATGTAACGAGGGAGACACCTTGGTCATCCACGTCGACAACCAAGCCACCAATGCCACCTCGATCCACTGGCACGGTATGTACCAGAACGGCACGAACTGGATGGATGGAACGGTGGGCTTGACCCAGTGCCCGATTGCACCGCACACCAACTTCACCTACGAGTTCACAGTTTTGGGGCAGGCAGGAACATACTGGTACCACGGCCACTACGGAGTCCAAGCCTCGGATGGAATCGTAGGACCCCTCGTGGTCCACTCCAGGGCGGAGAAAGAGCTACAGAAGATCCCATACACCACCGACCGCGTCGTCATGGTCCAGGACCATTATTATGACCTCTCCGGCGTGCTCATGATGCAGTATCTCTCCCCCGACCGCGAGAATGCGGAGCCTGTCCCCGCAAACGCTCTCATCAACGGTCAGAACATCCGCAATTGCGACGACCTTCCTAACCGTCGATGCGATAACGCTACCGGAGGCGCCGCCGTGCCGACATTCGATCTCGCCCCAGACACCTCCCATCGCCTCCGCATCATCAACACGGGCGCTTTCGCCGAGTTTCAGATGCAGATCGACGAACATGAGTTCGCCGTAACTGAAGTCGATGGCACGAACGTCTCGCCCGCGTATTTCCACCGCCTGACCATTTTACCAGCGCAACGCTACAGTATCATCCTCACAACTAACCACACTTGTACGCCCTCTTACTGGCTCCGCGCGCGCATGGTAACACACTGCTTCGCGGAGGATAATCCAGAGATGATCGCCGAGGCGCGGGCCATCATCCGGTACACTTCACCAGATTCGTCAATCTCCGATGCCCAAATGCAAGCCATGCCCCCTACCAGCAAAGACTGGCCCGAAGTGATCGAAGTCACCTGCCGCGATTTCAACATCAGCGCCTTGCAACCCCTCGACGCCCCTCTTCCACCCGCCCACGCCGACTCCACGGTCTACCTACGGGCCAACTTCGAGATCGGCGCCTGGCGGCTCGCACGCGGGTTCTTCAACTCCTCCTCCTTCCGACCGAACCTGCGCTCCCCGACCCTCCACCGCGTCGCGGGCAACACATCCTTCCCCGCCACCGCCGCACCGGGGGTCAACGCACTCTCCTTCGACACCCGCCGGGAGCTCGTCTTCCAGACGCCGACGACCCCGCAGCAGGAGAGCCCCCCGGTCATCGACGTCGTGGTCTCCAACTTCGACGACGGCGCCCACCCGCTGCACCTGCACGGCTACAAGTTCTGGGTGCTGGCGGCCGGGAAGGGGTACCCGCCTGCGTCCGCGCCCCCGGCGACGCCGCCGGCGGATCCGACCTCCGGCTGGATGATCTACCGGGACACGGCGACGCTCCCCGGGTTCGGCTGGCTCTGGCTCCGGTTCGTGGCGGACAATCCGGGGGTGTGGGCGTTCCACTGCCACATGGCGTGGCATAGCGAGGCGGGCTTGCTGATGCAGTTTTTGATCGGGGCGGAGGAGGTCCGGGGCTGGGGGCTGCCGGGGGGCATGATGGAGATGTGTGCGATGGAGGGGGTGGAGCGTGGTGCGGGACCGGATGATGAGCGGTGGGTGGGGCATTTTGGGGATTAGGTAGGTGGTTATTTCTTTGGGATTTCGTTCGTTTGAGGCGGTGGCTTCATCCTCTGCAGGGGCTGGGGTGGGAAATTGTCAGGATGAATCTTCCATTGGTTTGTGGATGTCGGTGGAGGGCTGCATGTTTGGATTCATCGTTCTGCTGGGTCTCGATGATTCCCCACTGCTATTAAGATTAATAGAGCTGAATCCGTAGCCATTGAGCCACTCATCTCCCTTTATCGTACCTACATCTTCTGTCCTCAAGCTGTGCAGGTATGTACCAGTACTTCTTACGTGAGGTCCTGGCATGTGCCCTCCCCACCCATCTGAAGATGGCGACGACGCTGGTCGGAGATAAGGCACGGAGGTTAGCCCTGTTAGTAACCGTTGCGCACGGGGCACTTGTCGACCGCCGTAATTCTCCCGGAGACCCTGGCGCCTTCTCTGCCAACACGACGAGTGGAAGTTTGTTTGCGCTGTCACTTCCAGCTCCTACAACCGCCTCACCTTTCTCACGACCAGCATACATACATATCGTACACCATACTCACCCGATCCGTCCCCATAGCTGCCGAGCACCTCTTATCATGCACCAATTCCATTAAACGACCACATCCCTCCCGATGCCGCCGAAGAAGAAGCTCGCTCGTCCCGGACGCACGGCATCGCCGGTCAAGAGCCCTGGCCGGCAAGCTCAACGGCCACGGCCGTTCGTCTTCCCCCGGCAGCACCACCTGGTGATCACCACGCACAAGCACGTCCTCTCCTGGGACGCGGACGGCGTCGCGGTCGTCTTCACGTCGGGGTCGGAGGGCATCCTGGCGGCGAGGGAAGCTAAGGATGGGAGCGGCATGCTGGCCATCGCGGACAGCCAGGTGGTCGTGCTGCATGATGGCACCGGCACGATGGACCGGAGCTACCGACTGAAGCGAACTGATGTGAGCGGCTAAGTAGCCTCCTCTCTCTCTCTCTCTCTCTTTCTCTCCGTGGGCGAGGAATCGGGATCAACTGACGCCGTGCGCCAGGGCCGCGTCCGCATCCTGGAGTACGCCGAGGACTCCAAGCGGCTCTTCTTCACGACGACCCTGCAGAACGCCGTGCAGGCCTACTCGGTCCCGCAGTCGTGCCTGCTCGACCCGGCCGCGCACGCCCACCCGTCCCCGCCGACGGTGCTGGCGACCTCCAAGTCGAACCACCTCCTCCTCACCGCCTCGGAGAACCCGCCGGTCATCTACCTCCAGAACCTCACGCTTGGCACCCCGCCCTTGCTCCTCAAGCCGCGCGCGTCCGATAGCCCCGTCGTGGCGGCTTCGTTCCACCCGGACCGGCCCAATGTGTTTCTGCTGGCGTTCCGGGATAATACGCTCGCGGCGTACGACGCGACGAAGATCATTCGGGATGATGGCAAGGCGGTAGGACGGGCCGCGGCCACCGCGGCCGCGCGGACGGCTCTGACGCGGGAGATCAGCCAGTTTAAGAACCTGCACGGTCTGTTTAAGAACATCCACACGCGGACGACCAAGGAGAACTCGCGGGATGGCGCGCAGATGCATGACGAGGGCGGGTCCGGCACGGCTGCCGTCGGAGGGACACCCGTGGGCATCACGGGCGCGGCGTTCGTGCCGGGGTACAAAACCCGCGCCGTCAGCGTGGGCGGGGATGGGAAGTGTCGGATCGTCGACTTTGATCACGGTGCGCAGATCGTGCGGACGTGGCATGTGAAAGGTCCCGCGACAAGCTTGTCCATTTTGCCGCTGCTGGGAGGCGAGAAGGAAGCCCCGGCGGCCGGGAAGAAGCCGCAGGTCAGGAGGAAGCCTGCTTCGAATGGCATCGAAGATAAAGCCAAGACGTCGGACTACTTGATCGCGGTTGGGAGGCAGGACGGCAAGGTCCTCCTCTTCGACGCCGTCGGACTGCTGCTCGCGGAGAAGCTGGTCGATTCGGACGGTGGCCGCGTGCTGGGCGTCGAATGGATGGACGGCTCCAGCCCGAAGGTCGTCGCCTCGACCACCACCACACTCGACGTCCCCCCGGCTAGTAGCACCACCCTGCGCCGCTCGAAGCGCAAAAGCGCCGTCCTTGACGATGCCGCGGAAGTTAAAGCAGCACCATCCTCCGGCCTCAACAACTCCACCTCGGCCCCCGCCGCCCCCGCCCCCGCCCTCGCTGCGGAGGACGACGACGACGACCTCCTCGGCACCGTCAACTTCCGCCCCCAAGCCGGCCCCGTGCACCGCGACTTACCTCCCATCCTCGGCGACAGCAGCACCGCTGCACCAAACTACATGGACCTCTTCTCCCCCGTCAAACCTGTCCCCGCTCCCCCACCGCCCCTCTCACCTGCCCGTCGCCCGCGCATCCGGCCGCGTCTGAGTAGCTCGACTTTTGTGGACCATTCTGCTACTGCTGCTGCTGCTGCGGCAGCCCCCGTCCTTGCGCCGCCGGGTTCGGCGGTTGGGTTGCTGGAGGTGGGGGGTTTAAAGGGCTCGGCTTCACCTCCTCCCGCTCCCGCGGATGGCGAGGGCGATAAAGGGGGTGAGCGTGATGGCGAAGGCAAGGAAGAGGACGAGAAAGAAGGCGACACAATCCACGTCGCCGCCGCCGCCGCCGCCGCCAGTCGCCATCCACCCGACGTGCCGTCCACGCGGCCGACGAAAGTGCGTAAACTGAGCGGCGGCCGACCGGGAATGCCGATGCCGGGGTCGTACGTGAGTAGTACGAATGCGAGTGGAGAGAGTGTGGGGTCGGTGGGAGTGTCTACGTCGTCGGCGGCGAACAAGAACAAGAACAACAGTAACAGTGATGCGGCGAGGATTTTAGCTGGACTGCGGAAGGTGGCTGCGGTGGACGCGGAGAAGGGGATGGATGGGAAGGGCAGGGAGGGTGGGTTGTTGGATGTGTATCGCCCTGCGGCTCCGGCGCAGGGGGGGCGGAAGGTGGAGGGTGATGGGCGGCAAGAGGAGGAAGAAGAAGAAGAGGAAGAGGATATCTGGATGGAAGAGCATGACGACGATCAGGATGAGGATCATCATCTGGGGACCCGTCCTGAGCCCGGCAAGAAAACGAAAGATAAAGGCAAAGCCAAAGCCAAAGGGAAGGAGAAGGAGAAAGAGAAGCTCGTCGACGCGCCCAAACCAGTGCTAGTATGCCGCGGCCGCTACTTTCCTCGGGACATCGACGCGTCCGCGACGCCGCGGGAACCGGTGCCTATTTGGCGCCGCCGTCCGCCTCCGCTGGGCGCGGGTTGGAGCGGGGGGAAGCAGGATGTGGAGGAGGAGGAGGAGGAGGAGGAGGAGGAGGAGGAGGATGTGGAAGAGTGTGCGGGGTGTAGAACGGTGAGGGCGGAGGTTAAGCGCTTGAGGCGGGAGGTTAGGGAGCTGCGTAGGTTGGTTGGGAGTACTGGTGCTGGTGGCTTACGTTAACTTTTTTCCTCGTTGGCTTTTCCTTTTATATTGTTTTTCTTTTCTTCGACGTTCTATACCCCCCTCTTACTCTCCGCGCGCTCCTTTGGGATGTAAACGATGACTTATTTCTAGAGAGAAACTACCTTTAGAGAGGAAAGTACCTAGCCTTGGCGTAGGAGAGCGGTGTTTGTATATCTATCCTTCGCGAAGCTAGTTTTCCCTTTTTGTTCTGTTCCTTGCATGTGATCACGCGTAGTTACTACTTTCCTAGAGGGATACGTTGTACGTGGCTATCTCCATACTTACCTACCTCCTGAGCGCATAGATCTACGTAGCTATAGTAGTACCTCGTATGGTGTGGGTTTGCGGTCGCCCGCACTGTACCGTATCCGTACCGTAGGTACCGCACATAGCGTACCTGATTCATACCTATGTACCTACCTACTTTACTACTAATTCCCTACCTAAGATATTCACATGTGCAGGGCGGGCTGGCACGCTGGGCCGAGCTGGCACGCTGGGCCGAGCTGGCACGCTGGGCCGAGCTGGCACGCTGGGCCGAGCTGGCACTCTGGGCTGAGCTGGGCTGGCCTGGGCTGATGTAAGTGAGTGGATCGTCAAACGTTGAGAGTGTGGGGTTCGGATATTTCTTTTTTTTCTTTTCTTCCCGTCGTTTTTAAGGTTTTCCGTGCCCGCCCTATCTTTTTTTTAATATCTTTTTTAGTTGCTTTTTTTTCCGTTGGTCAAGACTTCGGCTATAAACGTGCTTGTCGGGCCGTTTTTGAATTTCGCTTGGGATTTTATAGGCCTTTGTAGGCATCTCGAGCCGTACTCGGGATTCTTAGTGTGTTAAGGCTAAGTTTTGATAAGAGTGAAAAGTGTGTTTGGTGGTTTAAACTTCGAGGTATAGAAGTTAGATGTAGTTATGTGTATATACGGTACTGTAGTTACCATACTAATGGTTATACTCTACGCCGTTGCATGCAAGTAGTATGCAGGAGAGTTCAGGGGGTCGAGAGGTTCGGGTGGTGGAGTCCTGCTCGTTAAGCTTATCTTAGATCGATCACCATGGGTTGCAAGGCAAGGCGAGGCGAGGCGAGGCAAGGTAAGGGGTTGGTGTTGTTCTTGTGATTCTTTGTTATTAGTATTCATGTATCTCACCTCGGTATCTGTGGCGTCTGGGATGGAGTGGCAGTGCAGTCTTCAATTCACAGTTGATGGCCTACTTTAGATAGTGAATGATTAGGAGTACTCCGTACCTGATGTTCCATGGTGTCGCAGGATGTGAGGCGGTCGGTCCCGTCTCCTGTGCTCCTCAGTGCTCAGGTTTGCTCTAAACCCCTCCGAACTGGCCCGCGCTAGGACCGGTCGGGCAATCGACGACCTTACTAAGTTCCTCCTCCACCGCTCACCTGGCACTCCCCACGCCTCTCTCTCTCCTGGCCTGTCTCACCCTTCGTTCTCTCAGCTCACCTTTCGCTTTTTCTCTCCCCGCCTCCTCCGCCTCCTCCTCCTAACTTACTCATCCTCCTCTTTTACTTCCTCTCGCCCTCATCCTCATCCTCCTTCTTCCCTCCTCTCCCCCCTCCGCCCATGCCGTGACCGACCGCTTCACTTCGCCGACTCTCTCTCTCACTCTCCCTTGCTGCCGTCTTCGTCGTACGGCGTGCCACTCACTCACTTACTCGCTCACCCACACGCTCTCTACGGTGGGGTAGCAGCAACGGCAGCGGCAGCGGAAGCAGATCTTTCCGTCCGCTTTTTTTCTCCTCCGGCGATCACCGCTGTCACGAAAGTGAAAAGGCATCCCTTGTCTTCTTCGCACGTTTTCTCCATCGCGACCACCATCCCCTGCCCGTCGCTTGTGGAGATCGCTCGTCGCTCGTCGCCCATCGATCCCGGACGTCGTTCGCTTTTTCTGTTTTCGGTTCCACCATCCGCCGTGGAGGACGGTAACGAGGACGACCGGGCCTGAACAGACTTTACCGGCTGCGCGTGTGCTTGACGGACTGTGAACTTCTTTGCGAAATTCGTCGTCATCTTCTCTTCTGTTGTGCGACTGCATCTTATCCTTTTTTCGGTGGATCACTCCGACAGCAAGGTTGTCGCTCGCCTGCGTTTTCAGCCTTCGTCGGCCCGCCCTGCATCCCCGACCTCTCGTCTATCTGGCATCTTTCCAAAAGATCTGGAGTGAAAACGCCCCGTGATCATCTCTCCGTTCAGACCTCAAGCGCGCCCTGCATCCATCTATCATCGTCTTCATTTTTATCGTCTTTCGCCATCATCATCTGTCACCATGGGTAAGCAAGCCAAGACCGACCACGTTTCAGGCGCCAAGGCAGCACACTCACCACCACCCCCTTCCAGAAGAGAAACGCGCCTCGTTGGAGATGCAACTCCTCGGCGAGCAGGCCGGTCGGCTGTCCCGCGATGAGACGCTCGTGGAAGAGCTGCCGCAGTGGGTGGAACCCGCCACACCACCGGCCCCCCCTCCGCTACGAGAGCAGGTCATCACCGCCCTCTGCGTCCTCCTCAACACCGTCTCGACCGTAACCCTGGTCATTCTCAGCAAACGGTCCGTTCCGTCACGATCTTACCATCACGTCTCCCCCATCCTAACCTCCCTCGCAGCGTCTTTTCCGATCCCCAGCTCAAGAACTGCCAAGTCCTCGTCGTGATGTGGCACTTCTTCGTCACTGCCATCGTCCTCTACCTCGCCACCCGCCGACCCTTCTCCCTCTTCCCCGCCGTGCGCATCCCGGCCGCGTCCATGATCCCCATCTGCGCCTTCTTCGTCGGCTACGTCATCCTCGGCAACCTCTCCCTCACCTACAACTCCATCGGCTTCTACCAACTCGCCAAGGTGATGACGACCCCGACCGTCGTCGCGCTCAACTTCCTCCTCTTCCGCAAGGCCGTCACGCCGCCCATGCTCGCCGCCATCGCCGCCGTCTGCGTCGGCGTCGGCCTGACCATATCCGGCGCCATGTCCTCCAACCTCGTCGGCATCTTCATCGCCGTCGCCGCCTTCACCATCGCCGCCCTCTATCAGATCTGGATCGGTAAGAAGATCGAGGACCTCCAGGTGACGGCCCCCCAGCTGCTCATGAACCAGGCCCCCCTCAGCGTCCTCCTCCTTATCCCCTTCGTCCCTTTCTTCGACACCGTTCCGGACCTCTCCCTTGTTCCGAGCTCGGCTCTGGCTGCCCTGGTCGCTACGGGTGTCATGGCTTCTTTGCTCAACCTGTCGCAGTTCTTGATCATTGGACGGACCTCGGCTTTGACTGTAAGCTTCCTTTTCGTCGTTCCGGCAACAATATCTCTTTTTTAATCGTGTTTTGCTGACACCCATCCTCAGTTCAACGTCGTCTCCCACCTCAAGACCATCCTCATCCTCAGCTTCGGCTGGTACACGGAGCACAAGGTGTTCACCGTCCAGGACGTCCTGGGTGTTTTTTTGGCTCTGGGAGGCGGCTGGCTGTATAGCTATCTGAGCTTGACGGGAGGGAGGAAGAAGTAGGTTGTAGGAGCATGAGCAGGGGTGTTTGATTTGGGCTATTCCTTTTCCTATTTCTTTTTTCTTTTTTTTTTCCTTTCCTCTCTTTCTGAGAGGTGGAGTTGGGGTTTATGTGACTGCGATTTGAAAGGAAGGAAGTAAGAAAGATAGGAGGGAAGAAGGTGCAGATGTGAATAAAGGAAATGGCAGGAAGGTGATTTGTCTGTTATCTCCTTTTCTTTCCTTTTCTTTCTTCCCCTGCATGTGTTGATGCTACCTAGGTATCTCCTCCGAGTTGGTCCAAAATTCCAATCCCATCTGCATGTCTGACTGATGCAATATCCTCTGTTTATCATTCTTCTTTACTCTTCTCCATCCGGACCACCTTTTTCTTTCTCCGTGTCCATATCCTTGTCAGTACCATGTCCATCCAACGATCCGTCCGTCCATCAACATCCATGCATACAACCCTTAAGATACAATACATTGCCAATCCTCATCCTCATCCCATCCAACCTGCCCCTCATCAACAACAACAACAAAAAGAGGAGCAGGCAATGCTACCCTTCCCTTCCCCTTCCCCCCTCCCTCCTCCTACCAGAGGTGTATAGCCCACCCCCACAGTCCCATCCCACGCCCAGCCCCTCGTCCTCGTACAAGGGATAGTAATTTGGTATCGTGGAAGGAAGGCGGGAGGGAGGGATAAAGTCGTAGAGGCAGGCGCTGGGGCGGTGTAAGACCTAACCCCCCCTCGCATTGATCTCTTGTGTGCACTGGAGGAGGGATGGAGATCGGTGAGGAGTTCACTCCGTATGGTACTACTCAGTGCCGGTGGTGGGAGAGGGAGGGAGGGGGGGAGGATGAGTAAGCTGGCTTGTGAATTGGGTGGACGCCGTGATGCATCGCATGCTGTCTGGCAGGCGGGTGAGGCAGGTGAGGCAGGCAGGCAGTTCTATTCCCGGAGCGACTACGCGCCACATTCGGCTATTTCTTGTCTTTCCTCTTTCTCTCTTCTCTTACCTTATCTCTACTTTGCGTCTTTCCATCTATCTAGAAGGGCTTCTTCTAGGCTCACCTCAGCTTGGCTGACGCCCGCTTACGCGAGCATGCCATGCAGGTACAGTACAGTACCAACTCGGCGAAGCGAAGCGAGCGAGCCTCGGGCAGCGGAGAAGAAGTGGCACAGGAAGAAGAAGAAGAAGCTTCTATTTTCCTTCGCTAAGGCTTGTCGCTTTAGTAGATGCTTATATGCTAGGAAAGGCTCCTATTTTCCTCTTCGCTAAGGCTTGTTGCTTTAGACTGATGCTTATATGCTTATATGCTTATGCTTATGCTTACGAGGGCCCCACCGTGAGGTGGGGAGACAAAAGGGGAAGGTGATGTTTACAGTACTAGGTATATCAGATTTCTCCTGTCAGATGACAGTGTTCAAGATGTGAATGTGGGGATAGACAATCGTACACCAGGTCCTCCCCAACTCCTGCTGCTGCCACCTTCAGCGTGCCTGATGATCCGGGGAAGCGGACTGATCTTCTCCCCACCCGACGACGACCCGAGCAAAGCGAGATCAACATGGGAGGAAGGGCTCAGTCAGGCTGTATAAGCCTTCTCGACTACTTACTCTGCTCTGCGGCTATACCATTATTACCGACGCCGCATCGTGCTGGAGGGAGCAGCGTCGCTCATCCGGATGCTCGGACCGCCTGCACGGCGGCGCTGCTAACGGATGGAGAGATCGCCTCGCGATGTCGGCTGCAACTATCAATAACCGCTTCTGGCTTGGAGAACAGGAGAGCCTGCCTGGATGTGGACGAGGCGGTGGGATGGGGTTGGAGAGGAGAGGAGAGGAGAGGAGAGGAAAGGAAGGATATAACCGTCGACCAGAGATATAAAAGGACATCACTTCCACCGTCTCCTCTTCTCCTCCTCACCACGAAGCCAGCTCGACATCTTCTCTACACCAGCCAAACCCGCCTTCCAACCAGCCCATCCGTCCCTTCGACCAAATCCCCCCAAACCAAACCAAACCCACAACCATGTTCTCCCTCCCCACCCTCCTCCTCGCCGCCGCCGCCGCGACCGCCGGGACCACCGGCGCCCTGGCCCAAAACGTCGAGATGCGCGGCTACGCCAGCGCCGTCGGCTGCACGGGCGGTTACTTCTACAACACCAACGGCGGCGCCCTCTGCGTCGCCTACCCGGTCGGCTACCGCGGCAGCGCCCAGTGGGTCAACCTGCCCGCCGGCTCCCAGGGCCAGGGCTACACCGACGGCGGCTGCGTCGACTACGCGTTCGAGGAGTTCGGCCCGGGCACCGTCTGCCACGCCACCGGCGGCGCTGGGTTTCATACCCTCAACTGGTTTCATAGCCCTGCGAAGCGGGCGGCTGCGAAGCGGGCGGATGAGGATGTGGAGTGTGTGGCCCCGACGGGATTGGTGTTCACCGCGGCCGATGGGTCGGCTAAGGAGGTCAAGGTGGAGAGCAAGGCGCATGCGCAGTTCTTGGCTGATCTTGCTTTGGCGGGCAATGTCACTGCGTTGGAGAAGTTGGCGCAGTGAGAGCGGGGGTAAGTGAGAGAGAGAGGGCCTGGTGATGAGTTTCAACCGCGCTGACGTCTTCTGGTCCACTCTAGGTGAACGCCCTTGCGATTGCCGATGCGGCTTCCGGAGCTAAGGACGGGTTCGAAGTGTTCTTTGTTTTTCTGCGTCTTCTAGATGAGCTTTGTGGATTTGGTTGTCACAGTCTTTACTGATTGCTTTCGCGGGAGTAGGATGGACCGGGCCTGTTGTCCGGAACCGGGAGGATGGTCGGTTACGCTCGTTATCCTCATTTAGCTTTGCTTTGCGGTAGCTTCGTTAGATCCGATTGAAACCATGTTTTGCAATGTGGACGTACATACGCTTGATCTCCGTGACATGTTCGCACTTGTAATGGCGGGGGTCTCGGGGTCTCGCTCTCCTTGACCGCCATGGCCTGGAGCGAGCTGAGTTTGATGGAGCGACTTCGCTCGGAGGCAGGGCCAAGCATGGAGACAGTGGGCGGGGATTTACGTTCATGACTTAGAGAGAGGGAGAAAAGGACATGTTAGGGACCGAGTGACGCGTATCTGGAGGAGAAGTAGGGGGCCACACGACAAGACTTCCCCCCCCCCCCAGAACAAAACAAGCCGGATCATTTCTCGTGCGGTAAAGAAGACTAGTATTGCTATTCAAGGATTATTCAACACCGCAGGAATGACTGTTGACAACGGGAAGAAGAAAAAAGAAGACGAGAAAAAGAAAAAAGAAAAAAAAAGACTGTGACAATTTAGGCTTCCCGTGACTTCCATCAGAAGTAAAGAAGGATTTTCCGTATCAAAAGCAAAGAAACATGGAAGAAGGGATCTTAAACTTGCATCGCAGTTCTTGCATCGTACTTTTTGATAGAGCTCTCTTGCTTCACCTCGGTTGGATTTGAGGCGAAAGAGGATTTGGGAGAAACAAATTAGACTGGTGTTGTGAAGTGCCCTTCCGAGGGTGCTGCGGTGCACTCGTAGACGGACCTAGGGGACTGAAGCACTAACCGGCAGGCACTGACATCGTCAAGCAGACATGCCTAAATGTCATTCCATATGTCGGCATAGCCTAGGAAATCTGGTAATCCTTGTGTCTTCCGTCTCCCGGAACCCGCTGATTGCATGCATTAAAGCTGGGAAGGACAATAAAGAAGCTCGGTTCGCGTCTCCGTTCACACGCGGAACAGATCGGTGCCGTAGCTCCATATGGAAGGGATCCATAAAACTCGAGCGAAGCCCGAATCGACGGCGAAAGATGGGGAAGAACATGTTCCAGGCCGTGGAAACGTCTCAATAACCAACTCGGCTCGACAAACGCCGTGGAATCACATCTCAGAGGTGTTGTAGCGGTGGGGAAGGTCCTGCTAGTAAGGACGTATGTGAGGGGATTATGTTGGTTCCCATAGGGATTTGCGGCCGCCGCGCAGGGAGCGAGCAGCAGGACGAGGACGGGCAAAGGAGTTCGGATCGATCGGCTTCTTGGGATCGTACGTGTCGGCGCGAGCGCCGGTGGCGACTTTGCCGGCGACCGGAGGGACGTATCTGCCCCCGCGGGGTCCGCGAGGAAGAGCACTGTTGCGGCCACCGCGAGCGCCAGCTGCTGTCGCGCCTCTGCCAAAATCGTTGGGGTCAAACACACGCTGGTTGTTGGAGGATTGAGATCCGCGCGGCGAGGGTTTGAAGACGATCTCATCCTCTTCATCGTGATCGACTGGGAGTGGCTCCTTCTTCGGAGAGACTGGCCGTTTTGGCGAAGGTGGTGGCAAAGTGTTGATGTCGATGCCGGTTTCTTTCTGAAACAGAGTGAGGCGGTTCTTGTAGTCACGGTCTTCGCGACCAACTGCGTCGCGGAGCTGTTCCAGACGTTTCACCCGAATACCGAACCTTTGGGCCAGGGTTTGCTTGCTTGGGTCGTTGGTAAGGAGGATGAATGACCCGAGAGCATCGTCCGCATTCGGCTCTTGCTGAATCCTCCAGAGAATGTATCGGAACAGTTTGCGGTGGTTTGCTGGCATGGTGTTCCTTTTCCTTCGCGACATTCCAGAGCCATTCCGGGCGAGACGTTCTTCCATATCAATGGCCCCATCGGTCTGTGATGCTGAATAAAGGGTGGCAGTGGATTTTCCTGGACTGCCGGACGAGTAAGCCGAGCGAGGTGTAGACGGGGTTTTGGTCGGAGGTTCCAAGCTTTGGCTCGAGCTCATCGACGTCTTGTCGGAGTCATCATGGAGATTCAGGCTGTTCTCCATGTCATCGACCAGCTCCTCCTCATCAATATCCCCGTTGTCTATGGACAACAATGTCTCTGGTAGCATGTGCCTCTCCACCTCTTCCCAGGTGGCATATTCCTCGCCGGCGCCCTGCAACTTCACCTGCCCGTTCGCCAAAACGTCCGGATCGGAAGTGATATTGTCAAGCCAGCGAATGACCTCGCGTGCATCCCTGTTGATCCTGTGATCGCCATTCTTCAGTTGTCCGATGCGCGTCAATGCTGTGACAGTCAGTTGCTTGTCCGCCCAAGGGAACAGAAGCACCGCGTACTTTCGATAGGCACGAAGAGGCGGATCGCGCCCGTGTTGATCCACTTCCTGAGCCCGTCTCGGGTCCGCTCGGTTCCTCCGGCGATGAGAGCAGTGTCGTCCACGATGCAGTTGAAGACCTTGCGAACGGGGAGGGGCGGGGTGGCCAAGCGAGCCTCTTCCGCTCGGGCGCGCGTTTGGGCGTGGTTACGCATGCTGAAGGTGCGCAAAGTCGGTTATTCTGCGGGAAAGCGCCGGCACGCCGGAGTCAGATAGACGTTGGCGGAGGCTGTGACGCAGCAGGTGGCGGCTCAGCGGAGGCTCAGGCTTACCGGTTGCTAGATTCGAGTCGGTTGTGTGATGGTGCTGCAGTGGTGAAGGATCATTCCAGTCGTCAGTGTCATCGCCGAAGCCTTCACGGGCTGCGCAGGACGATCAGGCGGTCGATCGCAGTCTTCTTCGCGAGTGTTTGGAGAGCTGGTGAGCGTGAGCGTGGGAATGTGGTCGCGTTACCGTCGGCGACGTCGTGGAGCATTTTCGTGGGTGGACATGGAGAACGTGATTGGGAGTCTTTGGACCGGGAACGATGTTGGACGCCGGACTTTGGGCGACGAGACAGACATGATGCCCGGGGCACCCTTAGCGATTGAAGGGGGTCCTGTGTACGGTAGACGTTCGGTGCGTAGTGGTGTCTCGTATTAATATAGAAAAACCGTATTTCTCGTATAGATCCACTTACGTGTATATTATAAAATAGTAAAAAATTATATCTAGTAATTACTTAGTAGAGTTTATCGCACGCGATATAAATATTAATTAGTATAACTATTTACCTAGTATATTTATAGATACCGTAAATATCTTATAAATTCTTAGTATTTATAGATATATAGTAGATAGGTATATATAGTTAGTAAAGTATCTAGTATTATATTATCTACTATATATAATTAGTAAATACTTAGTAGTTAGTATAGTATAGTAAATAAGTATAGTACTTAGTATATACTTTATCTACTTATACTAAGTCGCTATTATATCTTCTTTAATACTATTTTTATTATATACTGCACCGCCCTACCGCTTGCCTCTTCGTTTCTCTCTACTTTTTATCTATATTTAAGTTTATTTAAGTACTTATTTACTCTCTTATTTATTCCTGCAGATAGTATAGTTAGTAGTTATATTAGTAATAATTTAGCTAAATATAAACCTCTCTCTTAAGAATAACTTATTTATAAAAGACTTCTTACTTACTAAGGCTCTTCCTAAGTTAGTATAATAGTAGGTAGAGTTTCTAAGACCTTACTCTTACTTATTTTATATAAGTAGAAGGTTAGTTAATCTTAAACTTATATTAAGTATCTACTCTTAATAAACTTTACGTAGTATAAGTTATATTACTACGCTGCCCTTACCGCTATAAGCGCGCTAAAATTAATAATATACTTCTTAATAATAACGAGAAGCTCCGTAAGTTTAATTACCTTATATATTAAAACTTCTTTTTACTATACTTAAATTATTAATCGGATCGCCTTATTAAAGAGGTTTATAATTTAAATATTAAAGTAGAGTTATTTAAGTATTAGTCCGCACGCCGGATATATATAAATTATATAAAAGGCTATAAGCGTAATATTCTTAAGGTATTTAAGGTAAGTATACTACTACTTAATATCCTTACTATATACTAATTAAGTATAGAGTTATATCTATAACGTAATTAAGGAAGTACTTATATTTAAGAGCTTATTAAATTATTAATTAATTAAAGATAAGCTTTTATATTATTACTCGCCGGTCGCTTTCCTAAATATCTTCTATTATATATAGGGCTTTATTAATATCTCTGCGTCGTTAGAGCTTACTACTTTTTTCTATTAAAGTAAGTAGTTAGAATTCTTAATCCTATCTTTTATCTAAAGAAAGTTACTAATATTTCTTAAGGTCTTTAAGTTAATCTTAGCTATTACGTTAAAGTCTAAATAGATATAATTCAGACTTAAGTTAGTATACTTAATATACGTAGTAGTCTTATTAAGTTCTATAATAAAATAGTAATAGCCGATAACCTATAAAATATAATAAAGGCCGAATTTACGGAGGTTTACGTACGTATATATAAGTAGCGAAATAAGAGGAAGACTTAGAATTTATTTATCCTAAATAACTTTAAGTTTCTTAGCCTTCCTCCCTCCTCTTACTCCTCTAATATTACTACTCTTTAGTAGTTTAGTTAGTTATATTCCCTTCCTCTTCTCTATTCTCCCTCTCTTACTATACTAGTCCCTATTACTATAGATTTTTTTAATTTTTTTATTTTCTTATATTTTAATCTTTACTCTATACCCTATATATTATATAATTTACTTTAACTATCTTATATATTTTTTTATAGCTAGTATATAGGACTAGATCTAAGTATAATTACTTACCTAAAACTTACGTTTATATTATAGTAGTACTCCCTACCTTATTTATTTTAAAATATATAGAAGACGTAGAGAATTATCCCGCTATAGCTATATATTAATAATAAGTAGAAATACGTCTATAACAGCCTCTATTAGCGTAAATTAGAGTTAACTAGGGTTAATTAAGGAGGAAAGAGTTAATCTTAAGGTTTCTATAGTTCGGCTTATAGCTGATATTACTTAGACTAAGGAGGTTAATATATAATAATATTTAATTAATTCTACTTCTTTTTCTTAAGCTATATAAAATCTACCGCTTTTATATAAATAGTTATAGTATTACGACTTACTTTAATACCTAATAGTATATATTTTTATTATTTAGCTATATTAGTAATCTAAATTTATTTCCTTTAGGCGGTATAGTTTAGCTACTTTATACTTACTTATTTAAGTTTAGACTATAACTTTTTAATTAATATTTAATATTACTTAACGTTGTTTTACTTACTTACCTATACCTTACTACACCCTTAATAAATATTACTTACTTTATTAAGAATACCTCTACTATACTTAATTTAACGGATAGGTAAGAAGCTACTTAAAAACTAATTATCTATATAACTACCGGTACTAAAGCGCGCGCGTAAGATTATATAGTAGGATAATAATAACTTTAATAATAATAACTTTAGAATATTACTTAAATTAGTGACTAACCTAGTATATACTACCTAAGTAATTAAGTAGTTTATATAACTAATATTCTTATAAGATATCGATAAACTATAATAACGGTTACTTAAATACTAGGCTCTAAATAAAGATAAGGATATTAAGAACCTTAATTATAATTAGCTTTAAGAACTCTACTAACTAGCTAATTATTAAGAGTAACTAATCCCTGATAAAGCTAATTAATAGCTAGAGGTAAGTATTAAAGAAGATACTAATAATAAAACCGCTAAAGCCTTATAGTAGGCTGAAACTATATAAAGTAAAATATTTACTTTATTAATATTACTTTTATAATCCTTCTATTATAAGTCTTTACTAAATATTAAAAATACCTCTATACCTATTAGCTACGTAAGAAGTAACTAATTAGTTTCTTTATTTAAATTAGTAATAAGCTTATAATACTAAAGTATTAGTTTATTAAGAGTATAATATATAAGCTTATAAGAGATTTTACGAAAGGAGCTTAAGCTATATAATAAAGTATCTTTACTACTTAATACTTTAGATATGTTAAAGAGATATACCTAATAAATACTACTATTACTAGAAATATAAAAAAAGCCCCTTACTTTTAATACTAGATAAGCTGTTATCTATACGCGCTAGTAATAAAGATTTATTATTATAGGACCCGCCTATACTTATAAAGAACCTTATTTTTTTAATCTAATTAATACTATTATCCACTTTTTATAGTTATAAACTATATATAGTAAGATTTATATAGGTATAGCTCTATATATTAACTCGCTATTAGAATATTACTACTTACTAATATAGTTATAATCTATCCGTATAATATCTAGATAATTTATATTTTATAATTAAGAAGGTAAAGATAAAAAGTAACTAATCTTCCCTTCTAATTTTATTCTATAGCGCTGCTATAAAGATACTACTTATAGTTATTAAACTATACTAAATAAGTAATTTAAAAGAGTTATTAATATAGAGAAAGATAAAAGATTAACTTAAGAATATAGCTAACTAGCTAGTATTATTATTATACTTATTTAATACGTTATATTTACTCGTTTAATACTAGTTTATCTACTTACCGCCCTGCCGCTAAAGAGAGGGAATATATTATATATATAAAGATATAATATTATATATTTCTAAAAATAATATCTTCTAATATAATTTAGAGATATAACTTAACTACTTATTTAAAAGTAAAGTATTAGAAGAATCTAATATTAACTATAATAAGCCTTTTATATAATAGATATATAATAACTTAAGTTACTATATTTATCTATTATACTAGTTATATCTTATTACTACCGAACTTAAAATTATTAAGTATAAGAGAAATAATTTAATTAAATACTTCGTTAGATAAGAGCGACTAATATTTTTTCTACTTATAATATTTACTAATAGTTTTAACCTTTATAGAAATATAAATAATAGGTAGTTATATAATTTTCGCTACCTTATCCTTTTAAGAGAGAGTACGGCGCGCTAATATACTCCTATTAATACTAGACTTATATAGTAGTAACTTAATAAATATCCTTACTTTATTAGCGTTATTTATAAGATATCTTAATCTTCCTTTATATAGTAGTAGTAAAAATATTACTATAACTATTAATAGGAGTATTTATACTATCTACGTATTTATCGCTAATATTATTAGTAATATACCTTAGTAATAGTTAAATTCCGGGTTTTTAAACTAAGCTGTGAATTATAGTTATTACTTTTATAATATTAATTATATAAATCGGAGTAACTTATTATACGACGTAATTAGCTATAGTAACTTCTACTATAAGGTATTATATATACGTACTTATATAAATAGACTTACTACTAAGGCTGTGAAATTAGTATACTATTATTAAATAAGCCTTAATCTTACTCCTCCTCCTTTTATATTATTAGCGCTAGCCTTAGATATTATACTTACTCGCCTTAGTAATTCTATATACTCGGAATATAGTAGTATTTTAAAGCTAATATATCTGCTTCTTATCGAAGTAATTTTAATAATTCCTACGTAAAAGAATTATATAAAAAAGCTATAAATATTTCTATTTTTACTAAAGTAGTAGCGTCTATAATTACTAATTTATTATATTAATAGTTATACCCTCTAGTAATATACGTAGTAATCTATTATTATTATCTACCTCCTCCGATTCTAGCTTAAGAGTATATATATTACTACTCTTTATAGACGGTATATAGTATATATTTAGAAATATTATTCTACTAGGATTAGGAACTATACTTAATATAGCTAAGATAATTATAAAAGCGGTTATAACTATCGCTAAATTAAATATATAACTAATAACTAATAAACTAATAGTAGAGAAGCGCTTACTTTTAGAAGAGATATTATCTAAGTTAGAAATATATTTTAACGTCTTAATAAAGTAGCTGCCGTTACTATAAATTCGAATCCGCAAAGTTATAAATTAATACTATACTATAGTAGTAACTTATATACTTTATTAACTATCCTTACTATATTAGTATTAGTATTAATAAGTTTAAGTAGATTTATTAAGAGTATCTTTAACTACGCCCCTCCTTATACTAAATTTAATTACTACTAAGTAGTATTATAGTAATAAGAAGTAGCTAAATATCTATATTAGCCTTTACTATATAGTAATAACTAAACGCTTTATAATACTAAGTAAGTATAATATTCTTATTAGCGAGGATAAGTATTAGTAGTTTAAAAGAGATATTTATTTTATAAACTATATTAGTTTAGAAAGAGATCTACTCTACTAGAAGAATATATAGTAAATAATTTATCTTCTATTATTTAATACCTTCGCGGACGAAGAATTTATACTAATATAAAAGCTTAAATCCTTATATACCGCCTATCCTACGTTATTTAGATATTTACTACTAAAATCTAAGTAAAATAATATAGAAGAGGAAGAAGAGATACTTCTAATCTATTAAGATAAGAACTTTTAACTTACTACTACCTAAGTTAAACTTTAAAGTTAGTTTTATAAGAATACGCTTAAATTACCTATCTATTTAGTAGATATAGATCTTAGCTTTCGCAGATAGTTATAAAGTACGTATATTAACTATAATATACCTAATATAATATATCTTAGACGGAATATACTTAAGTAGTTTAAAAAGCTATTATTTAATAATCTGTAAGTTATATTTATTTCTTTAAGCTTAGATAAGTATTTAGTCTAATATACTATCTACTATAGGGAAATAAAGCGTTAGTATATATTTAAGCGTAGTAATTTCATCCTCTATTATAATAATTAAATTAATTATATTAAATAAATATTTACTTATAAAGTCCTTACTAGTTAATATTAACTATTTATTACTATAGCTACTATTAATTACGAAAAGAATACTATAAACCTCTTAACTAGTATAGAAATTATAATAATAAATAATACTAATAATATTATTAGCTTACTTATCCTAATTACGAAATAACTTTATATTATACTATTTAATAGTATATTAGATAGAAAAAAGGATATTACTAAAGAAAATAAGCTTTTATTTATAAATTAGAAGATTTAATTCCTTTAAAATATACTAAATTAGATTAAATTAGTAATATTAGTAGTATTAGTAGTATTAGTAGTATTACTTAATACTACTAACTAAGAAGCGCTAGTAAGTACTATAAGTATATCTTAGTAACTAGTTAGATATTAAAGGTAGAAGAAATAAAGGTAGTAATATTAATAGTATTAAGAACCTTACTAGTAAGCTAAATATTATCTATTAATACTAATCTTATACTATAAAAACCTACCTTATAATATAACTACGCGTATACTAAATATATTTAGTATTAAATAACTATATACTAATAGTTTCACACGCTTAATTAGTTTCTTACGTTCGGAGATTTTTATCTATATCTAGCTAATTTTATTCACGTTCTCTAATACGTGCAAAGCTATAAAAACAGAATATATTACTATACGTAAGCTCTTACTATACCGAAGAATCTTTTTACTATAATATATACTGAAAAATCGAATCTACCGTTAAAACACCAAATTTCTACGGTTCCGTGCACCCCCGCCAGCCGCTAAGGACTGCCGGGGGTCGCCCGCCGCTCGGAAATTTCGAAATAAGCGCGGCCGTCTGGCCTTCCGACCAATCACAGCGGGAGGAGCGGTCTCGATATAGTTCATCATATTAAGTGTATGTATGCGCTGCACCATGTAAAGCGACTCTCATTGTGCGCAGCAACTACATTCGCGGATTTTTGCAGAAGATCCTGCCCATTCCAGCTCCAGACAACCGGAAACATAAACCAAGCAACTATTGCCGCCATCCCTTCCTATGGCAAACCGCAATCACTGTTCCCGTGCCCGATACCGATCCCGCAGCCACCGTGATACCGCTTTCCACGCAAGCTTGTGACAATCCTTGTCGTGAAGCCTCAGAAACTTTCCACCTCTTCAGGCCCTTTCCGTTCCTCACGCAAATCAGGAACCCAACCCTTCGGCCTCTCCCGACCGCGGATGATGAGACCATATAATGCCTTCTCCACCTTCTCCACACACTCCCGCATGACGCCCATCTTTTTGTCCACGTCCTTCGCGAAATGGCCTCCCCCGCTCACCTCCAGCGACTCAAGATGCGCCCGGAGCTCTTGCAGATCTGTGAGGATGTTCCTCCGCGGCGTCGGTTGTGCCTCGTCCACCTCCATTTTGTCACTCTGCTCGTCCTTCTGCTCTTCAACGGAGCCCCCTTGCTGCTCCCGCGACTCTCCGCCCGGAAGCTCTCCATTCGTTGCCATCGCGGTGATGGCAAACCGCATCAGCTCGCCGACCATGTCAAACACACCAAGCAGATAGTCCTCGTATGTCAACATCACCGGCCCGTTCTCGCCTCCGAGTTCGGCCAGCTTTGCCTTGGAGTCTTCGTAGGAAATCAAGGATTGCGTCTCGATGTAATGCTGAAATGTCAAGGATTCCATGAACTCTTGGTTCCCGCCCGTGATGTTCCGCGCATATCGGTAGGCGTTGATGTTCTGTAGGTCCTTCGACACTGTCTTATATTGCGTCTCGATGATATCCCAATACTGCCTGTTCGACTTTGTAATGTGTGGAGGTATCGGCTGCCGCAGTTTACGGATTCTGCGAGAATGTGAGTGAGGTCGACATACAGCGGAGGCTGCAGGCGTTGTAGTATTCACCTCTGAAGACCGAAAATGCTGTTAGGATCCCATTAGCTCGGGCCATCCGTGCCTCTATCCTCGTGCTCACATTTTCTTGCTGGCAGCCGTAATGTCGCGCGACGCCTTGATCATGCGCTCGCGGCGGTCGTGGTGTTCATCCAATTCCGCCTTGAACTGCTCGAACATGGGCAGGAACGGGGAGGACGAGGTCTGTTGAGTCTCCGCCATGGTCTCGTTGAACTTGCGTTTTTGTCCCATGAGGAAGGACAAGAGGCGGGGGCGGGGTAAAATATGCGGTAAAGAGAGGTTGCTCCGCGAAATCACTGTCAGGTTTGCTTCCGTCATGAAGCTACCCTTGCCCGCAGATTTTGCCGGGATTCTGCCGCCGGCTTGCTGAAACGCTCACGACACTCCATCATCTCCGCGCGCAACAGGCTCGTTTGGAGATCACCCAGTCGTACCTCAGATGCGGCGCGGACGACTGTGAAGCAGGGCACTCTTCTCTTTCATAACATCAATGCCTCATCCGTGAAGGCCATTCCCTCATTCTCTGCTGCCTTTCCTCGTTTCCCCGTTCAGTCTCCATTCTCCTGTCCCAGTGCGGCTGCGTTGCCGGACATGGCTTCATTCTTCTCTAGTCCTCGCCTTGTCTTCTCCGCTGCAGCGGCTCTACGCGCAGCGCTTCTCATCTATGGTCTCTTTCAGGATGCGTACTCACCCATGAAATATACCGACATTGATTACTTCGTCTTCACCGATGCCGCCCGCTTCCTCTCTCAGGGGCAGTCTCCATATGAGCGGGACACGTACCGCTACACGCCTCTACTAGCCTGGCTGCTCTACCCCACTACCTGGGGCCGTTTCTTCTTTCCCTTTGGCAAAGTTCTTTTCGCTGCGGGTGACATTGTCGCTGGCTGGTTGATCTACCTCATCCTCCGTTCCTCAGCGAGGATGTCGACGGAAAGAGCGTTAAAGTTCGCCAGCATCTGGCTGCTCAACCCAATGGTAGCGCAGATCAGCACTAGAGGCAGCTCGGAAGGTCTGCTATGTGCTGTTGTCATCGCATTGCTATGGTCCGTCATGCGGCGGAATATGGCACTGGCCGGCTTTCTCCTTGGATTTGCTGTACACTTCAAGATCTACCCGTTCATCTACACCTTGACCATCGTCTTATACCTAGATGATCCAAAGTGGAGCGCTGAGGAGAACGATCCGAAGAGGCCGAGGACCATAGCCTCTCGCATCTCCGCCTTCTGCAATCCGAGTCGTGTCACTCTTGCCGTCTACAGCTTCCTTACTTTCATGACGTTGAACATCCTTATGCATGACCTGTAAGACTTTGCTGCTGACAGCAATCGTTTGGCGCTGACCGTGCACACAGATATCGGTGGCCTTTCATTCAACACAGCTATCTCCACCATCTGACCCGCATCGATCACCGTCACAACTTCTCACCCTACAACACCCTCCTTTACATCAACTCCTCTCCGCAGAGCCTCTCGTCGTTGCGCTTGGAATCCCTGGCTTTCATCCCGCAATTGCTGCTCAGCGTGGTGGCGATCCCTCTTGCTCTGGCTAAGAAAGATATCCCATCCACCATGCTCGCGCAAACCTTCGCTTTCGTCACCTTCAACAAAGTCTGCACGAGCCAAGTGAGCATTCTGACTCGAACCCTATTTTTACTCTGCTGATCAAGTGTAGTATTTCCTTTGGTATCTGGTCTTCCTTCCATTCTATCTCCCATCCTCTACGTTGTTGAAGAAGCCGGCAGTAGGGATTGTGGCTGGCCTCTTGTGGGTGCTTGGACAGGTGAGTCCCAGATTCTCTTCGTCGTAGACTGTCACTGATGAAGCTCAGGCGCTTTGGCTCCAGCAAGGATATCAGCTGGAGTTCCTAGGAAATTCAACGTTCGTTCCGGGTTTGTGGGTGTCCAGCCTCTTCTTCTTCCTCGTCAACATATGGATCCTTGGCATTATCATCACGGACGTTGGCGACATGTCGACACCGCCGATAGTTACGCCTGCCTCGAAAGCGGACTAAAGCTCAAATACCATTGAAGATTCCATGATACTATCGGGCCTCCCGTGTTTTGATCCTATCGTCTCTTCGCCGCTATACCTGCTTTACGATTCGAGACCAGAATGGACGCATAAGGATTGGTCTCATGATTTTTAAGGGCATCGCTGCGCCCCTATCTGCCGCCTAGGAAAAGGCTCCGGCTTACAACGAGAAAGTCTGCTGAATAATTTAGCAAATAGAAGCTTCACAAAGATCTAGAGCATGCGTAGCGACTTACAGCATATCAGCAACGGCACACGAAGAGGATTCGACCAACCGATGTCCACCGCTAGCCAGAATGCTATCATACAGCGAACCACCAGCGTCTATCGTACACTTCCACTTCCACACGCATTTCTGATGTCCAGTACCCCTCAAATATCGAACCCTCCGCCGCACTCTCGGACCGCCCACCCCATCCACAGACGCCAATCCTCCGCATGCTCGTGCTCCCCGAGCAGGACCCAACAAGCCCGGCAGAGCGTCCGACCCCACCCCTTCATCCACCAGTATTCGTCCATCCGACAAAGCAGCGGACAGAAGTACGCGAGCACCACTACCGCGACCGGCTCCCGCCGGGCCAGCAACGCGAGGTACTCGTCCGAGACACGGAAGAGCCAGGTGAAGATCATGCTCGTCTCCGGCAAGAAGCTCGGATCCGCCTCCAGCGCGCGCGCGTCGCTCGGCACCGACAAGCCCCTCGAGTTCCAGTAATCCAGTTCGGTGGCGCCATAGGACTGCTCCAGCCGGGTCACCGCCTCGTCGTAGACGCCGCGGACGCCCGGGTCGTCGTTGCCGCCGAGCTCGGCGAGCATGCGCCGGAGCGCGCGGAACGCGGGCACCCAGCCGCCCACCCCGCTCACGCCGGCCTCCTCCCGCGTCAGCCGCTCCGTCTCGATCTCCCCGCGCCGCGCCTTGGCGCCGCCGATGCGGAACAGCGGTCCCATCGGCCCCTTCTCCAGCGTGCCCATGCACATCTCGATCACGCTCCGGCTGCCCCGGACGAGGGAGAGCCAGTCGGCCATGCGTCCGTCCGGCGTGGCGATGAGGGCGGAGATGTCGTCGGCGCCCACGTCGTCGCCGTGGCCATCCTTGCGGCGAGGCGCGTGCGGGGACGGCATTTCCAGCCGGCCGCTGCCCCAGGCGAAGCCCACCGTGATGCTGGAGAAGACGTAGACGGGCGTGGCGTTGCGATCGGCCTCCGGACACCCCGGCGGGCCGCGGCCGATGGTCGCGAGGAGCCCCGTAGCGGCGCGGAGCGCGACCGAGTACTCGTGCAGGGCGATGCCGTGGTACTCGCCCGCTTTGGCGAGCTGGCCGGCGCCGCGGCAGAGGTGGGTAAGGTGCAGGGCGGAAAGGCCGAGCACGCCCCGGAGCAGGAAGGGGTGCTCGAAGGCGATGGCCGGGATGCTGGTCGACCAGAGCTGCCGCAGGATCGGGTGCGGGGACATGGTGTGCACGGTGCAGGTGGTGTAGTGGTGCAGGAGGTGGAGGTGCGTCACGTTGAGTGGCAGGGGGTCGGCTGGGGAAGGGGGGATGGAGATGGAGGTAGTGGTGATGGTGGTGTCGGGGCGGCGATCGCTGGGATTTGTGGCGGTTGTACTGCTGCTGGTGCTGTCGACGAAGTAGGAGGGCGTATGGACCGCCGTTGGGTAGATGGTGTGAAGGCTCGGGAGCGTGACATCGTAAGAGTGCCGTTGAGGAGGGGTATCAAATTGAGCAGCCGGCGTTGTTGTTGTCGATGTCGTTGTCGCGGTTGTTGATGCCGGCGGCGGCGGCGGCGGGATGGCGTCGTATCCTGGAGTCGGCAGGGACGGGTGATCGTCGTGTCGGAGCGGATACGGAGCGGAGGTCGCGGAGGCGGGAGACGTGGACGATGCTGCCGCCGAGGGGTGTGATGCGGAGGCGAAGTCGCAGCTGATGGCGTGCTTGATGCAGTTGGTGCATTCGGGACGTTCCTCGTCACACTTGGATTAAGTGAGTACGAGAGCTTTTGAACTTCTTCCTTTCTCTTTTACATTGCAGAGAATGGGATTGATTATGGGAAGGACGACATGTAGCCGTAGACTCTGATACCAGGCCACGAGCATGAAGGACGAGGAATGAAGAGCTCCTTCCCAACTTCTTCCTTAGAAACAAAGCAACGCGAGTACGAACCTTGATCTTCCGCCGCTTGCAGTTGGCGCACCCGGTGCGAACTTTCCGATGCGTCCTGCGCGAGCGCGCGGTCGTCACGGGTTTCTTGGATGTCACCGGCATATGCGGTTGGTTTGGTCTGGTGGTGATTGGATAGTAGATACCTACTGGTTGGGCGCAGGCGGTGGGTTAGCGTTTGATCTCGCATACTCGTCGTAGAACAGGAGTTCGGAACATCGTTTGATCAGTGAAAGCAAGGGTTTTCTCGGCCTCGAGTTGGCAGATGTAAGACGTACATACATGCGCTTCCCACCGGCCGTGACAGCCCGGTGTCCGTATACGAGTGACGTCCCTCGCGTATTCGTTTCCCCGAGAGTGACCGACGGGAGTCGATGTGGAGTAGGTACTAAGGTACGGAAGCGTTCCGGTGCAATGGATTACGAAGGAAGAAAGACCAACAGAAAACGGAACGTGTGATTCGTGAAAACTCGGCTCTCTTCAGAACGAAGGCTTGAAGTACGAGGACTTGAGGTGGAAGGAGAGAAAGACGAAATGAACTTTTGAAAGGTCGATCGGAAGTTCCATGTACGCGGCTTTGGTGGTGGCTTAGGTTTTTGGTGCCTGACGGAAAGGCGTTTTGCCTTACCTACGGGGAAGTGGGTCGGTGGGCGCAGCCCGGACAACCTTGGAATACGAATACGAGCGCGGCTGGGATCTGAGACGGGATGTTCCGTCCTCTCTCTTCTTCATCTTCTTTTTCTTCACTACTACTCCTCCTGTGAGGCTTGAAATAAAAGAATGATAAATGAGTTGGTGTGACCCAGAAAGCTTGAACTTTTTGTCTTTTTGTTTTAGCTTACTCTATATTCTCCCTAACATCCCATCTCTCTGGAAAAGAAATTCGATTGCAATATCCATGTATGTCCCGGTATCCCACCACCACTGCTTTTCTCTGCATGGTCCACATCTCCATGGAAAAGCCCTCGTGCTGCCACTTATCCATGGTCATGTCTTCATGCATTGGGGAAGCAGCGTCCAGCCTCTGCAGCCATCGATTCACGAGGCACGCATAAACCTGCCCATTCATCCTTGAGACATGCGAAGGATGTCAACGCATCGAAGCATTCAGACTCCGCTTCCACATAGGATTGCCTCCAAACCGACTCGGAACGTCTCGATGCGATGCGGAGACACTGCCTTGCCAACGCTCGCAGGCTGCTGGCAGCACTTAAGGCCTTCACCGACAGGCCAGGTCTGACGCCAAAACCGCCCATAAGGTCTTCGGCCGTGCGTCAGTATCACACATAGGTTGGCATACGGCGTTTGTTCCTCTCCAGACGAAGCAGCAAAGTTACCTCACATTGACGTGGTTCTCGCCGGTAACAGCCACACTAACAGCGCGCACGACAATGAAGACCCTCAGGCCTCAGCCTTTCACCCCGTCGCCGTCACCGTTGATGCGCACCGCCCGACGCCTTTCCGCCCTCTCCCGCCACCGACCCGCCCACCGCCACTGCACCAGCGGGCCCGCCAGGGCAACAACCTGCACCCCAGTGCAGACAGAGAACGCAGGGCCGACGCCGAGGGCGTTTATGAGGGGCAGGATGGCGCTGGTGCCGCCCGCGGCGCAGAGGCAGCGGGCGAGGTTCAGGCTGGCGGTCGCGGCGGCGGCCCGGTCCGGGCAGAGGTCGACGAGGTAGGTGCTCACCGCCGCCGCGATCGAGACGGCCGTCCAGCCGGCGAGGAAGGTGGAGATGATTGGGATGGCGAGCGGCACCCGCCCTGGGTACTGCACTGACCAGCCGAAGAGTAGGATGGCGAGGCACTGCACCCCTGCGAAAATGGGTAGGAAGCGGAGGCGTGCTTTTTCGAGTGGGAAGCCTGGGGTGTTGGGTGCGCTTTTGGATGGGGTTGGGTCGGGGGAGGGTGGGGAGCTGGATGCGGCTGTAGCTTCGTGCTTGGCTTTAACGCGGCGGTAGTCGAAGTCTAGGAGTTTGCCGGTGATGAGAGTGCCGACAATAGAGCCGACCCCGTTGGCGAGGAAGGTCAGTCCGATCTGGATCTCTGTGAGGCCGTAGCGGGATGCAAAAAGGGTGGACATGGCGGTGATGCTCATCTGCCAAACAGAGTAGTAGATGGCGAGGAAGGCGATGATTGGGGCGGCGTAGGGAGTAATAAGGATGCGAAGAGGCCCGAGGACGTCGATGCGCTTTCGTCTGGTCAGCAGCGGTGCTCCGTCCGCCGTCCGGTGGTAGCGGATGCTGGTATGTTTCTGGTAGAAGAGGAGTGGATATCGAAGGAACAGGTGCGATGGTCGTCGGCTGCCGTTCGCCACAACCGATCGGAGCGTCTCCGGTAGCAGTAGTAGAAGCAGTACGAGGAACGCTCCACTGTAGATGGTCAGGAACCAAAATATCGCCCGCCAGCCCAGAGAGCCGGCAAGCGCACCGCCGATTACGGGTCCCACGGCCATGGGCACGAGCAGGCCGGCCTGGAAGAATCCCATGAAGCCGCCGCGATCGGCGCGGGTGGTGATGTCGCCGACCACGCCGGACCCGATCGCGATGGTGCTCGCGCTGCCGGTGCTCTGGAGACATCGCAGGATCACGAGGGTCGCGTAGTTCTTCGTCTCCGCGAGGCCGATGCAGGCGCAGAAGAAGACGATGAAGGTACAGGTGTACGCCACCCGACGGCCCTTGACGTCGGACACCGGGCCCCAGAGACTGGGCGCGATGCCCTGGAAGATGAGGTACGAGGTCACGGTGAGGTTGACGAGTTCGGTAGAGACGTGGAGGTCGTCGGCGATCGTGGGGAGTGATGGGAAGTAGATGTTTGATGCGAAACCGGAGACTGTTTTGGGTTAGTGACGATATAATTTTAGGGTGAACTGTTCAGCCTTACAAGTTGCAGCGGTTGATACTAACAGAACGATTATTCTCTTCTGCTTCACGTCGAAGATGGTGAAGGGCTCGTCGGTGTCTGCAGCCGCCGGCCGCTCTATTGCGGGGACATCCAAGTCTGATTGCGTGTCAGGCTCTTCCATTGGCTTGTTACCTTCCGCAATTGATCGGTGGTGCTGGCAGTTCATTTTAAGGACCCCATGTTGACTGTAGAATTGGTGGAGAGCTACATTTATCCTAGTAGGATGGCGTTTCCAGGAGGCGATAGCGGCCGGAGCTGACGCCGGAACTGCGGAACCGAGCAGTGGGCTGTCGGAGTTGAGAGCTCAACTCCGACGCTACCGACATCACAGCTCTACCTGGCAACAATCATGCAAAGGCCAATATCTGCTCCTTTCTTGCTCAAGTAAGTATTTCAGAAACAGGACTCACTTGCGCTAATCCTTTGTTTTGGCCGGCTATCAGCAGTTCTTCTGACAACCACAGAAACTCTGCAGAGCGGGTAAACGATCAAGTCACTTCCCTGTCATCAGTCCAGAAGCCGAAATTTCAATGTGACCCTCCAATTTGAGAGCATGACTGAAACTGAGGACCTCATGTTCGGCGGTCATCATGTGTTCCCTGTATATAGTTAAAGGGGGCTCAAGGCAAGTACGAGGTCGGTCTCCTTCGCAAATTCAGTCGGACAGAGTTGAACTACACTCCGTGTGTACAACTCGTAACAGCGTATAGCATGGTCCCAAATTCATCAACGTCTTCCAACCACTGGTCGACCCGATTATTCCTTCTCATAATGCCAGGCTCGTCCATCCCGGCCGGAAGCGGCCACAGTTCGTCGATGGTGAGACCGCCTTCGGGCCATTCGGCCAGGTAGACATTATAAGCGGTTTCCCAGTCGTACCGGGTCTGAGCATGCCATAAGGCTTTGCTTGCCGGTGCCGGCAGTCCGGTCAGCTCTGTGCCGAGGAACGTTGGCAGACTTTCCTGCGCGGAGAGGATGCTATCGAAGAGATACATGACATATATCGCCCTTCGCTTCGCCTCGGCTACAATCCAATCCTCCCATCGTGGACGGCTGCGCTTGGCGTCAGCAGCGCATACAAGTCCACGCCGGGTGGTTGAGGAAGCGAGCTCTTGTAGGTTCATCATTGTTTGGCGGCGCGAGTGGTCAGGAGGTTGGGCGAATTGGAAGTAGATTACCATGGCGTAAATGAGATACGCTTGATACGCTGCGAGGAGATGTGCGTCATTAAAGCTGTCTCTTGACTGAAATATATTGCCCATCGCTTGCTTTAGGACGACGGAGACAAGTCCGTCGGCGCCGGGGAGGGGCTTATCGCAGCTCCGCACCAGACTTAGACATGTAGACAGAGGGAATCCTGGAGACAGCGCTTGCATTTGGCCGAAATGAACGAAGGGTGGTAGACCACGGCCGCGAACAGCAACCGAGGTGTAGGACTTGAGAACACGGAGTATGAAAGAGATGACGTTTGTTGGATACGTCTTGATTGATTGCCCCGGTACCGGGATGTATGGATTCAACCAGCGGTTTGAGATGGCATCGGCGTCGATGGGACACACTAGATCAAAACGGCTAAAATCCAGAGCGCCCTGATTACTGGGATCAGTGGGACCAGCATTCACATCTCTTGATTGGAACGGTGTTGTGGCTGCGGTTGCAGAGGCTGCTGTGACGTGAGGAGTCCCCAAAGCACGCGCCGAAGTGCTTTCAACCGAAGGATGGCGAGGAGAACTACCAGGAGTTGTAGCACCTGCAGTGATCAGAAACCGATCATGCGAAGCCAGAACGGATGGTTCGGACACGTTATACGGGCTTCTTTGGCCGCGGCTACTGACGGGAGAATCCTCGCCATCAAAAGAGCTCTCAGCACCAGAGGCCTGGGGGTAGCTGCACGGAAGATTTCGTTCACTGCATCGCGTACAAGGCCCATTCCTGCGCTCACATCTGACTTTCGTAGCAGAGCATTGTTGACAGGCTTTCTGTCGTGATTTGGAATATCTGCCGTTCCTCATTGCTGGCTCGCGATGTATAATCCATGGAGTGTCTCGTTCGGCTGTAGGCAGTGCAGTGGTAGAAGTTTGGAAGAGGTTGTCGTCGCTAGGCTCCAAGGCTACCACTTAGTCATCCAATGCTACCTCACGACACTACCTGAGATGCCTCGTTTCTTCCACAAGCGTCACCTATGTCGTTCCGCTGGGCATCCTCTATTGCTGTCCTCTGGATTCATGGAACTTGCTCGTTCAGCCTCTGCTAAAATAGTGAACCCCATTTATCTGTGCGCAGTTTGGTCCACACCTGGACCTCTGCTCACTAGGCTGTCAGCCGTCTAGAGAAACAAGGAAATAATTTCCCCGCGAGAATATTTGCCAGACAACACTCGCATCCGGGGTATCTATATCTTCTGCACCGTCCCCGAATGTGATTGGGGAGCAACTTCAATACTAAGCCCCGTTTCCGCAATGTCATCACAGCATCTCCGCAACTCGTCCACAGTGAGCTTCATCAAGTCCCCTTGAATGTCGGTTGATGACCGATGAGCCTCAAAAAGCCACTACTCCGCCGCTGCTTGATATTTTGGCAGGGAAGTCGGCAGCACTATGTCCTGCGATGTCCAGAGTCTGAGCAGCTCACCCGATCTTCAGACAGTGCAAACAGGTCTCGAAGACTTGTGAATCTCGTGCGCGGACCTGGAGCTGTATGAACTTGATCTCGGTATCTCGACGCCGGATTTATCCTGCACCGATTGCCTCGGAAGGGTATGTTTCTATAACATCATGCTTCCATGCGTCTGTGGGACCAAGCTTCGAGCCGGACGGAGAAGGCTCATCTGATGCTCTTCGAGCGGTATCGGACTCTGTGTAGCCTTTATAAGAGAAATCTTCGTCCAGTGGACATTCATGAGAGCAATGACCAAGGGCGCAACATGGCGTCAGCTCTCGGTTGAACGCAAGCCCCGAGGTCAATGGATTACGCACTTGAATCGGAGGAGCCTGAGCTTGGATCGCCTGCCTAATCCTTAAGCGACGACGTGTTCATGCGCTCGCTCGACGTGCCGACCTCTGGCTTTCTTACCGCAGAAGTTCGCTACCTGCATCTGGCCGGGGAATCTTGCACGGCAGTGCTTTGTGCAACGTATCAGAAGAATACTTCTGCGAGTTCGAGGGCGCCGAACATCTCGATAGCACAGCAGCGGTCGGTTGTGTTGTCCCGAGCCTCCCAACCGTCGTTCGTGATACGGAGCCACCGATGACGCTTACCGGTGCGCCTCCGCGCCCTTACTTAAGATGCTTGTACAATGCAGCAATAACATATCCATGCGTAACCAGTGACTAGCAAATCGGAGATTGAACCATTGAATAATTACCTACCGGGAGGCCGAATTGGCAACCGGCCGGGAAAATCAATAGTGGAGGAGAGCTCGGCGACAGGAGTGCACCTACCGCACTCCCATCAACCGGTCCGGGGCATGCGTCTCGCTTAATGATGAACGTGCCAAATGGTACTATCGAAATCGCGGCGGCAGGCCGAGGGCTGGATGTGGATGCTGGAAGAAGCGCGAGAAGGGGAAGAGAGACCCTTCCCCAAGATCTTGTATCACTGCTAGGGGCGTATCTATCGGCCCTACTGTTCCTGTCGACCTCATCATCCATTGCCCAAACGGGCAGAGCTGGGGGTGGCTTAGAGAAGCACACCAAACATCCGCTGTCAGGATGCCATCCTGAGTCGGGCGAGGCGCAAACCTTGAGGGGGACAGGTGAAACAGTATCCTGGGTGCAGCCAGCAGCATCATCAGGAGATGGCGGAAGGGCAGAGGAAGGAGGAAAGGGAAGTTCAGCACGCTAAATCAAAGTGCCAAGTTCCGTGGCATCGACCCTCCCGCTTCTCCCTTCGCAGAATCGAACCATCCAGGCCCAAGCGCGCTCGCCAAAAGCCGCCGTGGTCAGCCAAGTCAGCCAATGGCGAGCGCAGCGGCTCCCCTCGGTCCTGTCAACGGCCGGAGTTTCCAAGCGGGCAAAGCGTCCCGGCTGCCCCTGACAGGGGAAGGCAGCTGGCAGCCCGCAAGGCTGGGCCGGGTTACACACTGGCGTCGACCTGCATCTTCTTCCAAGCCAGAGATGGCGGGAAGGGGGAGTTGCTGTTTCGAACCGGCAATGAACCTCTTCGCTTTCCCTTTCGTTTCACTTTGGAATCAGAGCATTACCCAAATCTCTGCCTCTCCACACCAGGTGGTGACCAGAAGGGATGTGTAGCGAGCGCGGCGGGTGCTAATTTAAGAAGCTGTCCATAGCTTTCTGTTCTTCCCTGAACGCACGGCACGCAGGGAGCACTGACACAGGGTGGCAGGCAAGCGAGGGCCATCTTGACTCCCCCTCCCTTCCACCTTTCCAATCGATCGAGAGACAAACACATCACAGATCATTGAGGATATCACGGCGGTCTGCTCTCAGTCAATGACCGCGCGCAGGACGGTCCTCACGTCTCTTGCCTGGCTGTTTCCTCTGTCCCGCCGAAATCGAGCTGTTCAGGGGATGCTGGATGCGGATTAGCCCGCGCTCACCAAATCCAGAGAAGCGAGCGAGACGAAACGGACGAGAGACAGTAGCTTGCGTGCCCACTGGTGCCCTAGCCACATGGGACGCAAAGACGCGGGATAGCGTCGTGGTCGTGCCGGGGCCCTAGGCACATCGGCCGCTACTTTATTGCTTTTTCTTTTCTTATCGACACGGGCTGGGGCGGCGGCCCTCTCGCTATATTGTATCGATACAAAGCCGTGGCAACCTGCCTGTCTCTTCTTCTCCCCCCTAGTTTCTTCTTTTCGCCCGTTTTCTTCTCGCTTTCGCTCCATTTTCCTCCGCCTTTTCTTTGCTTATTCCGCTCCTGATACCTCAGGTTTGTGACGCCTCCACGGTGGTCCAACTGACCTTGTTCACCCCGCTCGCATTCGCTCACTTGCCGTTGAACCCGCTCCGCCTGCCGATGATGGAGAGGGTGACCGGTGGGCTCGCCGTTACCTCCGATATTCAACGCTCTTGATATCCTCAACGCCATCCGAACTATATTTTGCTTCCTCTATTTTCATTCTAATTCTTAATGTCTTGTCCCGGTCCTGGGAACCACGCCCTTCATTTGCCTTGAAGCCAGCCAATATATACGTTCAATCTACTACCTGACATTGTCTCGGACCTGCTCTCCGTTGACTCAGATCGGCGACTTTGAACTGCTACAGTTGGCAACTTCACAACAGTCGCACCAAAAGCTGGTGGCATCCTGGTCAGAGAAAGGAATGAAGAACAGAGAGATGTGTATATCCCGACCGCACTACTACCGCCGCTCTCCATCCAACTGCCACGATGTCGTCAGGATCCTCCTCTTCACATATTTTACCTCCTGGGCCTTTGCTCACCCAGCAGCTCCGACCTCGACCACCAAGACCACTAAAACCAGCACGACTGCAACGGCCGCAAGAACATCACGCACAACCACTCGTACCTCACACACCACGAAAACCGACACGGCCGCCCACACGACCCGACAGACCACCACCACTCGACCTGAGGCACGCACGAACATAGCTTCCTCCGCCCGAATCCTCACACCAGATCTCTCCTCCATCACCGACACCGATGGCGCCACCGTTCTCCAGATCCCGACCTCCATTCTCCTCGCCTCCACCCCGCCAGGCGGCCTCGTCATTCCTTCCGTCGCTGCCTACACACATTCTTCCACTCCCTCCGTGAGAGGTAAGACCTCCGGCAACGGCGCCATCATCGGCGGTGTCATCGTTGGCGTCGTCGCACTCCTGGTCGCCATTGGCCTTGGGATCTGGTGCTGCCTCTCGCGCAAAAGAAAGCGGCAGCTCCGCGCCGCCCAAGCCATCGAGCGCAGTCGTCGAGCGGCCGACCGCCAGCTAGCGGCTTCACGGCCAGCTCCACCTCGTCCCCCACGCCAGGAAGACCAGCCGGCGGCGCCATTCTCGGAGAAGCCGATCGATGCCCGCTCCCTCGCCAGCTCCGGCCTCGAAGTCCCCGCATTCCGCTTCCCCCGGCCCCCACGGACCCCGACGCACGCCGGAAGCGAACCAGGCCGCGGGAGCCGCTTCACGGCTCTCCCCTGGCACGACGGCGACGACGACTACGACTACGATTACGACGACGGCGACCTCTCCTCCGCCGCCCCCACCCCGGGCAGCCGCAGCCGCAACCGCGGCCGCAGCGCGAGTCGCTCCCGCTCCTGCTCTCGTTCCCGCCCGGGGGGCCGCCGCGCCCCCAGCGTGTCGGGCAGCACATGCACCCCGCCACCACCGCTGGCGCTGCGGCCAGAACGCGACGACATCAGCCTCGGCCCCAGCCTCTCCCAACACTCCACCCCAGAATCCGGGCAGTGGATCGGCGGCGGCGGCGGCGGCGGCGGCGGCGGCGGACCCGCACGACCCTCGCACGGCCGAGCCAACATCGCGCCATTCGCCCGCCGCCTCCCGCTCAGCCCGACGGCATGGGGCGCCGAGGACGCTCACCACCGCGGCGACAGCGGCAGCGGGGGGAGCACCATCACGACCCGGTACCTGGAAGTCCCCGCCCGCGTGGCAACCGCGGGACGACGCGACCCCCGCAGCCCGAGCGAGACCTCCGACGCCGAGGGCGAGGGCGAGGAGATCGGCGTCACCCTCCTCCTCAGCCCGCGCACCTGGGCCGAGGCCTATTCGCCTAGCCTCCACCACGACGGCGGTGGCGACGGCAGCGGCAGCGGCAGTGGTAGCGGCAGCGGCAGTGGGAGGGGCAGTGCGAGCAGCTTCCCCGCTATGCCCGTGCAGCAGCGGTTGCAGGCGCGACATGCTGGGGATGTGCGGCTTGGCTACGCGGGTCTGGAGAGCGGGGACGGGCACTCGCGGGTTGGTAGTGTGGGGGTGGTGCCGTTGTGGGATGAGGAGGGGGAGGAGGACGACGGTGAGGAGGCGGGTCTGCGGCGTGGCAGTGGGGCTGGATCGCCTGGGTTTGCTGGAGTGCCGTGGAGGAGAGGAAGGGGTAGTGTGGGCGAGAATATTCAGCATAGCCAGCAACCGTGGATGCTGCAGAGCTTGAATGGGAGCCGGACGAACTTGCTTGCGCCGTCGCCGTTGGGGAGGAGGGGGAGTAGTGGGGGTTGAGAGGGCTGGGTGTTTTCGGGGGTCGTCTTACTTATTTTTTGCTTTCCTCGCTTTGCTGTGAGGCTGTTTGGGTTGGCATGGCTTCGGTTGGCGTGACGGTTGTGATGCACTTAGCGCATGTGTTTGGGAGGGCAGGGACAGTGTAGTCTGTAGAACAACCCCCTCCTTCGAGCATAGAGATGAGAGGCCTCGAGGCGGAAGCGCGGAGAGGACCATATCGTGGGCGCGGGAGCCACGCACGGGAAGTTGCGATGGCAGATGAAAAGGCAAAAGGGAGGGCAGGGTCTGAAGGGAAGGGAAAAGAAAGAGGGTTGTTGGTGTGCAAGGGTGGGCACATCACACGTCACACGTCAACACGAAAGCGCGCCTCGATTCCAGCACAGGGATGGAGGAAAGCCACGGGGAAAGGGAGGAGAGGAAAAGATGGTCACATCATTCAGGACGATTGGGTGCGAGACAAAGTATTACAAGAACAAGTTATCCTCAACGTTGTACAGAACCTGCGACGTCGTAATTCGAATTGGAAGGAAGGAAGGAAGGATGAGAAAACAAGCCGGAGGTACCTAGGGGAAAACACATCGGGACAAGGAGGAAAGTGATCCGGCGGATATCTATGTAGAAGACAACGGCAGAAGAGGATGAAGAAGAAGAGCAACAACAAAGAGCATTAGTGATGATGACAGTGAAGAAAGGCAAGGGGAAGGGAAATGGGCCCATGCACTTGAACGTCTTCATGCCCGTCCGTTTTTCTTTTGTGGTCATGGTCCCGTCATTGTCCGCCGTCCAGCGCGCCATATCCGACACGGTAATACAGGTAAACGAGCAACACGCGAGGCAATACAAAAGGGAGAGTCGCGGGGCGTGGAAGTGACGGATTTTGCGATCAAGACAGGTTCGCTGGCCCTGCCGACAGAAGAAATCGAGAGGAGAAAAGAAGATCGAGCCGGGTACGCTGTCCGCATCACGCGCTCGTGCTGGCCCGGTGGCCCGGCGAGTGTTCCTTGCTCTTCTCCTTCTTGTGCTCCTTCTTCTTCTTCTTGTCCTCCTTGTGCTCCTTCTTCGCGGCGGCCTCGGCCATGAGCTGCTCGAAGGCCATGAAGTCGCCTTCTTCCGAGGGGTCGCGTTCGGCCTGGGCAAGGTCATCCGTGTCAGCGGCCGGTCAATTGCTGGGGCTGGGAATAGGGAATCGTAAGCGCAACAAAAACATACCTTGCCGCAAATCTCTCCGACGATCTGCATCGCCTTGGCCCGCTCGATGCGCTTCTCCAACGGCACCGACTTGTCGTGCAGCACCTTGTCGCAGACGTCCCGCAGCACGCTCTGGATCTCGAACTTGGAGCCCCGCCACGCGGCGGCCAGGATCTTGCCCGTCACCTTCTTCTCGTACTCGGCCTTCTTCTCGTCCGTCCACTCCTCACCGCCCTTCTCCTCCAGCTTCGCCATCTCCTCCAGCGTCACCTGCGCGTCGATGGCGGAGCTGATGGTGTTCCAGGTCTCCTTGGCCAGGTTGCCCTTGTCCTTGAGCCGGCTGAAGAAGCCGGAGATGCCGAGGAACTTCTGCGACTTCAGGAAGGAGGTCGCCTTCGTGAGGTAGGTGTACCCGATCGCGTGCAGGATCTCGAGGCCGAACGACTCCATCTTCAGGTTCTCGACCTCCATCCTGATCTTCGCGCGGAACGCCTCCTCCGCTTCCTTCGGGTGGCTCTTGTCCGCTTCGGTCAGCACGGAGAGCCGGTTGATCAGGTTTTCGGAGAGCTTGGCCACGCGCTCCTCGCGGATTCGTTGGCGCTCCTGCTCGTAGGCCAAGAGCTCCTCCTTCTGCTCCTTCGTGATCTTCTGTTTCTTCTCCTTGGCGCGCAACTCCTTCTCCGCCTCGCTCATGCCGGCAGCTTCCATGCGCGCCTCCTCCTCGGACTTATCCATGATAGCAGGACGGATGGGTATGCCTCGGGTCCGAGGTGTGCTGGTGCCGGACGAGGTTCCAGCTTGTGGCGTAGAGGTGCCGCTCTCCGTCTTCTCCTCGCTGACTGTGGGTTGAGGTGCAGCGGCAGGTTCAGCTGGCTTTTCTTCGGTAGTAGCAGTGCCTGTGGTAGTGTCGGCACTGGTGGTGGCGGCATGATCCGTACTGGCCTCTGCTGCTGCCTGCGCCTCGGCTGCTGCAGCTTCCTCCTCTTCTTTCATCGTAATGTCCATTGTGCGCGTCAAATCCTTCATGAGTGAGATCTCGCCGATCCTAAGGATGCTGTCAACGGGAGCCCCGCAAGTGAATGAACGTGCCTTACCAGTCCTTGAAAGCTTCTCCACCAAAAATCATGGCGAAGAACTCCGCGGGATCCTCTGCGTAACCAAGACGTCAGTATCCGACCCTCTTTACAGCACGTATGTTCCCTTACCGAAGCCCGAGTGAGGGACAGCTCCCTCCTTCCCAAACTCATCGTACTGTTTGCGCAGCGTCTCATCGCTCAGGACCTGATATGCTTCTCCAATCTGTCGTTCTCAAAAGTCAGCCAGAGAGTCGCGCCGGAGGCGGTGGTGGTGGTGGTAGGCCGTGTGCGGGGTTGGTTATCGTACCGCTTGAAACTTCTCGTGGGCGGTCTCGTCGCCAGGGTTCTTGTCTGGAGAGCAGCAGGATTAACAGATGCGGAGCTCAGAGGAGGATGTTTCTTCTTGCATACCGGGGTGCAGTTTGATTGCCAGTTTACGGTAGGCCTTCTTGATTTCGAGAGCGGAGGCGTCCGGCGACACGCCGAGGGCGTCGTAATAGGCCGTGTCCGCGACCTTCTTGGGCATGGTGGACGGCGGGGAGGGCAGAATGAATGGGTATCAAAGAATACTGGATGACGGCGCGGGGGTTGTGTGAGCGGAAGAGCGATGCAGGTAAACAGAGGTGAGGCGGGTCAGAGGGGCCGTTCAGGTTGTTGTGCACAGTGCAGGGCTGTAGGGCTGTCCATGCGGGTCGCGATTATTTTGCAGAGCTCCGACCGAGCCGTTGGATGACATCAACCGGCTGGACGCTGGGCACTTGGCATCGTCCCTCTCATTCACATCTGTGACTGTACCTCAAAAATACTCAACCTCCACCACATAATTTACCATTTGGTCTACGCACCCATATACATCGTGGATGCCTGGGCGAAGATCATCTCCAGCTTAACTACGAGGTACTCCGGCCCATCAGCGAGTAACCTCTCCGGTCCCACTTCACTGACCAACTGTGAAGAAGATGACGATGATGATGACTTGGGTGTGCCGTCGCTGTGAATGAAACCAACCACTCTCACTCGGACCGCCCCAACATTACAATTCCTACGATTCGATTCACATTCACATGCAACAGCGTACGATACGTGAAACACTCTCGTTATCTAAGTTGGCCCTGCCCTGCAGGCAGCCTGACTTGTCACCTTCAGTTCTTCCGCTTCACAAAACTGTCGCCGTTCCATTCAAGTTCCCTTCAACATCCCCAGCGCCCTCGATTTTCGTTCGCCTAATTTATTCCCCTTTCTCTCCTTCGCCCCTTTGCTCTCAGTTTCTCCACTGATCCCCAGACTCGACTACGGCCATAATCGCGCTCATGGCGCAACCACCACCTCTCTTTCCTGGACTTCTTTCGTCGTCCAATCCAGCTACTCTATTGCAGCCTCCGGCCGATGCAACTGGGTCAGCGCAGACCACGTCTAATCCACCCCAGGTTCTCTATACGACTCCCACGACACACGCTGTCCATCCTATGTTCGCGCATCTGTCCACATCTTCGAACCCTGTAACCCAGCCCAATGCGCATTGGTTGTTCTCTACGATGAACTCATCGTTGACTGCGGCCCTTCAGCAGCCGCCTTCCAACTTTCCTATGTCGGGATACTCCAATGGACCCCATAGCTCAAGCACCTTGCCGGCGGCCACTTGGTCAGGCAGCCTGGTCCTCCTGCCCGGTGAGCTGCGGAACAAGATTTATCGCTACCTGTTCGTGAAGCAGCCTCGGATTCGGCCGATCACGCGCATTGACGGCATTGCCTTGCTCGCAACATGTCGACTTGTGCATCGGGAAGCGAGCTCAATACTGTACAGTGAGAATGAATTCGAACTCTCCATGACAGTCGACTCAACCGCGCCTCGCCTTGAAGTCCATGACGTTCGAAGCGTTTGGCCTCCGAAGAGATATCATCATCTCATCAATTCTTTCGCCCTGGAGGTTTCGTTTCGTTGTTCCCGCATTTGGCGCGACCGTCTGCCTCAGGTATTCCATGATCAGCTCCGAGACTTTCGCAAACTGTACGACAAGTTATGGTCTGAAGGGCCCCAGGTGATCCTGCCTCCGCCCTTCTACACAATGAACTCCTACAACCCGCCGCGACACGTGCCCCCCTCCCTTCCTTTTACCAAAATAACCCTGTCGATCTTAAACATGCCGACTCTTCCCTTTTCAGTCGGTTGCTCCCAGCTGGATTTCTTCAAACCTCTGGCCCGAGATAGTGGAATTGTCGTCGAATGTCTGCCGCAGGAGTTCTCGACTTACCTCGAATTCTTCGTGTTGCGCCTCCTACCTTTGCCTTTGCCTGGCCTTCATGTCGCTAATGCTCTGCAGGAGGCTAACACAGAGCTCTACGTGGAGCTGGACAGGCAGCCGCTTGATCACCTCGCTGCCATTCTTGCGCCAAGGACGTGCACTAGGTCGACACACCGCGCTTTTGACCCCAAGGAAGCTAGAAAAAACAAGGCGAAGCTCATGAAGCTTTACAGCAAGGCCGAAATCATTGAGGCGCTTCTAGAAGACAATACCCTTCGTGTATCCGTTTCTTTCTGGGATCCCGAACTCCTCGACCAGCTAATCTTTTCCAACTGCCGTATCTTGAATCGCTACTGGGATCTGATCGACGAGGCGACGGCCAAGGATGATGCAGCGGAGACGCAAGTCCTCAGGATACGCATCCAGGAGAAGGACTTGGCGGCCGCGCGCAATCAGCTGAGGGAGAAAGATGCGGACCTGGAGAAGAGGTACAAAGAGATTATTTGGCTCCGACAGCGGGTCAAGGACTCCGACCCGAGGTGCATCAGGACGCTCTTAGACGAGCGTGAACGAGAGATCGAGAAACTTCGGGCGATGCTTGCCGACCGGGAGGAAGAGATCCAAGTGCAGAAAGGTAGGGTCAAGCTCTACGAAGAGCTGATGGAGGAACAGCAGCAGGACATCGGACGAGCTGCGAGCCGTGGGTGCAGTGCCTTGTAAGTGGCGACATTTTGGACATCGATGGCAAGAGTCGGGATGGAGCAGGTAGGTGGTGAATCTCTTGTTTCTTGAAGCCGATTCCCAGATAGCACGGAGAGAGAGGTAATTCAATTCCATTCACACGGTTCTTATGGATCCCAAAATGCATCCAAGCTTCACTGTCCCGGAACGCCTCGACATTGTGCAAATGAAAACGATGCTACGTGACCTTGAAGACATGACCCATCGTGCTACTACGGAGAACGGAGACTTCCAAATTCCAACGGAGAATTCACTCCGCGTGAAACGGGTTTACCTCATGCTCGAATGGGTAAGGCACGCTCAGCGGTCGCAGAGCAGCAAATGGGAAGAATGGATTGGCGCAAATAGTCAGGGTCCAAGGGTAACTCCAGACGGCGCTAAGCCCGAATGAAACGCGGAGAGACGGCGGTGGGCTTGAAATTATTTAGATTACTTACCTACTCCTACTTACCGACCGGAATTCCCACCCTGCCCGCATCCTGACCACTTGGAACACCTCATGGGTGCGACCAAGGTATAAGATCCAGTCGAGCACTTCTTCCTTCGCTACCCTCAGTGCCTCCCCTTCCTCTGGACTTTCCCTTCTCCACCCGCTGTATCCTTCCCCGAAAGCCCGCAATTGTGCTCTGCCAGTGGACTGTCGACCTCCCCTTTCGTCGCCGCAACGTCCCCCGCAAAACACCAACTCCCTACTCCGCGTTTTCACAACCCTCCCGCCGTTCACCATGCCGAAGGCTTCAGACATCGTCTACTACATGTTCCACATGCAGGAACTGCGGAGCATCATCCAATGGTTAGTGTACAGTCGCGTTCTTCCAGCAACGTAGCCCGCGGTTTATCAGGCCACCTCATCCCCTCGCTCATCTTTGCTGACCGCGAATGCTTCAACGCCGATAGGAAAACATGGCACACTCCGGTACACGAGCGCGATGAGTCGAAAGAGCCTCACTCCCTCCGGATGTGCTTCGTCTACCTCGACATGACGAGCCGTAGCTTCGCCGCCGTGATCAAGGAGCTGCACCCGGAGCTGCTGGTGCCGGTGTGCATCTTCTACCTCGTGCTCCGCGGGCTCGACACCATCGAGGACGACATGACGCTTCCGCTGGAGAAAAAGGAACCCCTGCTCCGCAACTTCCAGGACGTGTTGGACAAGGATGGCTGGACATTCACGGAGAACGGACCGGACGAGAAAGACCGCGAGTTGCTGGTCAACTTCAACTACGTAATCGAGGAGTTCAAGAAGTTGAAGCCCGCGTACCGCGAGATCATTGTGGACATTACGAAGAAGATGGGCAATGGGATGGCGGATTATGCGAACAACGCGGAACACAACATCAACGGGGTTAACACGATCAAGGATTACGAGCTGTACTGCCACTACGTGGCGGGGCTTGTCGGCGAGGGCTGCACGCGCCTGTTCGTTGAGAGCGGACTGGCGAACCCGGCGCTGCTTCAACGGCCCGAGCTGATGGAGTCGATGGGTCAGTTCCTGCAGCAGGTCAACATCATTCGGGATATCCGCGAGGATCTGGAGGATAAGCGCCGCTTTTGGCCTAAGGAGGTTTGGTCCAAGTATGTGGACCGCTTCGAGGAGCTGTGCGACCCGGCCAACAAGGAGAAGGCCATGCAGTGCAGTTCGGAAATGGTGCTCCTTGCGCTCAACCGCGCGGATGAGTGTTTGTTCTATCTGGCCGGCTTGAAGGAGCAGAGCGTGTTCAACTTCTGCGCCATCCCCCAGACCATGGCGATTGCCACGCTGGAGAAGTGCTTTCGAAACCCGGACCTCTTCCAGAAGAACGTCAAGATCACCAAGGGCGAGGCGTGCCGGCTGATGATGCAGTCGACGCAGAACCTCCAGCTGGTGTGCGACGCATTCCGCGAGTTCGCGCGCAAGATTCACCAGCGGAACGAGCCGACCGATCCGAACTTTTTGAAGATCAGCATTGCGTGTGGCAAGGTATGGCCGTTCTTATCACCCCTTGGCTTTCGTGCATGAACTGACCTTGTGCGCCTTGTGATCAGATCGAATCCTTCATCGAGTCCATCTTCCCCTCACAGAAGCCGCCGTCGGCACCGAAGAAGAAGACGGAGCTGGAGCTCAAGGAGGAGGAGGACTCTAGGCTGGACATGGTGTACATGCTCATCGCCGTTGTGGTGACGGTGATGGTGATCACCGGTGCCATGGTACGTTACCTTACCACTTTCTCTCTTCCTGTCTTTCCAGTCACCCTTGCTGACCAAGTTCCCTCAACCAGCTGGCGGTCGCGTGGTTCATGGGCGCGCGCTTCGACGTTGCGTGGGACCAGCTGAAGAAGGGCATCTTCAGCAAGACGGGCGCTGGCACGGAGTCGACGAGACAGATTGTGGAGCAGTACGACGCGGCGCGGAGGGAGTTGTAATCTGTGTGCGTGTCGGTTGCGCTGCTGATATCCCGCGTAGAAAAAGGATGGAATGTGTGCCGAGTCTGGCGGGCTTTGGTGATGATGAGATGCTGGACTTTTCTCTTTTCTTCTCTCTTCTGATTGTAATTTCTCTTCCTTGCGCTACTACACAAGGGAGCTTCTTTGCTCGGTGGTTGAGGCAGGGATATGACGGATGATGGATGATGGATGTGAATGATGGGCTGATGGGCTGGTAAGTATATACGATAACCCATGTATATGTAATGTTCAATGGCCGGGTTACTCTTTCCGATCACCCACACTCTCGTGCGCATCCATACCCCCGTGCTCCCTTCTAAGCAGTTGATGATGTACAGGAGGAGTACCGCACCTTTCAAGCGCTGGGAACAACCATTGTTGCCCCTTATTAACACCAAGGATTTTGATACGTTCATCAATCATCACATGGTGAGATGGCCGAGTTGGTTATGGCGCCAGGTTAAGGTTCACCTTAGCATCTGATATCCTGGTGGGGAAACCCGCGCGAGTTCGAGTCTCGTTCTCATCATCATTTCTTTTTGCTTCTTATCCTCCTTCTCCTGTCGTCGCTTCCTACGTGCTCTTTCCGAGGGCTTGGGGAGAAGACATTTCTTTTTTTCTTTTCTTCTTACTCTTATGAATTCCGTGATTCGTCCTACTTTAGATGAAATCGCTCTGTTACCGCCGCTTCGTTTCATCGAGTTTCAGCGGGGTCGGGCTGCCTGAGGTGGGAAGCGAGCGCCAAGACGTGTCAAAACGGGCAAACGGGGTGGTTGCGCTTGCGGCTGGTGGGCTGCATCATTTTCTGTTGCCTGTCCATCCTCTCTCGCACTCGCCTCTTTCCTTCCCTCTCCTCCTCACCAACGCGTCCTGCTGCTGCTTCCTTCCTGGACATCCGCCAGCCTGTCACCTGCTCTCTTCAGTGCAACGCAAACACTTGCCGACCTTCCCTCCACCACATCCCACCGCTCCTCTCTCTCTCTCTCTCTCTCTCTCTCTTCATCCACCGCATCTCCTCTTCGCATAGCCGCACCACCTACCACCCCACGTCCGCCGACATTTCTTGAGTCACGACCGCTCGTAGACATCGCCGCCGACACCATGGCTGACGTCGCTTCTCCTCCCGCGAACCCCCAGGAACCCGTTCCTCTCGACACCATCCCCATCTCCCCCGATGGCGACAAGCCGAACGGCACCTCCGCCGAGAAGACCTCCAGCGCGGACCACGCCGACTCCCAGCCCATCACCGTCTTCCACGACCCCAACAACTTCAACGTCAAGCATCCGCTCATGAACTCCTGGACTCTGTGGTTCACCAAGCCTACGGGCGGCAAGGTATGAGCTTCACGCGATCTTTTCCGTGCGGGCGACGGACAGTTTGCTAACGCGGAAGCTAGGGTGACAACTGGAACGATCTCTTGAAGGAAGTCATCAGCTTCGACTCCGTGGAGGAGTTCTGGGGCATCTACGTAAGTTCTGTGATTCTGAGCACATGACGATTCAATTGCTGACGGCCGCTTCCTTCAGAACAACATCACCCCCGTTTCCGAACTTGCCCTCAAGTCCGATTACCACTTGTTCAAGAAGGGCGTCCGTCCGGAGTGGGAAGACCCCCAGAACAAGCACGGTGGCAAGTGGGCGTTCCAGTTCAAGGAGAAGAAGGCCATCAACATCGATGCGCTGTGGCTGCACGTCATGCTCGCCGCCATTGGCGAGACCCTTGAGGACGAAGGCGATGGCGAGGTCATGGGTGTCGTCGTGAACGTGCGCAAGGGTTTCTACCGTATCGGTCTCTGGACGCGCACCGTCGGCAAGCCCCTCCCTGGCGGCGGCGACGGCAACAACGCCGGCGGCAAGGGTCGCAGCTTCGAGCAGGGCAAGGAGGTGCTCCTCAAGATCGGCAAGCGGTTCAAGGAGGCCCTCGGGCTCAAGGAGAATGAGATGGTGGAGTTCAGCGGCCACACGGAGTCGGCGCATTCGGGTAGCACTCGGGCCAGGGCCAAGTTCACCGCGTAAAAGTGATGGGCTCTTGTCCTGACGTGATCTTTCTTTTCTGGCAGATCTTCAAAAGTCCCGCTATAGCCACCGTGATGTGCTGAGGTCGGTGACCATCGCCGTTCGATCCCCGGTTCCGACGGTTTCTGTGTGCGCCTTTCCACGTCTCCCGGGTCGAAGCGGAGCTTGCGAAGCGTCCAGCCTTTAGATAAACGTCTTCTTCTTCGCCCGCTTGTCGTAGCGGGGTCTCTTCTCTTTATGCTTCACGGCGCATGTTTTATCTCCCTTCTCATCACATTTTCCTTTTTCTTTCTTTTTGCGAACATCGAAGGGGAGGTTGAACCAGTGGCCCTCCCTGTTCGCTCTCGGGGACGGAGTGACGGAACGCGACAAGATACTCACGGGTAATGACCTCTTTTTTTTTTTTTCTCCCCTTTTCTTTCAAAGCTCTTCAACATCTTCTTTGTGGTAGCCAAGGTTATGGATCGGGAGTTTCACGCCATTTTCGCGCGAAGGGAGAAAAGAGGCGGAGGTTTCACTGCGGACGGATGGAAAAAAGCTACGAGCGTGGCATGTTGATGGTTTTCTTTTTCTTTCTTCTTTTCTCTTTCTTGGTCTTTCTGTTTTCCATCTTATCTTACTTTGCTCCTGAGGATAAGAGATATGGATACGTATTACTGGTCTGGCTTCTGTTTCGGAGACTTGGCCAGGGAAAAGGTAGTTGAATGGAGATTTCTTCTATTCAAGAGTCTCGTAGCTTTTTTGTGAGGTTGTGATAGAGTGGTGGCGTTGGAATGGATTGCATTGCACGTGGAATTGCCTGTTGGGATGTGATTATTCTCTGCTCGCGCCCTTCAGCATTCTTTCTCCCTCTTCTCTTCTGGTCGCTTCTCCCCCGTTTGTGTGTGTCCTTTGTATCTTTTCTCCCGTTTCTTCTTCTTTTTTTTCTGTCATATGTCCCAGTTCCATCCTTTCCCACTCCTTTCCACGATCCGTGGGTTTCGTATCGGTCGGCTCTCTCAGCAAGACGACTGCTGGGCATCTGTCGCCGGAGTGAGTGGGTGGCTTCCTTCCCTTATTCTCCGTTTTGTTTCGTCGTCTTCGTCCCTTCGAATGACCTCATGCCTTGTGATGTGAGACGGAAACGGTCCGTGGTGGTCACAAACAACGCAACGCAAGCATCGAGCACGTACGTACATCCTCTCACTCGACGATATATATACTCTATTGTCTCGATCTCTCCATGTTGTATACAGCACGCCATACATGCTCGGTAGTTGGGACGGGTGTGCGATGAGCTCGCTGGTCTGACGTTGGTGGCGAATTCACAGAACCAACAGATAGAGCGCCATCCTTTTGGGATGAACGGAGAGGTGAGTTTGGAAAGAGCTAAATTTCCTATATCACTGAAGTCTAATATTGCACGTCATCTATTTCTCTAGTATCCTTGAACTCCCAGCACACTCCTAGACAACGCGAAGGTATGTAACAAACTACCCCAAATTCCCGAAATTCACCTCCTACCCTAGCTCAGGCGTCACATCACCCTCAAGCTCCGTACGCGGTGTACTCCTCCTGCCTCCACCCAGGCGGCTTGCTCTCCTCTTGGCCCTGTCCCTGACCACGCTGGCGGTACGCAGTCCACTCATCCATGGTATAGGGACCGCTATCCGGTCTCTCGCCCTCCGCGCGGAACCCCAGTTCCTCCTGGCTAACGCGGCACAGCTGAACGTCAGTCGCATTGAGGAGCCGGCTCGGATGCCAGACGTTGAAGAGGCACATAGCGATCCACATGAGCAGGCCATCAAAGACATACAGGAACGCCTCATGCGAGAGCAGGTACCCCCGCTGACCCTGCCCGTACTCCACCACCCGGAACACGCTACGAACCATGATCAGCGCGGAAACGGCGTACAGAACGAGCAACAACCGCCGCCAGGGGATCGCCGTCGTCGTCGTCCGGGACCGCAGGCGCCGCCCCGCCCGCAGATGCACCACCCCGGCCACGACGACGAAGAGCCCGAAGCAGATGAGCTGGATGACCAACCCGGCCAGCACGACGTTGCTCCCCCGCTTGCTGTCCGCCGCCGTCTTCGCCTGGCTCATCATCCCGCCCCCGCCGCCCTGGACGAGGAAGCTGAGCACGTCCCCCGTCACGAAGGTGGGCGTGAGCCAGCGGGTCGGGATGGGGCTGAGGCGTTTTGCGGTTCCGCTGGCGTTTGTGTCCGTGTCCAGGGCCCGGATCAGCCGGCCCAGGACCATGTAGACGCTGGCGGCGAGCAGGGCGGGCGCGAGGAGCAGCAGCAGGGATTGCATGATGTAGGGCCCCAGCGTCCAGTTGGGGGTTTCGTGCGCGGAGAGGGCGCGGCCGATGTAGCCGATTACTTCGACTGGTGGTAGGGTGGAGTGGGTGAGTTAGTGGGGAGTTGTTTGGCTTCTCTTTCTCTTTCTTCTGTTTTTCATATCCTTTGGGGGTTTGTATATGGGAAGGGGACGTACAAAGACCTCCGATCACGACGGGGATGAAGTACCACGTCCGCCGCTGGATGAGCTGGAACAGGTGCGCGCACGTGGTGAGGGTGAAGAGGATGATGAAGATGACGGCCGCGGCCATGGACGGGTCGTAGTAGTAGTATTGGAAGTCGGCGTAGGGGTTGTCGGACGACGAGGACGCAGTGGGCGTTGCGGTCGCCGAGGAGGTGGAGGTGGAGGTGGACATGGTGACTTGTACGGGGACTGTTGGACGTTGGGTGTGGTGTCGCGGCAGCTGATATCTTGTTCCTGACGTTCCTCGTCCTTTTTGAACCTGGGAAGGGAGGTGTAGAGTCGAAAGACGAGGTAAGGAGAGTCGGGGATGGTGGTGAGGATGTACCGGCCGGAGAGCAGGATGATAGATATAGTCTGGAGCCTTGTGAGTAAGTTGGACAAACGAGCGGGACCAAGCAAATATATATTAAAAGAGACAGAAAAAGGGAGAGCAAGCAGAATCAGAGCAGATGCAGCATAAAAGAAATAAAAGAGAACGAAAAAACAACAATAGACGATCCACTCCCGAAACCCAGACGCTACGCCATCACATCCTCCTCGTATACCACACCACGCACGCACGCACGACACATCATGGTCCTCCCCCGTGGCAGCCTAGTTGTGCCCTATCGTACCCGTACCGCGCACGTACAGTACACCGCCCCCTTCTCCCCGCCCATGCATGTATGTAAGTGCCTACTACTGTATGTCCATCGGTGCCCAGCAACGACGGAAGGCCAACTGGAGGAAAAGGAAGAACCTCGCTCCTCTGCTCCTCCCCCCCCCCCCCCCCCCCCGGCCTTGGCGGCGACTGACGTCGGCCTGGCGAGGCGCAGCCGTTCCCGAACTTAACCTATGGCGTCCCGCTTAGCGGGAGGAAGCGGCGTGGTTGGCGGGTGTGGTGAACGAGGCTTATCTCTCTCTCTCTTTTTTTTCCCGCTTCTTATGGTCTGGACCAAAACCTGGTTACTGTTGCTTGCTGGCTAGTTGACTGGCTGGCTGGCGGGAGGGTGTTTGAATTGTTTTAATCGCTTGCCTTGTCTGTTCAGATGATGGGTGTGTATAAGAGTGAAAGCTTTCTCATCTCCCTTCACTGGGCTGTGCTGGGAGACTGAGAGAAAGATCCTTTCCCCTGGTCCTCCAGTTAGAGTCTTTCGTGGAGAGCTGCTTGCACATCGTGGTCGCGTCTTCCACCGATGACCTTTGGCCAGGTTCTGGTTCGTCGTGGCGATGGCGCGCCCGCCAGGCTAAAATCGAGGGGATGTGAATAAAGGGACCTAGTATCTGGTAGTTTTCCGACTCGTATTCGTTCCCTCGTTTCCCCGATCGTACTCGTACTCAGCCGTTGATCGCGCGTCCCACCACCTGCCAAGCCACCCACCCACCCATCCCACCCCATCCCACTCCACTCCACTCCGCCTCCGCCTCCGCTTGGTTTTCCGCCCACCATGTCGGTGCGAGAGAAAGAGAGATGTCGTCGTTGTCGGTAACTACCGTACGAATACGACGGAACGGAAGGAAGGATGCAGGCAAGCGAGAGAGTTCTGACGCGGTCCAGCCTGCGAGATCCCATCCCCACTACCTATTTACCTTACTTGTACTTCGCGCGGGCGGGACGCACGTTGTGGCCGCGAATCTCATGTATGCAGAAGGCTTCGCGGTAGGGCTGGCTCGGCTTTGGGTGGGGGGGGGAGGGGGGTTATATCAAGCGTGCATACGAATACTCCCGTAGCTAGGGTAAATATGTATATGCTTGTGGCTGATTTGGGATTGGTAGTGACGGGATGGAAGGCGTGAGGGTTTTTTCTTCGGTTCGATGACCTCCGATGTTACACCTTTCAAGGCGTGAGTTATCTCCTTGTCTCATATCTCAGGGGAGTATATGTAGCGTGAAGCGGCCGCGGCGCTACTGATATATATATACTAGACATGCTAGGTATGTGTATATATTTACGCTATTCTCTCAACTCTAGCTTCAGCTCTTTTAGAAGGAGAGAGTCGGAAGAGAAGGGAAGGGGTCTGTAGAAATTCTAGGTTGGTGCAACTGGTATTTACTGCTATATCAGACGGAAAAGGGAGTGAGGTATAATACCGTATAATAGCAGTTCTGTCGGTACCTCAGGCAAACGTTAATGAGTAGAGCCAGCATGTAAATCCGAGGCTCGTCCTGAGCCTCTCACCTACGACGTACCGTGCTAGATAAACTCGACCGGATCTGGTACCTAGGCGATCCTGCGGGTGAATGGGAATATAGCAGACGAAGTAGTAGTATGGCAGGCTCTAGTAAGTGTAGTAGTAATCTTCCTATATCACACCTTTCCACATCCGGGCATCATGAATTACCGTCTTCTTTCGCCGGTAACCGCCTTTAGTCGCCGACCGACTCGGAAGATCCTGTATGCCAGTTAGTAAAGAAGTGGCGCACAGTACTGACCTGCGAGCTCTCTACCCTTTATTAAATTTTCCGGGGCCTCACAACCACAGAGGCGATCCCGCGCCCCGCCCGATCCGGGCCGCAGCCGCAGCGACAACCCCTCCACCAGAGAAGTATGAGCAGCTTCGTCACTCCGGCCTCCGACCTGTCCCATGGAGCTTTCCACCATGGAACCCATCCCAGAACTGCCGCTACAACACCCTCTGTTCCCAAACCCCGAACCTACCTACACCCGACCCCGCCGCCGCCGCCGCGGCTGCCGGCGAAGACCTCTCCACCCTCGACCCGAGCTTTCTTCATCACGGACATTGACCAGCTCTTCCGGATGAGCGACGAGGACTTTAAGAGATATGCTGATGCTCGGTTACCTGGTATGGATGTCTCCGTTTCTGCATCCATCATTCGGTTTTTCCCGCGCCTTTTTCGTTTGTCTTTCTCCTGAAGGATGGTGCGGATTGACTCTACCTGTTTTTTACTGGATCAGGACCCTCGTACGCCCACTGTGCTGTGTATGGCGGATGGTTTGATTGAGGGGGTGGAGGGCTGGTCTGATGAGGAAGAGAAGGAGGAGGAGAATGAGGATGATGAGGATGATGGGCGGTTGCGAGAGGAAACGTGAGTAAAGTATAAACTTCTCATCCCCGGTTTATGGAAAGAGAGGATTCATAATATCGAAACAGGAGGAGGAATATACGGACTAAAAGAAAGAAGGAAGACAAAAGAAATTATGACAAACCCGATGGAGAGCAGGATGAAGGCTGCGGCTGTGAAGGTGGATATATTGGACTGATGGTTTCGAGTTTCCTATTTAGCTCTGCTCTACTTGTTGTCCCCATTCGGAGGAAGGTGATCACGGGGCTTTGAGGGCGCTGGTGAAGCGCCGGAGGCGGGGGAGGGATGGATCGAATTGTGTGGTGTTGTGAGGTATGGGGTAGGGGAGAAAGGAGAGAGGATAAAGGAAGGGGGATAGAGAAGAGGAGAGAGAGAGGTAGAGAGACCAGAAGTCGGCTGAGTGATTAGTTCGGGCGCGGTAAGTTCAAACAACGCTTTCCGGGGTAGGTACTCCTGGTATGTATTCGCTCGAATGGTTGGATGAGATACTTCAGGTACTTCGATTACATGATTGCATTATGAACAGCAGTAGACTGGCACACTGGTAGGAGTATGTTAGTCGGTAGTATGAATTGAAGGGTTCGCTCTACGATAACGTTTGAACACCACATGCTACAAGTGGTAGGCATAAATAGAGTGTAATTACTATTGAGCTTTCTATATCTTCATGAAAAATTATAATATATCAACACCAACTTGTTAAAGAATGTCTAGAAACAGTTAGAATCCGAATCTTCACCTGCAATCCGTTCTTACACTCTCTCTGGCTACTGGTATACTAGACGAACAGACAAGCTGACGGACCGACGAACTCATAGACTAAGGAACTCACGAACTCACGATCTGATGAATAGACGGGACTGACCCACCCACAGGCTGGCGGGACTAACGGGCGGCCTGGCCCCCTCCCGAAGGATCGAAGGATTTGAGCCAGCCCCCATCCCATCAAAGTGAGTTTAGTCAGGTACTATGTACTTCCTACCCCTCTTTTGACTGCCTGTATTTTTTTCTTTTCCTTTGTTCCTCTCATTATTTGCGGTTTTTTCTCTCGTCTTCTTCAACTAATAGTGATGATGTTGAAATCGGTATATAATATTGTCCAAGCAGGAGCAACCCCTTTCTCCACTTGTATATAAGATCAATATATAAAGACACACATGCAGCATTTTAGGGACAACGATGATGATGATGATGATGATGATGATGATGCGACTGGTGTAACTAAATACATTATTGTACATTGGCGCCAGCGGGCCTTGGGATATACCAAACGAACATAAGCAAAAGCACATATCAGGAATCACGGGCTGTTGATAATGATGAGATTTGTATGAGACTTGACGAGACCCGCCATCTCAAGTAGCCATTCACTTTCATATTCATATTTAGATCGATATCCACATACACTCTCCCTCTTACTAACATCTCGAACCGCCCCATCCACCCCGCGCCGGTCCCACCCCGACAGCCGCGCCATAGCCGCCCGCATCTCCACCTTGCATCCTCCTCAAATTAACCGCCATCACCAACATCATCAATCCCCATCATCCAGTGGACGACTTGCCTCTCTTTTACTCGTTGCTCCTACTCCTCCTCCTCCTCTTTCCCTTCCACCACCACTCACTACCGCGTTCATGAGCATATCCTGCAACTACGCTCCTCCCCTCTCGTAGCCTCACCTTGGTGAGATGGAGTCCTTTGACGTCGTCGTCATTGGCGCTGGTACGTCCATCGCATGCTGTTCACCCAGCACATGCCCAAAAAAATAAGTGAATCATTCGATCCACGACACCCACTCACTCATTCTCCTCCCTCACCCACCAGGCTGGTATGGCCTCGCGGCGGCCAAAACCTACCATCAAGTGAATCCCACCCACCGCCTGCTCATCCTCGACTCCGCCAGCAGCGTGGGCGGCGTCTGGGCCCAGCACCGCCTCTACCCGGGCCTCAAGTCGAACAACATGCTCGGCACGTTAGAGTATCCGGACTTCCCCATGGACCCGGCCACATACGGCGTGCAACCGGGCCAGCACATCCCCGGTCCCGTCCTGCACCGCTACCTCACCCACTACGCCCAGCACTTTGGCATCTTCGACCACATCCGCTTCGAAACCACCGTCGAGGCTGCCGAGCGGCAGGAAGGGCCGGAGGGCGGATGGATCCTCACGACGGTCCCAACGGACGGCCACGCTCCCGCAACCCGCCTCCTCCGCACCGCCCGCCTCGTCGTCGCCACCGGCCTCACCTCCGAACCATACGTGCCCGCCATCCCCGGCCGGGAGGACTACCGCGGCCTTCTCTTCCACAGCAAGGATTTCCGCCAGCACGCCGCCACCACCCTCACCGACGGCACCTCCCAACCCTCCTCCGTCGCCGTCGTCGGCAGCTCCAAGAGCGCCTGGGACGTGGCCTACGCCTACGCGACCGCGGACCCGCCCATCCCCGTCGACCTCATCGTCCGCACCTCCGGCCGCGGACCCGTCTGGATGGCGCCCGCCTACGTCACCCCGTTCAAGCGCTGGCTCGAGGAACTCGTCCACACCCCTTTGCTCACCCTCTTTTCGCCCTGCCCGTGGGCGGACGAGGGCGGGTACGCCTCTGCGCGCTACCTCTTGCACCGCACTTGGCTGGGTCGCCGGCTCGTCGACGCGTTCTGGTGGGTGCTGGGCGCGGATGTGCTGGGCGCGGTTGGCTACGATGCGCACCCGAAAACGGCGAAGCTGAAGCCCTGGACGTCGCCGTTTTGGATCGGCTCCGGTCTCGGCATCCTCAACTTCGATCAGGACTTCCTCGCCCTGGTGCGCGAGGGCCGTATCCGCGTCCACCTGGCTGATATCACCCGTCTCTCCGCCGAAGCGGTGCATTTGGCGAACGGCGAGACCGTCCCCGCGCCCGTCCTCTGCCTCGCGACGGGCTGGAAGTCGCATCCGCCGCTGACCTTCTCCGGGCCCTCCGCCTCCTCCGCCGCGCTCGGCCTGCCCTTCGCCGCCCCCGCCACCAGCCCGGAAGCCCGGCGGCTGACCACGCTGCTTGCCTCCGCCGACGCCGAGATCCTCACGCGCTTCCCCCGGCTCCGCCGGCAGCCGGCCCGCCTCGCGCACTACCGTCCCGACGCCGCACCGCAGGAAAGGGAAGACGGCGACAGCGACCACACCGCCTTCTTCGCCCCCCGACTCGCCCGCTTCCTCGTCCCCCCCGCCTCCCTCGCCAACCACGCCCCCCGCGACATCGCCTTCCCCGGCCTCCTCACCAGCATCAGCACCGCGCCCGTCGCGCACGCCCAAGCGCTCTGGCTCTGCGCCTACTTCGCCGGGAGTCTCTGTTCCGTCCGACGGCCCCCCTCCGCGGAAGCGGCGGAAAGGGAAGCCCTCCTTTGGACGCGCTTTGGTCGCTGGCGCTATGTGGCGGGCTATGGTGGCCGCGTGCCGGATTTCGTGTTTGATGCGGTGGCGTATGTGGCGTGTTTGGGACGTGATGTGGGGGTGCTGGGGCCGGCGGGAAAGGTTACGGGGGGTTTGATGAGGCCATTACGCCCGGGGGGGTTGAGGGGGTGGGTGGATGGGTGGATGGAAAGGGTGGATATGGAGAGGGGAGGGAAGGTGTGAGGGGAGGGAGAGGGTTGATGGAGAGTTTTGATTTCTTACCTCTGGTAAGGGCCGGGAAGTTGTTGTCTTCATACTTTCTCGTGGAGAGGGCCGTTGGATGCGAGCGAGGAAGTTTATCCCGTAACGTCGGAAGTATGCATCTCCGCAACCCGTACTATGCGGGACGGCCGTAGAAAGCTTTTCAACCGCTGCTGTTAACACTTGCTGTTACCACCTGCTGTTCTGAATACCGTATGGGAATGGGGAGATATACAGTCTAGTCATTCTTGCAGCGGAGAGCCTCCACCCTCCGTTGTCGCCTCCCAAAACCCCAACATTCGCTGGGGCGAGGGGAGGAGATGGGATAGGGTTGGGTGTGAGTTTGGGTTGGGTTGGGGAGTGTTTTTTTCCTCTCGCGCAGTGTTGGAGTTTTGCTGCGCCTGCTGGTATGGGATAAACGTATAAGCCTCAATGTACGTCTAAAATTAAGTCTAAATTATGGAGCAGATGTTTATATTGGATAAGGGCGACGGTGCACATGGAAGTTACGGGTTACTTCTCCTTTTCGATATGCTCAACCTGTCCTTTGGCGTCCCTGCTTCGCTTTACCGACCAACCACACAGCCAGCTAGCAGTTTCTACAGCTTTACTGTATATAATATAAATTCGTTTTGGGTATAAATGGCCGAATACGTTAATGTTCCAGTCGTTTCGACCGACTGCGCTGTTCATTGCGGGACTAGCGGTGAGACGATCGCCTCGTACCGGTCCGGACATGCTAACACCACGACTCGGTGCATCTGCCCCAGTCCGGCAAAAATGGGTCAGGGGCCGACTGGATGACATAACGGGGACGCCGCACGTGTCGCTCGGCGGGATCGCGGCGGAAAGCCTCATTCTCGGGCCCTTCCGCGACGCGCCATGGCCGGCAGGTGGGCGGAGCGCCTCATGCCTATCTTCACTCCGGAGGGAGGGGGAGGGGGAGGGGGAGGGGGGGAGGGGACTGGGGGGGCTGCGTTCACCTGCTTTCTCCGCAACGGGTGTGTGAAGGGTTCGGGTGTGGCAGCCCTATGCGTCGAGATACGAGCGGACGGATCACCATCGCGTTGTGAATGCTCTCATGCCAAGCTGGCTGTGCACTCACCGCTGGAGGATGATGGTCAAGGACGAGATGGTCCATGGGGAGAAAGAGAGAGAGAGAGAGAGAGGATGAAGATTGCTACATATAAAAGACAAGTCCTTCTCGTCCATCAATCCCTCATCCTCACACTCACTCCTCACAGACAGACAAGCCAACAACAACAGCACTCCAACCCGACGACGAAGCCAACCAAGCAACTTCTCGCTCGCAATCACTAAATTCCCCCCCCGCAACCATGAAGACCACCGCCATCCTCGCCTCCGCCGCCCTCTGCGCCAGCACCGCGCTCGCCGCCGACGCCTCCTACTTCACCCTGGGCGCCTACACCGGCACCAAGACCGGCATCGACAACAAGCCCCTCAAGCCCGAGAACCGCTTCTTCATGATCAACGGGGTGACCGACTCCAACTGCGGCGACGTCTCCCCCGTCGTCACCGTCAACTCCAACGGCGTGCTGGCCTTTTACAACACCGACACGAGTAAGGCACAGATTGGTATGTCGCAATAGTCCCCATCCATCCCTCCTCCCCCTTCTACTCACACCACATCACATTGCATTGTTAACCCCCATCCCACCAATCCAGGCTACATCGACATCTCCGGCGCCGCCGACGGCCTCTTCGCCTACTCGCCCGCCGGCAGCGCCTCCTCCACCGCCACCCCGGACACCATCACCGACAAGTTCACCATCCAGGGCGCCGAGCAGGACCAGCTGAAGCTCTACTACGACGGCGACGCCGAATGGCTCGCCTGTCCCGATGGCGATAACTCCGTCAAGTACTACATCTACCCGGCTAAGGCCTACGCTAAGTCCACCGGCAAGGACCGCTGCGTCTCCTTTGAGATTTTGGCCTCGCCTGCGGCGGAGCCGGAGACGGTTTGTGTGTATAACTAAGGGGGCTTTTTTGAGTGGCTGCTTGTCTCTCTTTGGCCTGCTGAGGAGAGTTGGAAGGGCAGGGGATGGATGGTGGAGGAGCGAGTGTAAGCGTGCGGGGGAAAGACGGGCAAATACGTTTCTTTGAGACGTCCCTGCTTTCAGACATCGATGGACACACGCCTCTGCATGTACTTTAAGCGAATATACTCCATCTCTCCTCTTCACTTCTTTATTTTTCTCGCCACCGCAATGGTTTCTTTTCTACTCACAGTCTGCATATAGATGCATATCTATCATATGCGGCTCATCGAACAGGAAAAAATCAGGTTGTCGTTTGGGTCGACGTACATAGCCACCGGGGGAGAAGCTTGCCGTGATCAGGACAAGCTTGGGGAAAAGGGACACTGAAGAGTAGGCTTTTGTGCAGGATGCAGCGCATTGCAAATTTTAGAGGCGGGTTAGGGTTTAGGACTGTAGAAACTCTTGAGGCTGCTTTGAACTGTGAGACTGTATTGACTGGAAGATGATATAGACTTGGAAGAAGCATAGACTTGGAGAAGATGAAGTAATCTATGCGGGTAGATCTTGAAGAACTCGAACGTCCCGTCTCTTTCTTTTCTCGCCGCATATCAATTCTCCATACCCTGCGTCAAACAAGAACCCTCAGATCTGACCGGGAGATCCGCCGATGCTGCTTCGGCCTAAGGCGTACTTCTCCCGCTCCTCCTCTCGCAGAACAGCCGCCTCACCAAGCTCCGGCATCGTGGCTCCTTCGTTGCTAAGTTGGTCACTGTCCTTGGTAGGTCCTGACACACCCACAGGGTTCAGGTCGCGGACGACGAGCCAAGTGGGGAAGACGGCAAGGCCTAGAGAGTCGGTGTCAGTTCAGTCAATCCTCATTGTAATGGAGACTGGAGAAGAATCCACCTACCGAGGAGAATGGTATTTACGGCCATAGGCACCCGCCCCCCCGTCCAGTCGCGCGTGTTCAAGCCAAAGCTGACAGCCTGAGCAAAGCTCTCCTGGCCGCGCAGAATACCCGCGTAACGCGCGAGCTCGGTGATCTCAGCCGTCGTGCTGGCGAGGAGATAATATAACCAATTCTGGAGCGACTGCCGAGCGAGCTCCCACAGGATGAGGACGAAGAAGCCTTCGGTGAAGCCGGGGTCGGTCCAGTCGTACACCGGCGGGTGGCGGACGTACTTGCTCTGCACCACCCAGGCGTACACCCAGGCGACGACGTGGAGGACGACGATGGCGAGGAAGCCGAGCCGCACGCGCCAGGTCACGGCGAACCCGCGGTGGTCGAGCAGCACGCTCATCAGCTGGCTGCCGAGCAAGGTCGCGAAGTTGATCAGGAAGCCGATCAGCGCCCGCGCGCGCACGCCGAAGTAGTACGTCTCGAAGTTGCCCGAGTACTGGTTGAAGTAGGAGGCCCAGAAGGCGGGAAGCAGCAGCAGCACCTCCCGTCGCCGCATCGCCCGGCCCAACGCCCGCAGCTCCGCCGCCCAGCTGCTGCCCGTCTCCTCCGCCTGCCCGAGTACCACGGCGCTCCCGTCGCTCCGCTGGACTTTGGCGGGAGGGCTCAGCGCCAGCGCGACGGGCGCGGCGAGACACTGCAGCGCGATGAAGACGATGTACACCGGCCAGCCCACCTTCCCCTTGGCCTTCTCGCTCGCGCTGTGATTCATGCACAGCACGATCAGGCCGCCCAGCAGCGGGCCGCCCGTCCGCCAGTACAGCCAGATGTTCAGATAGCGACCGCGCTTCGCCGGCTCCGGGTAGCCCAGCGCGACCGCGCCCTCGGCCGCCCAGAACAGCCCGGCGCTGAGCCCGCACAGCGTCGCCCCCAGCAGCACCACCCACTCCGTCCCGAACCGGTTGTTGCAGTACAGGCCCGCGCTGTACACCGGGTACCCGATCGCCCCCAGGAACAGCGTCCGCCCCGGCCCGATCCGGTTCGCCAGCGGCCCGCCCAGCAGGCAGAGCGCCCCCATCAGCCCGAAGGTGAGGGCGCTGCCGGCGTTCACCAGGTATGGGGACTCGGCCCCGCCCGCCCCGAGCGAGGACATGGCGTTCCACATCCCTGGCGCGAGGAAGCCGACGAGTCCGATGACGTGGGCGTTGAAGAGGGTGGTTCGGTGCCAGGCTCGCTTTGTCGGTGGGGAGGGGATGGAGGAGGCGATGGGGTGGGTGGTCGTCGTGGTGGAGTCCTTGATATCTGGAGAGGATGCCCGGTCCGGCAGAGAGAGACCTGAGGAGATGGGATCCGCCATTGTGAGCGTGAAGGGCTCGCGGAATCGAATGCAAGCAGTAGGTCAGATTACAATATAAAAGTGAACGGTCGGGGAGTGTCGGCGAGGAGACCTTTTATATACATACAACCCCCATCCCTCTTTTCCTCTCACCTCACCCCACCATGTAACACTCCTCTCTCACTCTCCCGAAAGACTTTTTTTCCCCCTTACCCATCGGCCTACCACTGGCTAACCATACATCATCCCTCGCGACGATGGCGAATCCCTCCCCGACCGCGGTGGAGAGTATGGATGGACGGACGGGGAACGGCGACCAATCCCGTCGCGGGACGGGGCGATGTCGTGCTTCGCGAAGCGGGCCCAGCCTTACTGGTTTGGGAGAGAAAAAGGACCGCGGCCGCGCGGGATGGGGAATGTGGTGGGATTTCTTCTTTTTTTTTTCTTGTTAATTTTGACATGCGATTTTTGCTGCGCATGTCTGGATTTTACTCTTTTACTCCTCGTGCGACCGGTCTATGCTGAGTGGATTTGGTGAAGCTTGCGAGGCGAGAACACGCCCTTCCGCGGGTGGAGTCGAGCGTCCGGATGGAGCCCCTTGCGGCGCAATGGCAGAACAGCGTTAGCAGTCGGATCAGTGAGTGCGGGAGAGCCGCACAGCCTTATCTTCTTTCCTTGTGCGGATATATAGATCGCCTGGTCAATCACTCGACGACTAGTACGGATTCGCCCTTACATCGTCTCTTGCACGCGCTCGTGGGATACGCAAGCCAAATCTACATCTAGGTCGTATTACCCAGTAAGGATATTCGCAGAAAGAAGCGGTGCGGAGCTCAAGTGGACAATTTCTCAAAGCGCGCGATCGCAGTCCGCACCACTCCATCCAAGGACCTGTGAGGCAGGGGAGCTGGGTGTTGGGAGACGTAAGCTAGAATGAGCATGGACCGAGTCGCCGAACTTCGAGCAGTGGTGGACGACTACAGTGATGAAAATGCGGGGATGATTATGAAGAGAGCAATGGTAGCTAACATAGGTGTATCGAGATGCTCCATGTCCCCCTCCTGCCGATATGCTGACCGAACTAGTCGTGCTGTGAATCAGGTGGATCCTGCGGTCCGCCGAGGGAACGTTCATTCGGGCTTCTGCGCCCAGACAATATGGCTGCGGTGTGAACCGGGTCAGCGTCGGATTCCCAGTGTCTCTGAACTGGGAAGAACGGAAGACCGGGTGCTACTTACTACGGATGATAGCCGTGCATCTTCTTGTCTCTCACCTCCGTCCGGACTTTAGCACACAGCACGTCGACCTCTTCCTTCTTCCACCCGAGGATTTGCGTAAACGGCCCGAGGAGGGCGGCATCGACGGCTTCAAGGATGTTCAGCAGCCCAAAGGCACCCATTTCTTTCTAAAACAACGGTGTTTAGCTGGGGAAAAATCAAGGCAAGCAAAGGCCCGTCGCGCGGTACGTTACGATAGAGACCTACCATCTTTGGGTCCTTCGGCCAAGTGCCGACGGGCAATTTGATCATCGTATGGTGAACGTTAACAAACCCCGCATCCTTCACCCACCCCTCCAGCTTTGGGCCTGTATTAACTTCGCGGTTGACCTTTCCCATCGCCTCGGCCAGCAGTCCCCAGGTCTCATTGAAGATCGAGTTCGGGGGCACGGAGCCGTCGTCGGAGGCCAAGATGGCGTGGTAATCCTTCACTTCGATCCACCCGCCCGGCCGCAGATTCTCGAAGCACTGCCGCATCAGCCGCGGCCAGTCGGAGATGGATGCGCACATGTATCGGCAGTGGATGAAGTCGTATGGTTCCTCTACATATCATCCACGTCGTTCGGATCGCCCACAATCAGCCTGCAGTCAATAATGGATAATGCGCAAGTACGTCTGAGGCGTATGAAGGTCTGTTTCGATCTCTCTCCCTTTTGCTCTCTCTTCGGGTGTGTATGTATGCTCACTTACCAACCACCCAGTCATTTTCAACATCATCCACCACAAAGCGGACGTTCGGCGGGACCCAAGACGGCTGAATAGGGCTGAGATCGTTTCCAAGAATGACCTCGGCCTCAGGATACTCGTCGCCCATATCGATACACCAAATGCCCGTGCCAGTACCGATGTCAAGCACGCGCGCGCCCTGAGTTTTGAACGGGGCGAAGTGCCGCCGGCCGTCGCATAAGGACACGATGATATGATGCGTCATATCAAGCCGGTCCTGCTCCCGCTCGTCGTTAGGAAACTTATACGACCCCGACCGGTACGCGTGGTAGCGCCGCCCGTTCGACCATTCGTAGTTCTTCACGCTCGAGCTGAGCGAGGTCGAGTAGGTCGACAGCTCCTCGCCGTACTCGGAGGAGCTGTCCTGGTGGGAGCTGTCCACCTCGATGGCGGGGGCTTCCCCCTCGGCGGGGAGAGGCACCGCCGCCGCTTGGGCGGTGGGCGATTGCGAGCTCGACATTCTTGTGCCGTTTCCAACTTTTTTTTTTCGGCCCCGTCCTTCTCAAGTACGTTCAATCAACCTTCAGTCGGAAGAAGCGGGGAGGCGGACGCAGGAAGATCGGGAGGACCATCCGTTCTTAAGTATCTGCTGAAGTGGCACGGACCCCACTCGCTGTGAACATCGTCTGACCCCTCATCCTCTTGCAGATATACATGCATACAACCTGTCGTCTGTCGTCCGTTTCACTGCGACCGTGCAGAGAGACTGTGCCTCATTCGATGATGGACAAGGCGGGGCAAGGTCACCGTTTGGATTACGCTTCCGGACAACGGGCAGATCCCAACCGCTTCCCGTCGGTCCGCGCATGCCGCCTTACCCTATTGCTCCCACTCGGCCGCCGGGAGAAGTTCCTATTATATGTAAGCCCGTTCATGAAGAGGGTGGATACGAAGGGATTGCGCCCGTTGGTCCGCGTTATGCTGCTCGGCGCTTCCTGCAGTGGCCAGTGCTGCCAGATCCAGACGGTCGGTACCTGCAGTGCTGGGCAAGGCCACCCTGTCTGAGGACGACTAACTGATCCTTTCACACCTGATAGCCGGCCGCGGCTCATTCTGGAGATCTCTGGTCGAGCTATGAGATGAACGCGGAGAAACTGTTATAGGCCGAGGGCTAGGGAGGCTGAAGACTCGCCTTACTTCTAGTAAGGCTTTGTAAACTTACATTTGACTATCACGTACTCATGTACATAACTTATAGGGGCGTATTATATAAAATAGCAGGCCCTCTTACCTTCCTATCTTTTCCCCTTAAATAATCCTAAGTATATATGTTATATTACTGGGTGTAGAATCAAAGGGGAAAACCTAAAATTTAACTCATCCTTAGCTAACGCCGAGACGGTTCTTTCAGAACCACGGCCAGTAGGTACACTTCAGCAGCCCACTGGGCTAGCCGTTGTAGGCACTATACCGTCTTGTACACGCCCACAACCTCAGAGGAAGACCAGAATAGGTGCCAAATTCACAATAGGGTTAGGGTTAGGGTTAGGGTTAGGGTT